>JAMADQ010000002.1:2070997-2456165 GCA_023624055.1 Paecilomyces sp. PK2413
CCGCCCCCGCCCCCCCCCCCGCCCGCCTTCCACAGGGAAAGAAAAAAGACGCAGAGTAAACAAAGTTTTTCTCACCTAGTTGAATCTTTTTGGACTTAGTCTCCGGGTCTTGTGGTGATCACTCGAACAGGATTAACCAGCCAGCCAACCAGCCAAAGTAGAGTGAGTATTCCGTATACTTCCAGGCATTCATTGCCATGGTTGTGGATGTACTACTACTCTACACTAATATAAGAGATCGACGCTAGACTTTCTTCCATGCTTCTTCTTGGATCCACCAATACTATCTGAGCATCGCCAAGCGGTAGACAGTCTACGTATCCATCTGGGATTCTCCTAGACATCTGCCATCTAATGGGACTTAAAGAGAATAAATCAATGTATGCTACACATTACAACCATACGAATAAAGACATAACAATAAATGAAAAATTATGATACTTTGTCAGATTCAACCCTGGGGCGATTAT
The DNA here is from genome assembly GCA_023624055.1 of Paecilomyces sp. PK2413. Lineage (NCBI taxonomy): Eukaryota > Fungi > Ascomycota > Eurotiomycetes > Eurotiales > Thermoascaceae > Paecilomyces > Paecilomyces sp. PK2413. Next base: position 2,071,468 of record JAMADQ010000002.1, read on the forward strand.
TCTTCGTACAAATATGGCTATCTGCCGTCAAATAAATTTCCCTAAACTACCCGTATGCATGGATGGATCTCATTGGAACAAGGCGAGGCGCACAGAGACAAGAAGAAAAGAAAAGGACAGGTGAGAAGCGAAATCTGAACCACGGAGAATGAAATAAGGAAAGCAGGGGGGATATCGGAGTTGTAATAACAAGGAGATCGGTTGATGTACGCAATAGGGTAACAGGCATGATAAACAAAATATGGTAAAAAAAAATATGTAGCCCGAGCAGGTAAGAGGGACGCTAGATGACCGCGAAAATCTCAACGAGCGCCAACCAATATCACAGATAGGTGAGGCACGGCCGCGTAGACATCCCAACCTCGCTCATCAAGAAGGAAAAATGTGTTCCACACGGAGATCTTTTCGGCGCAACCGGGGAAACGAAGGGGGAATCGAACATTCGTGTGGACGATGACGGCATTAGAAGACCAGTAGACATCATCCCAAAGATAGCGTCATGTCTCAAGAGTCCAGCCAAATGCACCGACCAGCCATTAGTTTTAATACCCAGGTAATCGCATATTCCTGGTCCTGGTTTCTTTTCTCTCTTTTTTCTTTCTCGAATTGCGCTCTTTGTAAACCGAACCCAACGCCCATGCAATTTACATAATAATGCACTTTCCACAGCAACCAGCGCTCTCGCCTGGCTCGTTCATGTCCATCTTGCCCTCGGGGGCGCGGGAACCGGCACCGCCGCCACCGCCGGAGTAGGAAGACATCTCTTTGTTGTAACGACGAATCTCACGGACAAGATCGTAGAACGCATTCTCGACGTTGATACGTGACTTGGCCGACGTCTCAATGAATTTGCAGCCGAACTGGTTTGCCAGGGCCTCACCCTCTGTTCAGAGAGATATTTGATTAGCAGAGGTTCAGCAAGTCGAGCCTTTGTTTCACTGAGGCATACCTTGTTGTGTGACCACTCGATCCTTTTCCAGATCGCACTTGTTACCCACGACGATGATGGGGAAGTAATCCTTGTCCTTGACCCGCAGAATCTGTTGCTGGAAGGTCATGATTTCCTCAAACGACTGGCGCGAGGTGATGGAGTAGACTAGAAGGAAACCCTCGCCGGTTCGCATGTACTGTTCTCGCATTGCCGAGTATTCCTCCTGTCCGGCCGTATCCAATACATCCAGCAGAGCGACCTCGTCGTCAACGACGCACTGCTTGCGGTAGGAGTCTGCCAGAGAAAGTCTGATAAGCCAAAGGGTCCGAAGTGTCTCGCGATCGGGCTTTTCCCACCTTCAATTGTCGGGTCATATTCATCGACGAAATGACTCTGGATTAATTGGATTGTCAAGCAAGACTTTCCGACACCACCTCCACCAACAACCACCAGTTTATATTCTCGTAAAAACTAGAGTCGAGGAAAAGTACAATGTCAGCAACGGGAGTTCCATGTGTCGGTAAGTCGGTAAGAAGCAGGGCGACCGCCCCCAAATGGATTGAACAAGCCATCCACGTACCTTTGAAGCCATGTCGGCGGATTCTATCTGCGTCGGGCGTCAAGGGCCGTGATCAAGCTATACCAGCAGCAGAGACGGCGGTTGAGGTCGCAACAGTTTTCTTCAGAAGGAGGATCGAGGTCGGGACCCAGAATGTCGGGGGGGCTTCTGGCGGAAGACAGGCGCCAAAAAGCAGTCCACCGCACCCGCCAGTCTAGTGAACTAGCCCACGCTTAACGAGTTAGATCGGGATCAGGGGTGCAGACGCAGAAGAGCGGAACAATTGGAGGCGAGAGATTCTGGCTCAAAGACCGGTGGTCCTTTCTGCGCAAGCCAGCGGGGGTCGACGGGGGAAACTATTTGGGCCAGTCCAAGGGAATAGGGAATAGGAAGAGAAACGGGAAGGGGGATAAGTTCAAGGGAGGCTCAGGGAGCAACCGAAGAGTGGGGATGAGAGTTGATCGGTTGGATTTGGCGATGGAGAGAAGAGAGGGAGAGAGAGGAATTGGGGCGGAGGAAGGGAGACAGAGCGTGGGCTGGGTGGCAGTTGGAGGAGACGCTGACATGTGCGTTGTGACGACTTACAGAGAGTGATTTTTTTTAGATCCTTAGACTCTTGGATAATTAATCTCTTGTCTGGAGGAGGAGGATGATGAGATAGATGCAACAGAAGAATGGACGGTTTCTGGGCTGGGATGGACCTGAGCTAAGGAGAGCGCCGCGCGACGGGAGAAAAAGGAGACGGTTGTTGTTGTGCCTCTCGCCGTTCGCCCAGCCCCTCGTCTCTCTCTCCCTCTCTCACCACCAGCCATCCATGACTCTCTCGTCTTTCTCAAGGATCCACTGAACCGCCAGTGATGGTCAATGCTAAATCACCCAGTCCACCAGTCTAACGGACGATAGTCCAACCAGCGTGCCCATCACCATCCTTCCGCCCACCGCTCTCGTTCGTCCTCCGGCTTTTCTCCCTTGGCGCCAGTGGTGTTTTTGATCGAATGGTATGATCGAGAGACAGAGACACAGACAGATCAAGCGACTGATTCAGATTTATCTACTGGTTGCTGCACGTTGCGCGTAACCGCCAAGTCTTCCCTCTGGGGTCAGACGAGCACCTACTATTATCATTTCAAGCGTCTTTGGCTTGTTGAGTGGATAGGTTCAAGAAAAATTCTGATCAACGCGTCACCATATCGCTTGACGCGGATATTAAAGTATACTTTCTTTTTTTTCTTTTCTTTTTAACATCTACAGCGAACAGTTGCCTCAGTCGGTCAATCAACAACAGTAATATCAATGAGGACCGGAGAACAGGTCAGAGGATGATCACTTGGCGATTATGATTATGTGCCGTTTAAGCTGCGGAGGTGATCCACTCGATACCAAAAATGCCCGCAACTGTGATGTATAAAAAAAGGTCATCGTCCGACGGCTCATGGTTGGAAGGCTGGTGATATCTGCCACCTCAGAAGCTTGTCGTGCATCAATTGTGTGAGCTTCTGCAATTCACGAGACGTCTCACAAGCCTTCCTCCAACTTTAATATCTACCTGATTCCTCACAGCGTGCGAATTCGTCTGGCTTCGAATTACATATGGCACAGTACGGAGTAATTACGTGCGAATCCTCAGGCAGCTGACACAGCATGGTACCGAGGAAGTCTCACTCTGAGAGCGGCGGCGTCTCATAAATGCCGGTTCTTGAGCAGCCCATGGCTTGCAACCTTGCATAGACTTGCATCATGCATTACTCCGCACAACGTTGCTTATCTTTTGACACCTCCAGGCTGGAGCTTCCCCGATAAATGCCTAGAGGGCTCTCCGGATTCCCGAGGCTTCTCCAAATGGCAGGCCACGGAGAGAGCACAGACCAGATCGAATTGTTTACCAGACTGGAAAGGCACTAATACTAGTTAAATATCACCGTTAGACCTTGGTGAGGTGACTGCGTGAGACAGGACCAGAGTTGCAGAGTCTGCTGCTTGCGTTGGCATCACACATGCTGGAAGTCTGTCGGGAATGCCTTTATCGTGAGCGTCGAGACTACTCCGTACTTTAACCGAAATTCAAAACCAGAATCATCGAAGCGACCGAACCTGGTGAGGAGGAGAGTGATAAATTAGTACCGTCGCCAGGTGGAGCGCACTAGAGGCTTCCTTTTCAGCATTAGTGGTTGAGAACCGCGGTTATTTGGTCCATCGGCGCCTGAGCCAACAACTCTATGGTACTACTCTATCACGAGTGGATCACTTCGGTTCTCGTGCCCGAGAGCTCGTTCGTGGATCTTAGAGGCCTAGATACCCCTTTTCGCTTGAGAAATACTCTAGTTTGGGAGATCATCCAGAATATTCGTTAACGCATCTACGCAGCCGTTGGCTCCTATCTGCGTAATATGGTGATCATCCAGACTGACACGATCCACAGAGGGAGAACTTAAATGATGACACCACTGGAAGTATCGCACTAAAACTACTACTCCGTATAGGCTAGGCGTGATTGCAGATATGGTAGAAATGCCATCTTATCTTACTTTACACAAAAAAATTATCGACTCAAGTGGCAGTAGGAAATAACAAAATATATAGTATTTGCAAAGCCAATAATAATAACTACGGAGTGCTTCCTACACTATCCCTTCAATTCTCGATGCCCATGGCCAAGATTATTGGAAAGAGCCTCTTGCTCGCGGGCCACACAAGCATCGATAAACATGCGCGGCAGATCTACTAATCTCGCGTCCTTTCCGGGCCCTAAAAGTATTTGTGCTGCTGTCTCCAAGTATGCCTTGGTAAAGACTTCCCACAGTTCTCTATCAATATCCAGTTCCATCAGGGGAAGAGGATAGTAAGGGTCGTTTTCATAGAACGCTGTGACTAAATGCGCCACCAAGGCACTTGGATTTTCCCAGCCTGCGCTCTCCTCCCACAGGCTGCATAGGTTGAAATCAAGCACCCAAACACGTGTAGTACGTCGCTTAAACTTAGCTTCCATAACGGCCTCAAGGTTCGTATGCGGCTGCATAGCAAGCAATTCCCTCCTTGTCAGAGTCAGAGTACTTGGCATGTCGTGGGTATATTCATTTCCTTCACCACCCAGTACAAATTCAATATCATAGCCATCCACATTTGCTGACCAGTGTATGAGAGCTAGGGCTTCACCCATAGTGGAGGCCAGCAACTTGACAGGTAGATTAAGCTCCAGCATCTGGTCTAGACAGAGGTTGTAGTTGCGTAAAGTGAAATTAGGAGGTGGTGGAGCTTGTGCTGTTCGACGACGTCCCAGATAGATGCGGGCCAGACAGTCTCGATTCGTAGGATTGGCGCTCACTGTAGATCTGAGTGCAGGCGAACAGTACTGGTCGATCAGAGCTTGACGGGCGATCTTGGGGAGAGGAAGAATACGTTCTGTTATCAGCGCCATCGCAGGCAGTATCAATGATTCATGAATATCCATGAACAACGGGGAATTCAATTCCCACCATTTCTGATGGCTTTTGGGTATATAGGAGAAGACCTTAGGGACATGGCATTCCATATCCGGCTTATGCTGCTGTTGGTACTGCAAGAATGCCCTGCGTACTTCGTAGTGGGCAGTGAAATCCGTCCACAGGGCCTCCTCGTACGCTGGTTTCGCGACTTTGACTACGAAGCCTCTGCCTGGCCTCTCAAAGACAAGACCACATTGACCGAACCCGATAACTCGATAAGACACAGAAATGTGCTTATAGTTTCGATGAAAAGTGGCGAAGGGAGCGGCACTATTTATGGGCTGAGGGGAAAGCACTCTTCTCAGAATCGTCTCGGGAGAAGCATCATCCGACAAGTTCAGCTGTTGTTCCACATACTGGTTGTTTTCTGAGTCCAGTTGGGCAGACAGTTTATTTGTAAACGCACGTATATTATCTGAGAGCTGAAGAATGTCATTTATATCTTGAGAGTGTCTCGAGGAAGACATCACAGGGAAGTAAGTATGGAAGAACCGGACAAGGCCAAAGTGAATATTGATCACTGAGCTTTCATTATCTGGCAATGAAGTAGGCTCTGGATGGTGAATAGTGGAGAGGTATATTGAATGCGTAGAATGCCATCAGATGGGACGACCAACGCGAAAGTTGGGGAACAAGAAACGAGAGGCAGCAATAAAACATGACGATATAAGGGGATGGAATGGTTGCCTACAATATCAAACTATGTATAGTACACAGTTCGAAGGTTCCTGGGAAAGTAGCTGCCTTTCTAAAAGTTTAGTGGTAGGCTCCTCACGCTCTTTTCTACCTTTCCTATCTCATTTTAATATCGCCGAAGGACATCAACAACCAAGATTTCTAGCTAAAAGATGGTTTATGACGATGGAATTTAGACCCGAAATGCCTGTTCGGACTGTATCACGTGTGAGGCTACAGAATATATTGAAAATGATACCCGAAGGATTAGTTCTCCTTTAGGATTGCTTCTGTTCGGAACCTAATTTGATGGTTATGAATGGCGTAAATTTCTTTAGCTTAAAATTCTGTAGGACCAGATCTTCCATTCATCTCTGGTTCTCTAACTCTAGATTTATATACACACCGTTTCTCACGTGTTTCTCCTGGTATCTCGAGGCTTTTTTAGCCCTTCTTGTGTACAGCAGTGGGAGAAGCCTATAAGGACTTGTCAGCAGGTCTTTCACCGATTCCCGGCGGCCGCCAGGTATACTGTCTCCGGTATATTCAGCGAGGGAAATGCAAAGAACTTACCTGATGACTAGGGAAAATCAGGGTATCGGCGATAACGACGTTCTCCCTCCGGCCAGCAGCGAAGACAATGACTTCAGCAATGTCGTCCGGAGTCAATGGCTCGCAACCCCTGTAGCAAAAGGTCAGCTTCAGTTGGGAATCTGCTCCAAAAAAGTAAGTGGCTTACTCATAAACAGCATCAGCCTTCTTCTTGTCGCCGTAAAATCGCACAACGGAGAATTCCTATTTCGGCGGACACAGTTGTCAGTAAAGTGGTGAATATGTCTGGCTGGGAAGACCAGTCTCGTACCGTCTCAACCTGACCCGGGTCGATCTCTATCACTCTGATTCTGGTCGCGATGAGCTCCTTCCTTAGGGCGTCCGTGAAGCTGCGGATGGCGGCCTTGGTAGCACAGTAGATGCTACCACCGGGGTAGGGTTCACGGCCCGCAATGCTACCAATGTTGATAATGTCACCTCTGCCACCATCTTCTCTCTTCTTGAAAATGGGCAGGATAGCCTGGGTCATGTTGATCAGACCAGTGACGTTAGTCGAGAACATAACTTCCAGGTCCTCCGCAGCGATGTCTGGAGCTCGTGCAACACCCTTAACGAGACCACTGGTTCAGTTAGCACAATTTCTACCTCGGTCCTTAAAGAGTCATATCCTTACGCATTGTTCACGAGCACGTTGATATCCTTGAACTCGTCCGGCAGAGATGGCACGAAGTTCTTTACCTCCTCGGGATTGCTGACATCCAGCTTGACCGGAAGCACCTTGACACCATCCCCGACCTCATCCTTGATTTCCTGAGCAAGCTGCTTGAGGCTGTCCACGCGTCTGGCGGTAACGATGAGCTTCAAGTCCTTAGGGGACGTCCGAGCGAACTCTTTGGCCGTGCTCTTGCCAATACCGGAGGAGGCACCAGTGATGACAATTGTCTTGCCTTCAAGGCGCTTTGCCTGTGCGGAAGCCATTGTGCGTTTAAGAAATGACTGCTGAGCTCTCGGTCCAAACGTAGACTTGCTCAATACCGATGAGGGGTGAAGCGCGGGGACAGTTCTAGGCGTTCCAAGCCGTGTGAGGTATCTGACTGAATAGGTACAGGTGCGCAAATAGTTCATGAGAAGTCCTGTAGCGGAAAGACAACCTCGTCTAGCTCGTTGAGAAATGGATAATGAAATGTTATCTACGGGGCCGATGTCGTGATTTACCTTCGGTATCGGAGGACGTGCGGGGAAACTCGTTGCTGACTCTCTATCTCGAAAGTGGGTCGCCATCTACCCGACGAAAAGCCATCGGACTTCATACCGATCAACATCTCTGCTGTCTATCTTGCTTCTAGTACATTCTTTCCAGGATAGGAATGTAAATTGAATGTAATTGGATAAGAATCGAAGATTTGTATTCGTAGACGTCACATCCTCTACTGAAATTCTATTCCAAGGTCCTCATTCTATTCGAATAAACACTCACGGTAAATATATTTCCCTAGCCATTAATCCCAGTGGCGTATTCCAGGCAAATATATCATCCACCACTATATCTCACCCTATATAACCAAGTCGCATAAAACACGGCTATTTGAACCTCTTGAACCTGGAATGGCTCTTATCTTAGTAATGAAAGGAAGCAGTTTAGAGCCCATTGTAGATAATGCTCTTGTTGTACATACATCCACAAAAAGTGGCATACGTGCCATTGTTTGCTAGGAGACAAAGAAAGTATAGCATATACTCTAATCTATTCACAGGAGATAGAAAGACTGTTGGCAGAAGACACTTCTGAGGCATTATTTCTTCATCAGTCATATAAACATCCTCCTATACTCATATGCTGATCTACTCTGTATCTCTCTGCTCTTTTATATACCCCTTCTATTTATAAAAAGATTGATTCACTGTGTTTCTCTTTATTCTTATTTATACGAAATGTTTATCAGTCGTGTAGATTTCCAGGGCAGCTTGGTAGTGCCAGAAATAATTCTATACGATTTGATTTGTATAAATGACATTTCATCGCTAGAATCGATCAGATTTGATTCGCCTCAAAAGCCGCACTTGGTTTTCCTTTGGGACAACAGCATTGTTTGCTTTCTATATATCCTCAACATCTTTGTCTTGCTTATATTTGTCATCTTTGTTTGTATAGCCTGCCAAATACGGGCGGTAGGACCCATTTGTCAATCATGGTCCTGAGGGGAATACCCATACACAAACACAAAGATGGGAGTCATCTTTGTTACAATTCTATATGACTTTATTGTCACGGAGAATGCCCTATTCATTTCTTTCTTTCCAGATTGTCCATACATTCACTCACTGAATGAATGGACACAACACAGGTTAGAGTCATATAATTTTGCTATTTCCGTGTTGCTCACTTTATATGAAATTATATTCCTGGATTTCCTACTTAAATACATTCTGCTACCTTATAACCTGCTGGTCTGGTTATCGAGCTGCAATAAACTTAGCCGCTGCCCCTTCTGAAGCTCGAGGATAACAGTGTATGGAAGTCTGCGGCGGCTCTATACTTACCTCGTTTCTGTTATATTACCTCCGGTCGCATTATTTATCGAGTTTTCCCTACCCACGGATCCAAGCATGGCATCCCACAGCGTCTGTAGGGCATGGGCCCCAGTGTTCTCTTCGATTCTTCACAGACAAGATATCTGCCAGAAGGAGGCTGTGACAGGCACATATTGCCAAGTTGATGCTCCCATCAAGGTGAAGGAGACCGGGCTAACGAGCCATATATACGGCTATCTACGAGCGATGGGGCATGGAGGGACGTGGTATGTCGTTGATGCATGGATCATGGATCCTTCAGGCTGCGAGAAACTCGCAGATTCTACTTTCCTTGTTCCCACTATACAGCCCGAAATAAGCACCGACAACTATACATGGGAGTGGGACATGCTTCTGAGGATGTTCATTGTTTCCCCCGTCAAACCAGACGCGGCGTCGAATGTCGCGAACGGGACAGTGAATGGAGAATATGAGCAAGGCTCCCATTGCATTGGGCAGACAGGGGAGGAGGACAATGATAATGGAGAGGGACCTTCTACGAATGCGGGCACTCTGCTTGGTAGGGGCATACGTCCCAGTCAACAAGAACCTGCTATGGACCGCGAGCATATAGATGCTCTTCTGAAACCGGAATACTTCAACTGGGCGGATGAGGACGATGACAGTGTCCTTAGCGAGGACGTACAGGCGTCTCAAGCCGGAAAGAACGAAGAACAGATCAGCAGCGGCCTCCCAAGCGGGCCTCTCATTATTGACTCTTCCCAGATACGTTGCCAGACACCCGAACCAGGACAAGAACCGCCGGCCTACGGAGATGATGTGATGGAGGATGCAGAGGAGTCGGAGGAGCAGATGCTGGAGGAAAACGTCAAAGATGAATTCAATTATCGCGAGCAGATGACCGCATGGGCGTCAACGATGGGCTGGGGTATACATCACTTCAACTGGTTCGGCGAACCAGTGTTTGAGTATAGTGATACACCGCCAGCAGTATCACTCTGGTACATTATGTCTGGGCCAAAGGTATCACCACTCTATGATGAGATGAGGGTGCAATCGATTCTTTTCAGAGCCTTAAAGTTCATCGACCCAGTGGTATATTATGGGCGCGACTGGCGAGACCTGCGACGTCGGGGTCACGACTTTATCCGAGCAGTGACTGGGAGCGTCTTCAAGTGCTATACGCTGCATGGAACATGGAGGGACGATGAGAAGCATTTCGATGAAGGAACACGCATGGACGAAGGGATCCTGGAGAGTTATGGAGCTGATGAATATGTGATCGCCAACGGTTTCGCTATGCATCCAGCAGTAATGAACAGGACAGAACGACTGAATGCCCGAAAGTCCCTTTCCGAGCAGAAGAGAAGCTTTAACCTGTGGCGATATAGTAGCACCGTGACGCAAGACCGGATATATACTCTCTCACCTCTGAGGTTTTGCACGAGTGTGGATGAGAAGTGGGACGAGGAGAACTCCATGGTGAATAACGCCTCTCCCGTCGACCGCGGGTTATACACCATTTCAGAAGAATCTCAACAAGGTGATGACAGTGCAACTCCATCTTCTTCGCATGTTCAAGTAGATAACATATCGGGCTCAACTTCGAGAGACACGAAAAATGACCAAAGCCTTGACAGTTACCCGTCTTCAGATCTGCACGTCGTCTTTAACAACCACCGGTATCCCCCAGATCCTCATAACGTCCCCCGCGGCAGGGCACATTCGAAGTTTCACAGCCTGCCTAAGCTCGTTACACCACTTTCGTCTGTCTCTGCGTCATCTGCGTCACCAACCGTAGACTCCAAGGAAGGGATACAGCTGGCGAATTCTGATGACAAACCCGAAAGTAGCAGCGATCTTGAAAGATTTTCAAAGCCGACAGGGGCTGAAAACCAGGGTTTTATCCATGCAAAATTACAACCCATGAACCTCGGGTATCCTCCGGATCCTCATAACATCCCCCGGGGTAGGGAGCATTTGAAGTGCCACAGTCTGCCAAAACTCGTCACGCCGTTTTCGTTTGCGCCTGTTGTTGCACAACCTGCCGTCGACCAAAAGGCAGTGGACTGCCATGGGAAGGGCAAGGATGGTAATCTAGCCAAAGTCCCCGATCCTATTCCGCTCCAGTGCAGATGTAAATCAAGCTCTCTTTATTCGACAGGAAGCCCGTATGAAACAGGTTTACTCGAGGCGACGACCGGGAATCATGTCAAAACAGAAGGAGAATCATCAACAAGTCGGCTAGGAGATCATAAAGAACCAGATTCAGTTGTAACAGCACCTGAAGTTAGAGTCCAGAGAGAAGGCCTTGATGAAGATGTCCCAGTTGAGTCGAGACCCGAAACTCCCGTGCAACCGGTAGGGAATGAATCAGGGCCAGGTGTATCTGAAGAGGGCACTGCGGGAAAGAAGTTGGTTGAGTCGACATCTGAAAATGTCGTCCATACCGGGGAACAATCAACAAGTTGCTTGCGAGTCGACCCTGAAGAAGACGTCAAACCAACATCGAGCCAAAAATACCGGCCTCGCTTAAGCTGGAGACGCTTCTCTGGCCACATAAGCAAGGCCTTTGGAGCTAAAATACCAGCAGAAGCAGAGGTACGATCAGGACGAAAGTTGCAGAAAATGCCGCCCACGCCTCGCGTAAAATCACAGTCAAAATGCAAGCCACGCCGCTACATACGGAGAGCGGCCAATTCCATTCTGGAAAGGTTGTTCGTGGCCTGTTGAAATTATCTTCTAAGTTCTTTGTCACGTTAGATAGCTTCTTGATTTGTTAGTGTGGCGCCATAGTATGGACGGGTACTACTGTTATACTCAGCAAATAGGCATTGATGTCAGGATTCATTCTGTTGGTTAGTCCATAGTGCTGTGGTTTTTAGTGGTAGAAACGGTAATTAGCTAGGTTACACATTCGAATGAATAAAATTACAAACGATGGACGATGGCCTGAATGGCGCAGTCCACATGTATGAAATATTGACGCCTTTGTTAGTCTGGTTGTAAACCCATCCTGTTTTGCAGTCGAAAGGAATATGAACACCGCAACCCAAGGCTTCGGAATGCCAGGAATATTCGGGAAGCTCGAGGGTCTGAGACCGAGTATCGCTATATCGCTTAGAGACAGATGTGATATCGTCACTGCTTACTCCGTAGGGGGTGCATATCAGATGTACAGGGGTACAGAATCTGTTGCGCCGGTCTCGGGAGCTAAGAATGCTGCATGATGCAGGAGCGCAAATGATAAACAACATAATTGTACCGTGTTGCATATTCTGTCATAATTCTGTCGTTTTTAAAGAAATAATGAATGCTGGTTCGACAGAGACGTCTCCATCTCATTCAATGGTGCGTAGTGGGCCATCGGCTCGGTAAGGTTGGGCCGTTCCGTTTCCGCAGTGCCAAACTGACAGTAATCATAGCAAATAACGGATCTGAGAAACTCCTGTATAAACAGGATCCAGCCAGGAATCAGAGTTCTTCTTGATGAGAGGCTTTCGGGGCCTCCCAACACGTGGTGTTTTGGAACTGTACCAGGGCCGTACTCGAGGTGCAGCATTTCCCAGGATTCTAGGAACATTGTTAGGCAGCCTAACCTGGACTATCTAACTGCTAGATCATACATCAGTCCTTTCTGAGGCTTGCAAACGACGCATACGGAGTACAGTGTCGCCCTGATGACGTGCGCGTCTCTGCGTTAGTTACCTAGGTACGGAGTAGAGTACCAACATAGTGAAGGCCCCGCGTCATAGCCCTGAGTGGCAACCTGATGAACTTACCTTGGAGGAAGACTGTTGACTGAATAAGACCTAAGACCTAATAACAAAATGACAGTGCATTGCTGTACTAGAACAGTGGACTAAAGCTTGCAGTGGAGGTCGCCTATCCATGGGTGGAAGTGATCGGATGGAGATGGAGGTGCACTTTTCTCGAGGCGGTCAACGATCCTCGCAAGGGACGACAAGTTGCACCAGTTCCTCGGAGCTTTGCCATCGCGTGGTTTCACTTGGATTTATCTGCTCTCTCCATGAATCATTGTGGGTTTGTATCTTCTCACCCACTTACCATCAGTCTCAATTCTGCTAATTAGTTCGCCTAGCTTGGATCTGCCTTGATTTCCTGCGAGAAAGGTGAAAAATGCGGTCAATTCGGTGGGGAGTGCAGGTCGCAGCGACCCCAAAAGGAGGTTAATTGAGGACCCGAAGAAGAAATCTAAGACATGCGAGTCCCTTCTCCAGGCTCCCTGTGTCCCCCATATCTCCAATTGCAAGACCCTTTTTACAAGCGCGATCGAGCTGGCGTGAGATGATCTGCACCGAGGTTAACAACTAAAGCAAGACGTCGCGATTCGCAGCGGGGTAAAATCAATAATCTCCTCGTTAGAGCCTCGTGCTTTTCCCATTTTCAGACATCGGTTTGCGCCACTGAAGGTGGACCTCTGCAGATCGCCGGCCACGAGGTTTAATCTCTGCTTTTTACCAGGACAACAACGGTGCCTGGGACCGTCCGAACGCTAGGGCTTGTGAACCTGATGCCCGTCTGATCTCGTAGTTGGTCGAGCTTTCTGCAAGAAATCTTCGGGCTTCAGATTTGTCAATCGCATCTTCACCGCGGGCTTCACCACCTCGTGGCTCGTGCGTTGGCCCAAATTATTCCCCTGGCGCATTGTCACCAATCAACAGTCCTGGATGCGGAATATCGAAGGGCGCTCAGCATTATTAGAGACTCATTCCCTTGTGCGATGCGGCCAGGAACAGGTGCTCCTATGCTCGATATTACTTAATGTGGGCCTGGCAGAGTACTCCGTAGTACATAGACACTTGTACACCAATCGTTCCTGATCTATGCGTTCCTTAGCGATGGCGCCACGATCATCCTAGAGCAGATCTCCTATCGGCACCCAGGGCTGGATGATAATTGCCGGCGCACGACTCATGTACTATGTACTAACCGTCGTCACACTTTCTGCAGCCGTCGTGTTACTTCCTGAGTCCGTACTGTTGTCTCTCTACTCCGTATGTGGCAGTAAAGTCAGTGCGCGCTGCGTCCGCCTCCTCGACGTCGAACATCCGTCTTCGCATTGCTCAGTGACTGCGGAAAAGCGCAGATATTTTGGTACCTTTCGGCTCTATCGGATTCCAACTGTCATTTTCGCTTGACAGAAAGAATATTGACCCACTTTGCCTGTAGTACGCGGGAGGCGACAAGATCCATGGTTCATCGTCGACCCTTTTTAACTTTGGTATTTCTACCGGTGATAGTCAACAACAGTCAGCAGCCTCAAGAGTTATGTCTCTGGCCCCTCTATCCTCGTAGTCAGGGCTTGCATGAGATCGCCGAGAGTGGATACAAGCGCAATTGACAAATTATGCTCCATTGGCACGTTCACAATGGTCCCGTCTCCCGGCCACATGGTACAACCCTCGTAGGGGGGCCATGGCGTCCCCATGATGTGGACGGGTTTCCCGTTCTGGGGAGCACTATTGCCTACTATCAAAACTTTCGTGCCGTAACTAATATCCCCGCAGGAGTCTCCTCTTATGGGAGAATTTCGCGCTTAAAACTAGATGATAATGATAACTTTAACAGCATCTGTGCGCCTCTTTGGGCTGATGTGCTGGCCTTGAAGTACCAAGGGACGTCCAGACTTCTCTCTTGACGAACGTGCAGAGTGCAATCTTTCGTGCCTGCGCCCAAGACAAAGATCACTGAATACCGAGTGGATTGCCAATCGTTGACACTGGTTCAGCAAAGGGAGCACGATGGATGTCCTTGCCAGCAGCATCTCCCCCCGGGGTGACGACGAAGGAGCGTCTCGAGGGAAAACCGCCGTAGTCATCACAGCCGTGCTCACATCACTCGCTGCATTGGCTGTTGGGGTCCGGCTGTACACGAGAGTCGGTCTCCTGAAGTTGACTGGGCGGGAGGATTGGACCATCCTAGGGGCTCTGGTCAGTGGAATTTTGACTATTATTGTTGTGCTTGGCTAATATCTTCTACAGGTATTCTCTTTTGTATACCTTGGTCTAGTTATTGGCCGTAAGTTATCTCACCCAGTTCGATTGCTTTACCAACGGAGTGCTTACACGATGGAACAGAACAACAGTATGGACTTGGAAAGCATCAGTGGTCCATCTCCCCTGAATCAATGCAGACTCAACTTCGAGTAAGTTGCAACGGAAACACGTATTATGATTGCAAAATGACTGACTGAATGGCAGTGTCTCTGGATCGCTATTCCGATGTACAACAGCAGTCTAGTCTGCACCAAGTTCTCCATTCTTTTCAACTACCTGCGGGTTTTTCCTAATCGTCGTCTCCGTCTCTCATGCTATATCATGATGGGCATTGTCACTGCCTATTCATCATGGGCCATTGTCAGTGGCTATCTTACTTGCGTGCCAGTGGCCAAGTTTTGGAACCCTACTGTCAAGGGCCACTGCCTCAACTTTCAAGCCCTCTGGTTCTTCAACGCCGCCATGAATATCATTACAGACACCACACTCCTTATTATCCCAATGCCGGTCCTTTCTCATTTGCAGCTTCCAAAGAAGCAAAAGATTGCTCTCATGGGAGTATTCGCTGTCGGTGCTATGTGAGTGTCCCTTCTCCTTTACACAATTAGAACTCCTGCTGACATGATCCAGTGTCTGTGTTACGTCCATCTTGCGTCTAAGCGGCCTCCACCAGGTTGCCGTCAGCAAAGATACCTCCTGTAAGCTCTAGCTTCCTATATGAAAACAGAAAATCCAAATCTTGCAGGGCTAACATGTCTGCACAGGGGACAACGTCAATGCTGCCTACTGGACCGCCGCCGAATGTAACGTCGCCATTATCTGCGCGTGCCTCCCCTACCTGCGGCCTCTGATTGTCCGCATGTTCCCTCACCTTATCAACAGCAGCTACCACCAGCGAACCCCCGGTCGACGAACAACCACCGGAAACTTTTCAAAGCATCGAGCCACGATGGCCAGTCAAGGACAAGACTTTGACCTGTACACCATCAACATCGAGAAGGGAGACAACATGAGCCGCAGCACGATGGATGGTATCGAAGTCACCACCGAGATGACGACTGTTCAAGAGACCAGTAAAGATCTCGAATCGACCAGTGAACGAAGACTCGTCATCAATGAGCCTTAGACGTTCTCGTTCGTTCTATGGGAGATTCCAATCCCGAATCCAACACCGCTTACGCCATGACATGTTTTCATATTTCTCAACAACTACTACTTATCATCACTTCCTGTCTTTTGGGAGGCATTCTTCTTCAGGTCCTTTATACCCATGCCCAACGACATAACATAACCCTCCATTCCATTTGGATACGGCATTCTCTGTACATATATATACCCATTTCTTTCCCTTTCTTCTTTTTGATACCATCATGACGGCCAATCTGTGCCTTTCTTACTTTTTATTCTTGTACATATACATTACCTCTCATCTGATCCATCATGATCTCTGCATGCTAGCCTCTGCACTTATGCTAGCTTTTAATACGATAACTTTTGATGACCTGGAACAAACACTTGCCAAGATGTAAAACAGTAGCTGGCTAAATAATGTATCAAACCTAATTTCTTGTTTTACTCGAGAGGCATCACTTATGGCCTGACAAGACTCACCCTTCAAACCAACATCACCATTCCCATCTGTTTCGGCGCCGCCTCCACGAACCCGTTGTTCGCATATAACCTCCTCCCCGCCTCATCCGCAAACAAGCTCACATACGCAACTGCCCTTCCCTCCTCCCCCTCCCTTTCTTCCCGCGGAACTTCCGCTTTAATCTTCCACAACAGTCTCTTCAACACCGCATCACCTAGCCCGCATCTCTGATGCTCTGGCAATACTGCCATGTCAGCAATGTGAAAATACCATCCACCATCGCCGATGATCCGGCCCATTGCGATGGGCGTGCTGCCGAAGTCGGTCGTTATGTAGCATCCGTACCAGCTCCCAGATAAGGCGGCAGTGGCTTGGGCTGTCGTCTTGGGCGTAAGGCCTGATGCTGAGCGAAGGTGAAGATAAGATGGAACAGAGGGATAGCCGTCGTGAATGATATATCCCGTTGGTGGTTGTGGTGGGTGAGACATGGTGTTGGTTTATTGATACAAATGCTGCTATGGTAGCTAGGTCACAATATGGCTCACACAAAGTCAGGGCTGTCGCCTGGTATCTGAGAGAAATTATAAGAGTAGTAGAACTGGTTGAGTAGTATAATCGACATCCAAGGTAGCGTCTATGCGGGTGTATGTATTCCGCAGATGCGGAATTCAGTTCTGCAGAAGACCTTGTTTCTGGAAATCCGGAATTCCGAATTTAACAAAGCTCATATAGATAATACAAATGACAGGGGAAATTATACGATTCTATATTGACAGATCCAAAATCAGATCAAATGCATAAACTGGCTAGTTGTGATGTTCTCCAGATTTTACTCCGAAATCCGCGGTTAAGTTAACTAGTCCGAGACTCCGCGGGCTGATAAGATAGATGCCTTGCACCCACGCAATGCTCATTAGTAGTAGATCGACGTTACAGGCAATTATGAACGAAATATAAACATAACCCAACCCTTTCGAATAGATATTCGATGAAAATCATATATACCATGCTCTGGATATTGGTGACAGCCCTAGCCCTAATAATGCCCATAAAGTAAGCAGCCGCGGGTGAAGATAAGGACCCGCTTTCCCCGCTTGGGCTTTCTTGGAGATCCAGACAATGCTTTTTTTCCCTCGGAGCTCGCCGCTTTCTGCCAACAGGCACAATCAATTGATCTGGCGGAACATCGCGCTGGCTGCAGGGCTTTATCTAGTATTAATACTATTTCAGTAGGTGAGCAGCAAATTCCTTCTCGCCTAATTTACCGTTTCTTCTGGTCATCGGATCGATGCCATTTGTGTCTATCTTCTAAAGTAGAAGTGACTCATTTTGGACTACTGGGTGTCTAGGGTTACTCTAACCGTAGTAATTTGTGGTAATCCCCGATTGAGTGGTCATTGGCAGTCGTAGGAAGGACTGACTGGAGGAATTGTGCTTCATTCTGTGCAGCACGGGACGGTAAGATTGGCGCTCTTGACATAGGCTCTCAAGTATAATGCTATGGTATTCTAATCAGATAGCAGTGCAAGTATTTCGATGCAAAAAGGTACTTCGTCAGCCAACGGTCCTCCGTCGCCGACCAGCAAGGATGTTTCAGCCGGTCGAGATTCGGAAATGAAGATTGAACTGGAAAGGACGGCCTCTGGAAGAGATGTGTACGACAAGGGCAGCTCCGCAAGCCTGGGCATCCCGGGGATGAAGCCAGAAGACCATGAATTGCAGCCAATCTCTTCTGCTCCTGGGCCACCCGGATCACAGCAAGATGATGAGCCTCACCGGAGCAAAGTCCAGGTGGTTGCCATCATGGTTGCTCTTTCTGTAAGTCTGGATCTATGAAGGATCTCTCAAGACGTGTCCAATTGATTACCAATTAACGAATTGCTAGCTGTCGCTCTTTGTCGCCGCTCTGGATCAAACTATCATGGCAACCGCCATTCCGACGATATCAGCAGAGCTCCATTCTGCGTCTGGCTACACCTGGATTGGCGGTGCTTATCTTCTTGCAAATGCTGCCGGAGCCACGATCTGGGCCAAGCTGTCGGATATCTGGGGGCGAAAGCCAATCCTGCTATCTGCCGTTGCTTTGTTTTTCGGCAGTTCTATAATATGTGCAACAGCTGTCAATATGGCTATGCTTATTGTCGGTCGAGCACTGCAAGGGACAGCTGGCGGTGGTCTCATTCAGCTAGTTACCATCACTATATCTGATCTCTTTAGCGTCAGGTAACAAACTCTTAAGTTGATGAGATACATGATCTCTGGGCTAACTTTTGGTAGACACCGCAGCCTTTACC
The DNA here is from genome assembly GCA_023624055.1 of Paecilomyces sp. PK2413. Taxonomy (NCBI): domain Eukaryota; kingdom Fungi; phylum Ascomycota; class Eurotiomycetes; order Eurotiales; family Thermoascaceae; genus Paecilomyces; species Paecilomyces sp. PK2413. The sequence goes on from JAMADQ010000002.1 coordinate 2,090,104, forward strand.
TTGGGCTTCTCGAGTTCATGTGGGCTATCGCTGGTGGTGTTGGCCCGCTGATGGGAGGTGCTTTCTCCCAGTATGTCTCATGGAGGTGGAATTATTGGATCAACTTACCTGTCTCGGGAACTACGTTTGTTCTCTTGCTTCTGTTTTTGGACGTGCATAACCCAAGGACGAAGGTGCTCGAAGGCGTCATGGCCATTGATTGGTTTGGAAGCCTCTCGATCCTGGGCCTTACCTTGATGTTGCTCCTCGGTCTCAACTTTGGAGGGGAGACATTCCCCTGGAACTCTCCAACCGTTATCTGTTTGATCGTCTTTGGATGTGCCATGTCCTTGCTTTTCATCTACAGTGAAAAAAGACTCGCAGAATATCCATTGATGCCCATGCATATTTTCAACCATGTGTCCAATGTTGCTAGCCTTTTGGTCTGCTTCACACAAGGATTTGTGAGTGTCATAATCCATTTCGGAGATAACAGACATGACTAATTGGCGTGTAGGTGTTTATCGCTGGAGAATATTACCTCCCTCTCTACTTTCAGTCCGTGCAGGAAGCATCACCTATGCATTCGGGTCTCCTAATCCTTCCTATCGTCTTAATGGAAGCCTTGATGGGTATTACAGCTGGAGTCGTCATCCACAGCACCGGAAGATACCAGGAGCTCATATATGTCGGCGTCGTCCTGCTTACAGTTGGAAACGGTCTGTACATTCTGTACAATGCCACATCGTCTCTAGGTGAAATTATCGGCTTCCAGATCATCAGCGGTATTGGCGCTGGGCTCTTATTCGAAGCTCCGCTTATCAGCTTGCAGGCTGGCGTCTCGCAAGATGATACTGCAACTGCTACGGCGACGCTCGGCTTTATTCGCAATCTTGCTACCTCATCATCAATAGTGATCGGAGGAGTCGTATTCCAGAACTGCATGAAGATGCAAGCAACAGGCCTTCGTGCGGCAGGAGTGCCTGCGGCTATGACGGCACAACTAACGGGAGGAGATGCAGCAGCAAACGTCATGATGGTTGCGAAGATCAAGGACCCTGCCCAGAAGTTAGCTGTCAAGGAGGCCTTTGCTGCCAGTCTTCGGAATATGTGGATCTTATACACCTGTGTCGCTGCCGTGGGTGTGGTAGCAAGTGCATTTGTGACAAAAATAAAGCTGAGCAAGGAACATAAGGAGACGAAGACTGGTCTCAAGAAAAAGTCCGATTCAGACACCCCCGGTTCAAGTACGCCGCCAACTGTGAGTGTATAAGCGTCAGTCTACACAGCCAGGTATAAACAACAGGCCGTGAGATTGAAAATGAAAAGATAATCTCATATTATGGCAATATTCTTTTGTCTTTGCATTTGCGAAGTCTAGTGAAGTTCTATGTTTACTCCTGTTTGTCTGCATGGCGTACAGTACAGCATACAGTGCTTGGCATCGATCATTGAGCCAAGTGTCTCTGAAAAGTTATATTTTCAACTCATCCATGTATATACTGAATTAGTGCATTGGACAGCCTTTTGATAAGTTTGCGCTCTGACAATCCTATCTCAGAGATAGTACTACTGGAGGACAAGCCACGATGAGTGCACGTGCCAAGAGCACAGACCACCTGACCAGCCTCCCTGGCTGTGTCCAGCCTGTCCAGCTCCCCATCTCCTATTGCTATCTCTTGTTCTGATAGCCATTCCTCTTGTCTGGGTAACCCCTTTATGCAACTTCACATTGTTCGGGCAGCTGCCAAGTGTATCTGGTCCTGTATCTGAGCTCCATTCAAATCACCGACACGCTTTACCAATCGCGGTGTACCCGTGCACGTACCACTCCGATTAGGCCACGACGTTTTTTCCCCGACAGCTTGCGCTCCACACCTCTGTCTTCCTGATACCTATCTACCGTCCTTGCAACGGATATATCAGCTTTATTGTCTCGAATCGACTTACAGTGTCTCGTCATTACGCTTTAACGACGAACCAGTTCCCTCCACAAATTCCCTCATCCAGAACGAGAAAGCTCGAGTCCGCGAACCATTCAGCTCGATCAGATAGCATTGCGACAAGATGGACTTCTCTAATGTTTTGTATGCCTGCCCCAGTGATTCCATTGCAATGCGTGGCTATGGATTTGGTGCCATCTCGACCGGTGTAATGCGATTGGATTGCGTCGATACGGGGTGCTGCGCAGCACCGATCCTAGCCCCTAGCAACGGATGAGATCCTCTTTGAAGAGCTAGATAACTGACCTACGTGTGCAGCCGTCTCGTTAACATCGCCGTTGGTGCGATTATGATCCTCGGCGGTATCGCCCAGTTCTTCCCTGGGTCGCTGAGCTCAATCATCGTCGGCGCGTACGTTATCATCTTCGGTCTCAGTACGTTGGATCCACCCCCTGTAACACTCCTGCTTGGAGGTGACGAAGCAGTACTGACATCTTCTTTCTAGTTGTCGCCGGATTGGAGTTCCTTCCTCAGATCCCCGATTACGTATACCGATACGCATCGTTCCTCTTCTCGTTCTTGGGACGTGGTGTCTGTAAGTAGTCATGGTGTCCAAATGCGATGCGAGATCATATGCTGACTCACTGTGTAGTCTACATCTTCGTCGGCTCAATCATGCTGCACGCGCCTGTCCTGCGCTACATTGCCGGTTCGATTGTCGGCCTGACCGGTGTCGGATACCTTGTTCTCGAGTTCATCCCTTCCATTGAGCCCCCGGCCAACATGCGTGAGGCCGACAACACCTGGGGTGCTGAGCAGGTCTAAGGTGCTGGTGTTCAGCCACGCGTAATCCCCTGGACCAGTGCTGCGCAAGCCGTGAGCTGGTTACACAGGTGCGGCTGAGTTTGCTCGCGAAAACAGGGATTCGCAACCCTTCAACCCTATACACCCAGCGATTGGTTGTCAATGAGCAATGCGATGCAGGAACAAAGAGGGAAGGAATGCTTTTTTTTGGTGGATAAGGGTGCAGCTGCACATGTACGAGCTGTGCCCACGGCCGTGGAAGATGACGAATTTTCTAGCAATAACGGAGGTCACGATATATGAAGACGGCAACCGCCCGTACAGTGGAGGGCAATTGGTCTGAGCTGAGGGGGACCGGCTTCTTCAAATATTGTACTTCGAGTTGGACGTGCGTTTGTGTTTCTGTACTGTACTATATGTGGATATTCTCTGATAGCAAGTGGTGTTTTGCCATGTTCACCGACGCATGTCTCTATAGAAGGTTGTGCCTATGGAAGCAGGCAGTGGCTGACATTGCGGATGTATTTCTTTATCAGAACAATGAGAAGGTTGAAGTGATGATTACTATGCCTTTTATTTTGCTACGAACTGATTCTTTTATATATAGCCGGCATGATCTTCGAGGAACCATCATCGCGAAGGTGGAAATCATCCGTGACGATTCGGAGGTATGAGTATAGGCCGCGGGACGGAATGACATCTCCGCAGCGGTCTACAAATTAGCCGGATCGGATCTCAGCAAGAAACTATCACCGTGTTGCTATAGTAGTTCATAATCATCACCATTATCAACATAGTTACTATCATTGATAAATACGAATGTCATGAATGTCCTGCATGGCGCGCAAAGAGGCGAGTTGCGATCCGGGCTTACCCTTATCTCCAGTCCGTGCCGGGTACGCTATCCGGGATTCAACTATTATTAAATACTCTGTACGGAATAGATCTAGATCTGATGGCCCGATGATACACCATAGATTATCAGCCTGTTGTTATATCCGATATGATTGATTAGACGAGAAGTGGCCACGCGGGATGGGATCCGGATCAGATTAAATTCAGGCTAATGATTAGTTTTTGGAGTCTACACTGAGTACTGCTGCTCCATAACTAACTAGTAATAATCGCCAATCGTATTAATGCTTGGTTTATTAATTTTGTGCGTAGTAAGTTTTGACACTTGTGGACATGCATGGATGCATGCATGCATGCCACTTTTCCCGGTTAGAGGGTCTATCTACCTGTCAAAATGGTCTTTATCTGAGATCCGAAGTCAGCTGATAGCGGGAATACGGCGGACTAGAGCAGAATGGTTTAGAGGCTACCGTGTGGTCCAGTAGTGGTGAGGGAGTGACCATCACTGCTGCTAACGAGGTGAAACGGACTGAGAATGGCGCTTGATGTCCAAACCCGAGGTTCCGGCAGTGACGTGACATTCTGATTTGCAGGAATATTGTAGCCTGGATGTTTTGGTATGCTCTTGGTTTTCTTGGGTGGTCTGGTTAATTAACTACTTATGGTGCAGATGCGAACGAGATGACAGCTGATAGAGGAAATGGTGTCTGATTGGACTACGGAGAATTTTCCGTCGGGACGAAGGTAGATGGATATTGATATTAATAATCACTGTAGGGTAACTTGGTAGTGGTAGATTCTTTTAACGGGTGATTGATTTGATCTAGATTGGCGGAGATATCCGCGAAAGAGGCAAAAATAAGAATCAAAACGACAGAATGACCGTGCGTCCAGTCGGAACAGAGGGATTACGAGTTAGTGAGCAGCTACTAGCCAGGAGGAAAATTCCTTCATCGTGTTCTGCTGGAGTGAGTTAGTTAATAATAAGAAGAAGAATACCGCTCTCTCGCTTACGGGCGACTCTCGATGGCTGCAGTGACAGCCAGACAAGCTTTTGTCGCGTCGGCGAGCACAGCCGGGACGCCGGGACCCGGTGGCGACGTGGCCAATCGAGTGTCACCGAATGCTGCTGACTGGTGCCAGCAGATCATAACAGCCAATCAGAGCAGAGACAACACGGATTTGGTCATCGCTGATGCGCTATGGCCCGATCAGGAAGGACGCCGTGGGGGTCCCGTGATGGCGCTAGGCGCAATCAGGCAGCGGTGGAGTCGCTGGCGGCGAGTTTGGCGGTGGATCTGATTGCGATGATGATTCTGGAGATGAGGATGAGAACGAGAATGAGGAATGGCAATGAGGAGCGAGAGACGAGTTCGTCTTATACTTGTGGCTGGAGATAGTGTATCACTGTACAGTATGGTAATATGGTAATAATAATATGAAGGAAATGACCAGACGAAACAGGCATGTCGAGCCCTCCGGACTGACTGACTGACGGCTTACTTTGCTCTACGCATCGTAGATCCCCTGAAGATAGCGCCAGCCCCGTCCGCAGTACCTGACGCGATAAGGCCAAAAAAGCAAACCACCGCAACGGTCGTGGGAACGTTCTGGGCCAGCATTCCTCGAATAATCTACCGAGTCCATCTATCTGATCCCCGAAGTGCCCTGCACAACCCTAGACCTGCCCGTCGTTCTGGTTCGGGCTAACTAACTACTCACTGTCTTGTCTCGTCCTTCGGCTTCAAACCACCACCGGTCTCACTGTCTCCCGCCCAGCAGCCTGGCTTGGGACTCTCCCTCTCTCTCTTTCTCCCTCTCATCTCCCCATCTCTTTCAGACTCTGTCTCTCCTCCACTCGCATCCGACATTCCCATCTGCCATCTCACCCGCCTCCCATTCCGTCTCCGTCGTCCTCCTCCTCGCCCTTACTCATCCCTTCTCTTCCTCCTCGTCTGCTTCCTCTCCGCCAAGACGTCCTCTCCGTCCTAAGCTCGACAGGAAGCCCTGACGTCGTTACCACTCGATCGAGGATCAGCTCATCTCGAACCAGTCGTCCAGAGATCTGGGCTCCAACGCCACCCGCTTGGTCTGATCTCCGTGGATCCTCGGTGGCGGATTGTTGCGGAGTGTGAACGTTGCTTTTTCTGCCTGAAGAGGAACCTCCCCAGTATAGTAGGACCACTGCCATCAGACGACGGTGTCTGGCATCTCCTTCCAGTGACACCACGCTTGACGACCACCGCATCGTTTCATCTTTTCCGGCGTTACGGGGTATTCCTTCTTTTCTGGGTGGGAAAATCAGTGGTGGTTCAGTGCTGTCCACGTACAAAAACCGCTACGGCGTTTGGGGTCTGGACGTGACTATTATTGGGCCGTCCTGATCGTGTACGATACGCTTGAATCTCGACTTCTCCAGGAAAAAGCAAAACCCAGGAAAATCAGTTGCGGAGAATTACAGCTCTGCTCTACGCCTTCTCTTGCACGTTGCTAGTTGATTTGCGGGGGGACAAAAGGCGTCTGGACCAGGGCATCAAGTTGCCATGCTGGCGTCTATGCCACCGATGGAAACGTTGCGGCCGATGTCGAGGACGGATAACCTGGTGCGCCAGCCATCTGCGGAGGATCTCGATGCGGCTCGCCAGTTGGTTTCTTCTGCGCGGGGTGGCCGTGAGCACTCAGCTGATCAGCAGAGAGAAGGAAGCTATGTGAAGAGCGATGACTGGGCCGCCGTCAACAAGCGCGATCCCCCAATGGAGATGGATCTGAGGCCGGATGACAAAAGGGACGATGCCGCGACTAATATCCCTAATGGGTCCTCCGCGATGAGGCGATCGCCCAAATCGCAAACCAAGGATGCGTCCTTTCTGGGTCACTCTTGCAGGTTCGTTGGTCCTCTGTCCTCTGTCCCTGGAGGCACAGCACTCTGGGAATGAATTGCGCATGTCAGCTAACATCTGGTCGATAGCAACTGTGGTACCAAAAACACACCACTATGGCGGCGGTCTCCTACGGGGGCGATGATCTGCAACGCTTGCGGTCTCTATCTCAAAGCTAGAAATGTCCAGCGACCTACGAAACGAAATCGTCTCCAACCTGCCGCGGCGGGATCGCAAGGCCCTCGATCGCGCAAGAGTCTCTCGCCTGCTCCTCAACCGGCCTCCGGTGTGCAAGAAGCTACGGCGGCGCTCTCGGCTGACGGACCATGCAATGGCTCGTGTCCTGGTGGTGGAAACTGCAACGGCACTGGTGGTGCGGAGGGGTGCGACGGATGTCCTGCGTACAATAACCGAGTCTACAAGTCTGCCCAGCGAATTGCTGCGGCCGGCCAGCCATGGCCCACGCCTGGCAATCAGGAAGCAGATAAGCCTGCTGCTGCAGCACCGTCAGCTGTCGATACTTCCCCGAACGATTCGAATCCCAGTCGAGATGGCTCAAGTCTACTGGTCGCGTGCCAGAATTGTGGGACGACCGTGACGCCGCTTTGGCGGCGAGACGATCAGGGCCATCCTATCTGCAATGCTTGTGGTAAGTGCCGATGAAGATCGTTGGCAGCATCGACGCCAGCACCGGATCGAAGGAACTATGATAGCTGATATGGGCAATCTGACAGGGCTCTACTATAAACTCCATGGCTGCTATCGGCCGACCACGATGAAGAAGACCATCATAAAGCGGCGGAAACGCGTTGTGCCTGCGCTGCGGGACCAGTCTCCGACAGCGGCCACGCAGTCCTCCAACGGATCCTCTGCCTCGCCCGAAGCCTCGCCGGTTGTTCCCGCCCACTTTCACGACGAGCAGCACAGGCATCTGAGCAACGAGCATCTCAACGATTCGAGAGCCGCTCCGGTTGGGCCCCGATCGTATACTCTAGCGCCGCCTCCGGTGGATTTTACAGGGTATAATTCCAATCTGGTCTCCCTTCCCCATCATCCACCACCTCCCCCAAGACTCCTGGAGCTCGACAGAATGAGTGCGCCAAGTCAGTCTCCCAATCCTCAGTATCCCGCACGGTCCGTCTCCCCGCGTCCAGGCACGCTACACGATCCCACGAGCAACCCGAAAAAGCGAACGATCGCTGAAGCGACCTCGTCGGGCGACCCAGCAGCGGTGCCAACGACGCTGGAAAGCGGTTCGAATCAACTGCCGCCCATCATGTCCTCCGGGAATAACGCACCTCCCGGTCGTCTCAGTTCGATTTCTTCTCTGCTCAATCACGCAGGTGCTGGCGACGAAAGCCGTCTGGACTCTGCACTCCCTCCTATGAATCGCCAGCCACAACATTCGGGCCAGACACAGCATCAATCGTCTCCCGGTTCGCTACGGAACGTGAGCGACGGCTACAAAGCAGAACGGCGCGCCCAGCTCCAGCGCGAAGCGGAAGAGATGCGACAGGCACTGCGGGCCAAGGAGCGAGAACTGGCTGAGCTGGAGCAGTTATAGGCCTTTTTTCTTTGATATCGATTGGACGTCACTCATATACGAGACATGATACCATTGCTTTTATCGTGACCTTTCTGTTTTGATGTGATTGTTGTTGGTGATACCTCGGGAAAAGTTGTGATTCATTTGTGCGTCTAGCAGAGCGACGGGCGTATAAGCCTGTAATGGGTCTGGTCTCGAGGAGTAAGCTGTGACTGATAATGATCTGGGTTGGGTTTTCCGGTTATCAGAAGTGAACTAGTTATTTTTGCAATTTGACAGTGGCTTTGGGCGAGTATCTGCCCACCATATCCGCAGATTGTTTTGTGTATCGGTGATAAGTGGAGTAGTTGAGGGTGCGATAAACAATTCACTCGTAGTCATGTTTTCAAGACTACTGACTATCTTTCTTCCTCTCTATGTAGTAGTATTTAAATTTGAGGCCCTACCTGAGGTAGCAGCCAAGCCACCTAGCGCCATCTGATAATGTCGCTCTGATCAGATTGATTAGATATCCCGATGATCTGCGTCAGGATCGTGTTATCAATCTAAGATGCGATCTCAGTTAGATCGCAAGCATCTCATCTTCAGATGTCATCATGAGATATCAGGAAGTTTATCCATGGCATGATATCTCTGTAAACGCTCTTTCATTTCCAGTCCACATTCACCCTCTCCAACCACGCCATGCATGATCCACACCATCTAGATCACGGATGATCAAGAACGGCAGAAAGAAAAAGCAATTACCACCATGTCCAATCCCCGGATCTTCCATCTCAACTTCGTCGGCGACGTCATGCTCGGTCGCCTCGTCGACCAACTCTTCCCCCAACACGTCGACAATCCATCCGAATCACGCCTCGTCGCCTCCTTCGTCTCCAGAAACCCCCACCTCCGCAACTACTCGCCCGCCAGTCCCTGGGGATCGACCCTCCCGCTCTTCCACGCCGCCGACCTCAACCTCATCAACCTCGAAACGGCCGTCACTGTCCACAATGTCCCCTGGCCGCACAAAGCGTTCAATTACCGCATGCACCCGGCCAACGTGGCCGCCCTGAAAGAAGCCCGGATCGACTACGCCAGTCTCGCAAACAACCACACCCTCGACTTCTCCACCGAGGGCCTCATCGAAACCGTCTGGACGCTGCGCAAAGCGCGCATCGCCTTCGCTGGCGCCGGCGAGACGACGGACGAGGCGTTTCGCCCTGCCGTGCTCTGTCTCCCGCGCAGACAGTTCAGGCATTCGGCATCGAACGGGGAACGGGACCAGACGTCCGCGCAGGGCGCGACGACGGGTCATAGTTCGAAGTACAGTAATAGCAACGTTGGTGAATGTCCCGATACATCGCATACAATCCATGTCTACTCTGCAGCGGACCATCCGAGGGATTGGGCTTCCGTACCGACGTTTCATTTTGTGGATTATACGGCCAAGACGTTTAGGAGGTTGAAGAGTCTTTTGACCCCTTCATCATCATCTTCTTCTTCAGGAGAAGGAAAAGGAAAAGAAAACGAAAAAACACGCCCATCCCTGAAGATCTTCTCTGTCCACTGGGGTCCCAATTACGCATGGCACCCGAACGGATCTACGATTCGGTCTCTGGCTCATTTCCTCATCGATGAATGCGGCGTGGATATCGTCCATGGCCATTCGTCGCATCATATCCAGGGCGTGGAGAGGTATAAGAATAAACTCATCATCTATGGATGTGGGGACTTTGTTGATGATTATGCGCTGAATAAGGAGTTTAGGAATGATTTGGGGGCTGTGTGGAGGGTTGTTGTTAGGGAGGGCGAGGGTGAGAGTTCTAGTTCTGGCTCTCATTCTTTTGTTTCTCGTTTGCATGATAGCCGTGGAAAGAAAGGGGAGAAGGGAACCGGTCTCGAGTTGGTCAGGTTGGAAATCTTCCCGACGAGATGTGATCAGTTTCAGGCCATGTTGTTGGATAGAGAGGATCGGGATCATGTCTGGGTGAGGGAGAAGATTAGGACGTTGAGTGCGGATTTGGGGACGAAGGTGCGCCAGGAGTTAGGGGAGGAGGGACAGATTGTTGTTGATTTGGAGGGATAACAACCCGGTTTTAGGACAAAAATGGCGTTTTCCATATTATGCTATTAAGTTTAGTTATCTATCGTGGCGTTCGTCTGACCTAACCTTTGTCTGAAATGAGACTCGGAATGATAAGATTCCCAAGGTCATGCAATTTCTTTAACAGTTCAACCACCCAGGCTCCTCAACAAGCCGTTGCAAATGATCCAGAGCTTTCTCATAAGCCGAGATATTTCCACAAATCGTCGTTTTTGACAAGGTGCCAACAAAGCGTCTCAAAATAGCTCTGTTCCCAGCAATGGCCGAGTCTCTTGCGGCCATTCCCAGACTAAGAGCACAGCTTAGTGTGACGTGCACAAATATCCACGAACGTCTAATAGGACATTCCAACCGGAGTAACTCGAGATAAGTATCCAAGATGGAATAGGAGCGGCTCAGGTATATATCAGAAAGATTGGTCCCATAATGATCGCCCATGGAAAGGACGGCCGGACGACAAAGGCAAAGCATAACGGAGTCTGAGAACACTTTGAAAAAGTAGTGCTGTATGTAGTCATCTCTGTTCTGGCATTTGGATACATCCTGTACATGCGGAACAGATTGAGATTCGATTCGGTTGAGGAGATCTTTGAAATCGAGGATCACTTCGAGAGGTAGGTGTTTCCCCGAGAATTTGGCGTGGTTGAGAGTATGACTGATCTTATTTGCTGCCACGAATAACTGGTGGCAACTATCGGAAAATGGGGGAAGACTGCCACCTTCGGGGCCATGATGTTCTATTGACGGGATGTCCTCTAAGACTGTAATTCCAGGGGTTCGGTCATAGCATAATGATACAAGTGTATCTTGCCATATTAATGCTCTCCTGGACAATGAGTCTTAATATCATTGGGATCATTGCGGACATTATTACACGCAACTTACCAAATATAATACTTTATGGTAGCATCATCTTTCGCCCCCGGGTTCTCTACTAAATCTGGATTCGGTGAACAATGCAATCCGAGGCTTTGGGCTAAGCGTATGGTGAGCCCTAGGCTAGTGTTAGAAGACAAATAGGATGTCCAAATTAGCACAGAGCATGTAACTTACCAAGCATCGACCAAGAAGCGCCCGCGTCCGCCTGGTTCATAAGAAAGTTCACCAACATTATAAGGCTTTGCACGACTTCGATAGTAGGAAAGGAGATAAAATTGCTTAGTCTCAAGCATTGGAATGAACAGCAGGCTATATTGATGTTATCAGCATGATGCTCTTCAAACTCATGAGAAGTAAAAGTGCAAAAATGCTGGCTTTGATCAGAGCGCTCACTTACCGAAAACGCGAGATTTAATTGCATCGGCCTCTTCCTCGTACGAAAGCTGTACGCCACAGGCAAGAATGCCGAACAAAAGGGCGAACCAGTTAGGAGAACAACCAGGGGGCAATTGCGGAGAAGAGTTGGACATTAGTTGTACTCGTTCATCCAGAAACGATGAAAGGGTAGCTTCGAATCGGGGAAAGTTAACTACGGAAGGGAGAATACGGAATATAGACCCCTTGCAGAAGTGAAGTATTCTATTGTTTGCGTCAATCGCACGTTCAAGACACTGTGTGAAAAGAACATTTCGTACCTTAAGATAAACTCATCGTCCGGCAAGGCATCGTAAACCCTTTCCAGCCCATCTTCGGGGTTCCAAAGGTTTGTAAACGGAAAATTGGTACTGGAATCTTGGAGGCATAGTATCTCAAAGATAGTTTGTGGGCTTGAACTGGTACTAGTTGATGAAGGTTGAGATTGGCATCGGTTTAAGTGTTGATAAGTGGAGAGAAGGTGAGGCAACGAGCCGGGACCAACATGCAATTTCGACGTATATGGCAAGAGTGGATCGAGGTAGAGTCCTTCATTCTTATGAATAGTCGACGGTTCTGCTTGGGGTGACTGATCATGGCTTTGGTTGCCTTGGGTATCAACGCTGCCAGATGGTCTTGCGGCACTCTGAACTTGAGCAGCATAACTGCAGAGTCTTGGATGTCCGCGAATGTCGCAGTTACTGCATGGATTTCCGAGATTGCATTTCACCTTCCGTCGTCTACACGGGTAGCAAGCTTTTGAACCACGTAAGCGGCGTCGTTTAAATATCAAGAAGTCGACATCACGAGCAGGGCTAGTGGCTTGCTGTCGATCCGTGGGTGTTCTATCGGACGACATTTCAACGCCTCTGCTGCATTTAGCTCCAGAGCGATATAACTGTATTCGTTCGAAGTTCTTGGGAGGATATACTCGGTAGATAAGAAACACTCCACAATTAACCCCGAGAACTCTTTCTCCCTGACTAAGCGGACATGTGCATCTAACCTATTTAGACTCCACTGTTAACCCCGAAGAGAATCCGAAACATCTCGACGTGGATATCTCCAACCGATTTATAGCCTCATTATATTCCAAGGTGCTTGATTCCATGATTATGATGCATGAGGGGCAAGTTCTCAGCAGTGTTGCAGTATTCGTCAGCATCATCAAACAGATCTACGTCAACAACAACTACTAGATCTATGAATATGTACGATTGGGGCCTATATTGGAGAAACTTATTCAATCTTCATTTCAATTTGTGCTAGAGTCTTACAACCGGGATGACATGAATATTCGAAATGAAACACTAGAGCTAAGCTCAAGGGATCTCTTGACCTCTCCTTGCTGCTCTCCCAGCGAGACTGTGGTCTTCGTTCCTCAAGAAGGTGCCATTGAACTCGACGTATTTTTCACGGTCCTGAAAAAGAAAGTCAATATCAAATGATGTTGCGATTGCATGAGACCATGGGTCTACTAACACTTGATGTTTTCACCACGCTCGGTCTCGACTCCAGCTCTCTTGCCCAATCATTCCACTCAGGTACATCTTCACGGTTGAAGCCCCGGTATTCATGGACGATGAAATCTCTCACTGCCCACGGGGCGATTACGGCATCAACTAGACTGAAGTCACTTCCGAAAAAGTATGGACCCTTTCGGTGAGATGATATCTCTCTTAACGCAGATTTGAACTCTGTCAAGGCGACTGTCCGCTCGGATCCCTCGGTAGACCGAGCTTGCAACAGCCGGAAGAACGAAGGGACTACTTTCTTGTTAATGTAGTCGATCCAGATTCTCACTATTCCACGAAGATATGGATCAGATGAAGGCAACAGTGCATCCTTGTTGCTGTTGGACAGCGGAAAAGCCTCTTCTAGGTATTCACTTACGACAATGGAGTCATGAAGAGGCTTTCCATGGTGCTGAATGGCAGGGACCAGACCATTTGGACTGATCGCTATAATCTTCTTAGTAACCATGGCAGGGAACTGGGAGCGATTATGCAGGGTAGTCTTCAACATACCGATGAACTCTGGTTCCTTAAGGTATGGATTGGTCTGTTTTGGTCTGTTAGTATCCTCCAATGATGGAGCTTAATTGTGGCGGGACTCTCCACGTACCTCTCGATAAGTATAAGGTATTCCCTTCTCCTCTAGAACAATCCAGCTCCTCTGGTCTGCACGTTAGGCTTCTGGTCATTGGATATATCGATATGCGGATATGCCAACCTGGGTGAAGGGACAAAACTTCTCTATTTAGCTAATAGCCTCCCAACAATTAGCCACGAGACGACTCACCCATCCTGCCCAAAAGACCAAATTTTCCTTCCGAGTATGACTCAGTACCGTTGTTCGAGCTGTCCCCGTCGCGACTGGATGGTAAACAGGACCAGTGGCAGACATGTTTGTGTCCGTATATGCCGAGTATAACAGTGTTTGAAGATGCTTTCCTTTGTATAGTAAAAGAAGATAAATAATTCAGAAATTATTGGGAGCAGTGTGCCTTTTGTACTTTAAGTTGTAGTAACTATCCAACAGAACTAGCCAAATCCGTCCTGATGATGAAAGAGGGACACGGCACAATCTTCCACGACATGTTAACCCGAGGATTTCCGAGGAGTTGGTGTCATCAAGTCATCTATAATCAGCTCCCATGTCAGGCTAGTAGAGTTGCATCACGCAGGAGGATGATAAGAGGTCAGGAACTCTCTTCGCTTTAACCAGAGTCTCAACTAGGAAACACACTTTGGAATCAAGTGCGTAGTCTCATCTTACACCAGCATTAGTCTCCGTGGCTCCTCAGATATTGTGTTTGGAATCATGCCATTACCCCTCATCGCTGTTGACGTTTCTTGTCCTAGCTGGCGTCGCCTCTTGTGCCACATTTGGGCTATAAATATTGCTTCTGCCTCCTTTCACAGTTGCGTATTTTCTGTCCAACGAGTTCGATTCTACCATCACGAAGACATATGTCAACCGCCTTTACGGAAATTTGAGCTATTATCTGATATCTTCCAAAATGCCTGGTTCTGGATCCTGCGCTTGCGGCAACGTAGCCTTCTCATATTCGGGTAAGTCGCATCCGTCTTCGACGGGGTGTTTGTCATGACAAAGGAATTAATCGATCGCTAGGTGATCCTGCCCTGACTGCTCTCTGCCACTGCTCGGATTGCCGGAAGTGGACTGGCAGTGCGTTTTCATCCAATGTAGCAGTCCCTACTGCAAATTTCTCAATCGCGAATGGGAAACCGAAGACTTGGACAAGACTGGGACTTGTCTCTGGTAAAGAGCATCCGCATTTCTTCTGTGGAGGTGAGTTTAATTTCGACTATATGTCAAGGATTCGCCGGATAACAGCAACGATCCTCTATTGTCTAACGCGACTCAGATTGTGGAACCAGTCTCTTTTCGCAGCCAGAGGGTATGCCTGGAACAACTCTAATCAAAGCGGGATCCCTCAGTGATGATAACATTGCAATTGCCGCTGAGTTATTTACTATTAGACGCCGTAACTATGTTACTGCTGTTAGCAGTGCTCAGCAAGCTGAAAAGATGCCATAAAAATAGTATGTTTGTGTAGTACGCTATTGGAGAAGGGGTAGTCGGAGTATGTCGGGGCGATTATCATCAGATTGGAAATGAAATGAGTGCTGTCACTGTCAAAATAAAACTAAAAAAAAGGTTTATTAGATTTATAGTGACTCACATGTAGTATGTAAAAAGGCTGCTCTAGCTCAAAAAGTTCCATACAGGTTTCCAACATGTCGAGTGTTTCCAATTCGATGATCCGTTTTTGCAAGGATACAATGAAAGTTCTAGCGCCCTGATCTCTTGTTGTGAGGGGCTACTCTCGATAGAGAGCTTCGGCCACCCTGATAGTTACCGACTGTTTAGCTGTCCAGGAGAACTCTTTTTCTTTTTCTTTAAGAACTTGGATATACATACTTTACCCCTAGCGAGTTGAATAAACGCCCTAGGACTGTTACATCTTACGAGATTGAAACTTCTAAATATTGAAAAATAGATACTCCCCTATTCCAAAAAATATAAATAATTTTAATAATAATTAAAGAAGATCTCTTGGATCCCTTGGGGTGTAATAAATAATCATTTACCACCATCTCCATTAGGCTACATCTACCCAAACACGTACACACACAGTAATTTAGATAGAAATAGAGCTTCGAAATTCCGCCCTAGCTAGAGAATACAAGATTTTTCATCTATCCAGTTCTAAGCCTCTGGAATGTACAACTAGTCATCAAAAGCGCACGGTACAAAGAGCTTTTCCAATAATTCGCGCAAGAAAATAGCAGTCAGGATGGCAAGGAACTGAGTAAGATCCGTCCGAAAGAGCTTGAGGGCTTCCAAACGTTTCTCCTGTCGTGCAAACGGCGGAACCGGCCAAATTCGAAGAAATACCAAAAACATCAACAGTTCTGAACGAACGGGGAATTCAATATCCAGACATAACCCGGAACACAGTGTGCAGCAAGCTAAATTATTAACTGAAGAAATCCCAAGCCATATCATGAGCAGTAGCTGCTTGTGGAATCTGATTGACCAGTTGGGGTTTGACTGCATGGATATACTGCGACAAGTTGCGTTCATTTTAGAAACGCTTAATGAGCTAGAAGTTGTTGTCTTCATTCTTGATCTTATTCGAAATGATCCGCAAAATCATGTGGACCTCCTTATCATCTATCTTGACATTCAGGGGTGTTTTCATTTCAGGCCCGTCTGGCCCGTCATGCGCTTTCTTATTCTTAGAAATAATCCATGATGTAAAACGGTGCGACAGGGTCCCACACAGGACATAGTAGGAGCCATATGTTGGGTACAATGGTTTGCCCTCCTTCAGAAGCCAAACCGTAAGTCCCCAAGAAAACACACTACTACTAAACAGCTGATTCAGCCCAGCTGATGGTCAAGCCTTGGATAGGCTAGTAGGATGGAGCAGGTGGAGGGGTAGGTATGGTAATAATAAGATGAT
This sequence comes from Paecilomyces sp. PK2413, assembly GCA_023624055.1. NCBI lineage: Eukaryota > Fungi > Ascomycota > Eurotiomycetes > Eurotiales > Thermoascaceae > Paecilomyces > Paecilomyces sp. PK2413. The sequence continues at coordinate 2,106,488 of JAMADQ010000002.1, forward strand.
TGATTAACTGCTAAGTCTAAAATTGCTAGAAATGCTAGAAGAAATTTTGGTTGTGGGTCATATAATTAGGCCAGGAGCCATATCAACTCCCTCTTTTAGCAAGAGACTGCCTCGGTCTCATCAAGCAGAAACCATGGTATAGAAAAAAAGATAAGACTTGGAGTTAATAATAAGAAGGATAGAAAAGGCAAAGCATATCACCAATATAAAAGATAATAAGAAATAAGACTGGTGCTGGAGTGAAACTGACGATAAATAAATTAAGGGGGGATTGACTTATAACCATGTGTTAAACGCTATAAAAAATTATTTGATGTTTCTTTTCCTGCTACACCCCTGCATTTATGCTTGAATTGCTTTCTAGGATATACATGTATTATAAATAATTCCTAGCTCAGCACGTCCCAATACCCCCTGGGAGGTTCCAGGATCACAGGCAAAAGCCTGTGCTCCGTCGGACGTTAATTAATACTACTACTAGTAGTAGTAGTAGTAGGCTCTGGAGCTACCTTGGGGGTGCTTGAGTATCCATTCCACTCAGTGTCCAAGATGGCAAGATTTCCCTCCTCGAGAGGGATATCTTCATGCAACGCTAAGTGTGCGCGGAGATTATTCGTGGCGCTGAACCTCTTCTAAGCAGTTGCAAACCAGTTAGCAAGCGCTTCCGAAGTAGTTATAGAAAACTTTTACGCGGCTCTTGTTACAGTCTTTAACGCGGCAGAACACTTCCCCATAGTGTATGATGCAATTTCCCTCTTCGTCCTAAGCAGTTCGGAACCGATTAGCAAGCAGTTGGAAAGCAGTTAATATATATTCAAGTAAGGTGTATTGTGACTTACCAGGTCGTACGGCGGCAACTCCAGACGGCCTTTCTCGACCTCACGAAGATACCACTGGTACCCCTTCTAACACAGTAGTCAGTACTAAGAGCTTATTAATCGCCTAAAAAGTAATAAAACGTACGTTCCCTTGATTGTTCAGTACTTGAAACGCCAGCAGGTCGTGTTGTTTGATGTCGTCAAGTATCCCGTGTTTTTCCAAGAAGTCGTGGAGATCTCCCGATTATTGCAGCAATTTTAGCTGTAGAAAGGACTTTTTCTTCCTTGTCATCCGCTTTATCGATAAGATTGGTGATGGTCCCAAGGGTAGCATTATCCCGCTCGGCTGCCTAGAAGACATAGGACCGTCTGTCTTTGGCAGTTTCAGAAAACCACTTTCTACCTGACCCAGTCTCATCTCCAGAGGCTCAATAGCATCTGGAGGTATCCCGGTGACGCCCCTGGAAGCTTAGCTTGCGACACTTCAAGTGAGTTGCGAGAAGGTCGAGAGTCACGAATCAGTGAGTAGAGGGCCGCTGCGCAATCATGTAGTGTTGTATAAAATCCCGGTCATCTGTATCACCGTCAGCCATGGGTAAATGGGGTGTTATTCAATAACTCCGAAGAGTCATGCATGCGACTTTTCAGCAAGTTACTAACAATTTATCAGTATACGAGCGCACATTATTGAAGGTTTGATTGCATATACTCACAGCGCTCTCAATGCCGACCTGAGCAGAGAATAGAATACTAGCTGAACCTAATAAGTATTGTCAGTTAGACAGAACATAGTTTTTTTGGACTTCTGGTGGTATTATTACCTTGATCTATGTCTCTCAATATCCGGGTCCCATCAGGGGGATTCTACCACCAGTCTTGATACATGGCCGGTTCCGATCTCTCAACTCTTAACCACATCATCAGAGCTTTCTGTTTCGCAGCTGCCCTCCAAAATGCGATCCAGTCACTAGCTCGCTTGCGGTCGGAACCTAAAAGGATCTGTTGATCCAAACAAACCGCGGCATCATTAAACGACTTAGTACCCATAATAGCATCCGTCAGAGCAGAAATGCCCCTGACTAACCGACTTGGGTTACTAACCCTTTCAGTAATATATGCCTGGTTGTATAAGAATCGGCACACTTCGTTTGGAAGACGAACTATGTAGTTTAATGTCATGTCCACAGAGACATGCTGCCTTCAGATGGCGTTGAAGCAGTTTTACTACTTAGTAAGTAGATACTTATGCATCCCGAGCACAAAAGTGGGGAGAAAAGGTTAAGGTCAAGATATATGATATAGTCAAGTATGTATATAGCTCCTTGTCTGGATCAAGGCTTGATAAATAACTGTAAAGCTTGACAATTAAAATATTATTTATGTGCAGGCTGAAAATATATGTCTGTTTCGTGGATTCTCTTACGAGTCCAGACTATTTATTTCTGTGGGAGGAGCTGTGGGAACATAGATGCGGAGTAGCCCGTCAAGAGCTGCGTAGGCAGGGAATAGAGAGATTATTCCCTTTTATTCGAGTGCAGGAAAGATTGTGAAGGTAGCTTTGAGATTGAAATGCGTATTAACTTCGCCAGAGATTACCATATGTACATAGTGAATCTGTTATATGGAAGTATGAGAATTGAGATTATATTAACAGAATGTATGATACTGTTCAATTCATCAAAAGTACCATTCAATTATCTTAGAGATTTTGTCGGTCATATCGTGTACGTATGTTCCTATCCAAAGTGTACATTGATTCATCATATATCCCGCAGGCCAAACGCTAGATATCACAAAGCAGATAGTTCATTCCTCATCCGAAACCTCTCCCTGCTTCTTCTCCAGCCTTATCGTTGACAGGCCATTCGCCAACTTGCTCATCTGCACCGGGTCGAATTTAAGCTCTTTGTAGATCGCATCGACGTCCGTGCCGATGCCAACATCATCCGCCGTTCTCAGGCTCCTCGAGTCGATAAAAGGGGCTAATGACCGCCATACGCTTTGGGCGTTATTGAAAAATATATCCGTGCCCAGGTCGCCGAGGCCTTTGACCTCTTTAATCAATTCTCTTACCTTGCAGGGGTGATGGTCTGCCTTCCGATAGAGATTATTCAGGTCGCCGTCTATTCTATATGTTAGTTATGTCCGGTTGCAGCTATCTAGTAGGATATCGCAGGGTGAGACGAACCATATTTCCCATTCACGAATTCAATAAGAGCCCCTAGATTCGTAGACGTCTGCTCACGATAGCGATTATATCCTCCCTTGGCGAGCACCTCCACGCGATCATCCCACGTAGTCTGGCTTAACTTCTTAATATCATGATACCCGGCCGCGATGACGGTATTGACCGCTTTCTGAGCCAGTAAATGCGAAATCCGGGTCGATTTCAGCATTGCGTCGAGAACCATCGCCAGGATCGTCTCGGGCGTCGCTTGAAGCGGTTCTGCAACGCCTGCATCTTTCAGCGGTAGAGCGCCGAATTCTTCGATGACTTTATGGATTTTGGCCGCTGCGGCCTCGTCCACGCCAGTATAAGTTTCTTCATCTTCATCCTCATCCTCTGCAGACTCTGACGTTCTAGGCGCCTTATTAGGCGGTTCTTCCGCATCAAGACCGTTGGATTGCTGTTGTTCCTTGTCGGATTTTATGTCGTTCCCCTGTTCTTCTTCCTCCTTTTCTGCGTCGTCGTGTTTGCGCTTCTCCGCGCTCGTTCCGTCCACAGATACATCTTTCATTTGCTCGTCGCGAACTTCCGCATCGTCGACTTTCTGCTTAGATGTCGTCTTGGGCCTGTCGGCCATCTTCGGCTTGGTCGCGGTCTTAGAGCCCTGGGCAGCAGAGCGCTCTTGAGCGCGCGTCTGCACCATGATTTCGATTTATTCGAGAATTGGTTGAGATACGAGTATTGTTTGTCTGGTCTTTTTCTGATTGGATGGAGTATACCCCAGAAGCTTTGCGGGGGAAGAGTTCGGCCAAGGTTTACTTGGATTCTGTTGGCCGATGAAATTGATGGCGATGTTCGTGGTTGCGCTACTGTTTTAATTGAGACTAGGTTAACAAGAGATAGAAAGAGCTACGATGGAATTTTATAGACCAGCTACTTGAGCTGAGCCAAAGGCGGGGAATTTAATCGTTAACGTCAGAAACGGCATGATGTTTGGTGTTGAGGAGAAAAAAAGAGTCTCGTTCGTTCTATCGGCTGATGCTGGGTGACGTCGGTATGATGGGAACCAACCGTGGTCATGCAATAAAGTGTCCGCGGAATGTTCGATGGTCTGTCTACGGAAGCAATTGGATTCAATACTCTGGTTATTGTTATAGAAGGGCAATGAAGTTGCGATTTTTCGATCGTTTGCGATTTGATTCGATTATTATATTCTGGTGCTGGGTTCATCATATAGCTGGTCTTGAAAGGAATCGAGTATGTAAGGAAGTATAGTTATGTAGTTGGCTTTTACATCAATCACAGCTCATACATTAAGTACCATGTAGAGTATACTATACTATAAGCTACAACTTAGCCTGGGTGTTCTGTCGTAGAGCTTCCCCCACGAGCTTCACAGCCGCGTCTGCGGAGCCATAGGAAGCTTGATAGCCAAAACCTCCATGGCCGTAGTTATGCACCACCCAAGTGCCGTTGATCTTCTCCTTTTCTACGCGCGGTCCTCCTTCGCGGAGTGGTCGCAGTCCGACGCCGTGTCTGATAATATCCAGGCCCTCGATGCCCTGGCCCTCCTGGACGAGACTAGGACATAGTTCGATGCACCGTTTCATGATACGAATTGCGAGGTTCGGATCAGGCACAGGATCCCAATTGTGTTTCTGGTATGAGCCGCCCAGGATGGTCCCGCCACCTATAGAGTGTTAGTTTTGTATCTGGAGACCTGGAGTATTCCGCCACATACCTGCAGCCCTGCCCATAATGTAGACAGCTTCATCTTCCCCGTCGTCGGTCCCGGAGGCGGAACTCATATACCCGGGGTCATTCCGCACAATCACGATCTGGCCTCGGGCTGGGTAGAGCTTGTCGTCCATAACCCCGCCCAATTTCTTCGATGACAGTCCGGTACAGTTGACAACTAAGTCTGCTTTCTTGCCAGAATGGTGGGCATCGGCAGCATCAGCGACATGTTTGAAGACTCCCCTCTTGAATACTACGCCGTTCTTGCGGCACTGGCCGACCAGCCATGGCAGGTAGATTGCCGTGTTGATGCAGACAGATGTAAAGAACGAGGCATTGTCTATCCCAGCTGCCAACTGATCTGCAGGTAATGGACGGAACTGGAGAAGGGTCAGTTTCACATCGAATGGGTTCAGAAAGTTGCTGCATATACATTCGGGACAACATCTTTGTACCATGGCTCCTTCTTTAGGAGTTCAGCAAACCACTGTCCAGTGGCCGACTGCTTATCCTTTTCACGGTTATAGACGACAGTATCTAGATGACCTGTTAGTATGAAGATGCAGAAACAAAGTGGAAGTAATGCAGAGCCGACCTTGGAAATGAATACCCGCCTCTGGATGGTTCTTCACCAAGTCTTGAAGGACCGGCCACGTCTTCTTCTCATATTCCGCGTGGGCGCTACCTTGGGCACCAACTCTTCATTTGCTTGTTAGATTTGAAAATAGACGACTAATTAGAGGATCGATGCTGCAGACATACGGCAAGTAATTAGCTCCAGCCCATGGCGAGCAGTATTCGATGTCATAATCTCCAGGCATATGCTTTGCGATGACGGTGACATTGTTGGCGGCATTCTGGGATAGTAGATACGCGGTCGTCAAGCCTGCCACTCCGGCGCTGCATAAAGACGATTAATGACTCTTGTTCAAAAGAGATCTATAACAAAAATGAAGAAATGGACAATTCCATACCCCAGTACCACGATCTTATTTTCCTCCATTGTGAACTTTTCCGTAGACTAGATGATCCACTCGAGTACAGCGGGCACAGCACACTTTCAATTACTGTCAAAAAGACAGGACGGAACAAGTATAGAAATGCCTAGTCATACGATCGAGAGGACGTACAAAAGAGCGGAGTCATTGCTATCAACGAGTCCCCACAGAGGATGATAGTTGATAGCGCGAGTGGTTATCGCCCCTCCATTGGATTTGGTGCCTGGCGGGGATTCCGCGGGAAACTCCCGGCGGAGAACGGCCGAGCTGCGGTATAGATGCAGAAACCGCACACAATAGCAAGAGAAGTATACCATAGAGACAGGATCATGTATCTGATTCTATTTGGAAAGAGAAAGAGACCGTTTCTCTATGGAGATATTCTTGGCTTGAATGAATACCAAAAAGAAAAAAGGGAAAAGAAAAGAAAGGAAACCCAACTGATGCCCTAGCTAAAGAAATTTCCAAGTATTGTGCCATAAAACTGTAACCACAAATGACACGATCAATGGCAGTACATGAATAAAGAAAAGACTTCACTGTCCGTGCAAATAATGAATACCATAGATGGTCATGTATTGAGGCAGTCATTCAAAGAAAGATAGCTAAGGCAGGGAACTAGTGTTGCCTTCACGCGTCAAATACTGATATTTAATCGACTCTGTACTCAGTCAAGTAGAAACACTCTCCATCTTCTGACATATAGACACTGTGTCCCATGATTATCAGCCTTCACACCTCTCATCCACTCCAGCACTTCTCACTGCTTATTTTTCTTTTCTTTTGTGCATGATCAATACATCGAACTGTAATATTACAACCTGGACAACAGGGCATTTCGTCATAGCACGGCAGAAAACGGAGCCTGGCGCTTCCGCTAAGCCGTTTCCAAGCGCCCATATCCAATCAGATCAGATAAATACTGACCGCTTTTCTTCGGTAAGCATGCTCGTTTCGTGCAAGCGCCTCCGGGATCGCCGTGGCTGGTCTCTCTCTCTCTCTCTCTCAGGGCAAAACAGGCCAGAGACCGAGACAGACAGAGAAGAAGAGAGAGAAAGAGAAAGGCAGATGCTGCAACAGCCTCGACTTTGGTCCGCAGGCTCGTGGACTTCCTCTTCCGGAAGTTCTTTCATCCTCTTTCTTTTTTCTTTTCTTTCTTTCTCTGCTCTTCCTTTTCCTCTTCAATCTCTGCTTGAGGGACACTGCCCCCCTGCTCCGTTTCGACAGCAGAGGAGGGCGGTTCTTCAGGCAGAGGTTTTGCAAGCATGGCTGACGTCTCTCCCAGCGGTACGCGGGTCGTGCCTGTCATGGCAGGCCCCAAGTACTCCCCCCAAATCCCCCAAACCCCCAAAGAGACGCCCCGTGCAATTCCCCGGCAATCTCAGCCACGGGAGATCCAGAGCCTCTGGGATGACCCAGAATGTTTGAAGATGCCCTGTCTGGAGGCCCTGGGCCTCTATGCCTCCAAAACAGTGGGAGACGGTATGTGTTGTATTTACTGCTCCGGCCGAGGTCCGGAAGGAGAACACGCGAGCCACCAGCTGCGTTTCTCCCCCAATTGAATCCTAATAATTACAGGCACTAATAATTGCATTTAAATAACAGGAAATTGTCTTTATCGAGCGCTGTCTGACCAGATGTACGGGGTATTCGATCACTTCGAAGAGATCCGGAACCGGTTGGCCAACCATATCCAGACCCATCCGGAATACTTCATGAACTTCATGTCCGCCATGGGCGGGGAGCGGAGAGCTCCCAGACGCGCCGCGGCGGCTGCGTCTCGATCTTCCTCCTCGTCGGTGACCCCTACACCGGCGAGCAAGGAGCAGCAGATCCAGAAATTCGAGACTAGAGTAGAGGAGAGCCGCAAGAATGGCTCCTGGGGCGGGTCCGAAGAGATCCAGGCATTTTGCCAGTCGTACAAACGAGACGTACGCGTCTACATGGATTCGGGCATCCAGGACTTCCGTGATGTTAGCGCCCCAGGGGACGAAGAAAGAGAGGTGGTCCACATAGCCTTCCACGTAAGTAAAGCTCCTACCTGCAGCCATCATTGTTGTCCTCACTGTGTACGCTTGTACTAACAGAGGACTTCCCACCATAGAACTTCTATCACTATTCTTCAGTACGCAACATCAATGGCCCTCACACCGGTCTTCCCCATATCCCCAACAGCAAAGCGACAGCCCACTCCCAGACCGACTGCGGAGACGCCGTGAAGACGAACACAGAGAACGAGGAAAGCAAGGATGCTGCTGCCACTGCTGGGCCAGTGGTCGACGTGGCGATGCCTTGGAAAATCTCCAAAATAGAAGAAGGACTGGGCGGAAGATACGACCGCGACACTATCGTGGAAATGTTGCAACAATGCCGTGGTGATATTGAAAGGGCGTTTGTCAAACTGCTAGATGAGGACACTTCGACCGACTCCTCCACTAAACGCTCCTCCTCTCCGGCAACCACTGTCACCGACGCGTCTTCCTTCCAATCGGTTCCCCCGCAGCCTCAATACAAGCAGCGCCTGCGAGCCTCGTCGCGTTCTTCCTCCCGTCATAGCACGTCAAGTAAGCGGTCCGCGGACGACAGCGACGATGAAAAGATCACTCGCCGTTCACGACAGACCCGAGGGCGGGAACAGAAGAGGCGGATCCTGCCAAACGTCACAGTTGGAATCAATCTCCGTGACGAGAACCAGAATGACCTGGTTTCCCTACGCCTCAGGGTCAGCCCAGATGTTGATGCTGAACGGGCTGATACCGCTGAGCCCGCCACGAAAACAGACGTCAGCCCAGAGGCCACGAAGAAAGGCGAGAACAAGAGGAACCTCCGCCCTCGCAGGTCCGTCCAGAGCACGAGTGCAGATTCCAGCAGCGAATCTCAGCAGGAGTCCCAGAAGCAGCCCCAACAGGAGACGACTGTCCCGAAAACAAGAAGATATTCTCAGAAGACCGCATGACATACCCAAAGCGCGTGGTGACCACTACTGCCGCCATCCTCATATTCCTTTTCCTTTCATTTCCTTCCGTCCTTAACCTTCAATACCCAGCTGCCGCAGCACAGCGTGCACTTCTCTCTTTGTTTCGTCATTTGGCTGTCACAGCGACACAGCATTGCATGCCACACATCATGATTGAGCAGCATTTTTGAGCGTGTTGGGTCTTTATTCGAATTGCATGACCCTGACCTGGTACACCCAGGCAGGGAGTCTCGGCGTTTTGGGGTCTGGTATGGGTCCCTTTGTTTGGTCGAGCAGGAGCGGAGTGTTCAAAAGTTACGGATGCCCCCCTGGCTTTACTTTTTGCAAGCATCTTGGGCGGGATTTACGAGATGAAGATACACGACATACAGAGCATCAACGTAGTGCCAGGCGCGCTACACTGCATCGTTTCCTTTTCAAGTACAGCATTCTCTTTGGTGTTTCTCAACCGATACCGCGGTAGGTGTCTGGAGGCTGTTTATCTGATTCTTGGTGCGGAAGCTTGCTTGCATGTAGTGAACCACGAAGCCACGTCTTAGACTAGGTTAAAAGCATTTGCTCTGCATATCATTTATCTCCAGTGATCACACAGAAGACTCTCGTAGCGCCCGGTATAACGGTATACTTGTTCCCAACATTCCACGTAACCCCGTAGCCAATCGCTGAATATGCATTCATTACAAACTAGACTTCTAACTAGTATCTACTACAGGCAGTAGCTGGGATTTAATCAATGTGACCTTTCTCGTTCTTTATTGAATAAAACTGATATCCCTCGAAGCTACGACATGCATGTCATTCATTCTCTACGTAGTCGCACATACATGTCCCAGATCGACTGGTCCAGTAAAATAGCAGCAATACAGAGAAGATGTTGCCTCTTGGCAGATGTATGAATTTGGTCTTTGTTCTCTATCTAGATTGTAGGTAGAGTTTACCATATAGCCCTGTGACGAGATTCAGCCACAGATGCCGGGGAATATTGAATGAGAAAAGGGGGTCATCCGTCAGATGAAATTGAGTCTCCCAATTTCCCCATGCTCCTCCCTGGAAAGAATGAGCAAGAGGTGGTCCCAAGTATGATTTATAGGATATGAAATATAGGAAAGAAAAAAGACAACTATGTTGCATTTTCTTTATGCGGAGTGCTGCTTGATGGCGGCCTCGAGAGCGGGAACGTTGGCACCGACGACCTCAGCGACGCGCTCGCCGTTCTTGTAGACGTGGAAGGTGGGCATGGCGCGGACGCCAATCTCGGCGGCGACGTCGGACAGCTGGTCGACGTCGACCTTGTAGAAGGTGACGTTGGGGTACTTCTCGCTGAACTCCTCGACCTTGGGGGCGATGGCCTTGCAGGGACCGCACCAGGTGGCGAAGAAGTCGACCACGGCGACACCCTGGCCGGTCTTCTCGGAGAACTCAGACTTGCTGTAGTGGATGGATGGTTAGCGGACAGCTCGCTCCTCACATCTCCGATGCCGCTGGGACTTGGACTTATCGACACGATGGCCGGGCCATACGCGACGATAAGGCTAAGCCCAAAGGATAGCCAGCAGGAAACCAACTCACCTGGAAACGTTGTGGACACCCATTCTGGCGAATGTGGAACGGAATTGGGGAGCGGGGGTCGTAGAGAAAGCTCGCTGAGTCTTCAGAAAACGCGCTGACGACGAGCCGGTTGAGAACCTGGCGGTTGAGGTTGAAAGAGACGGGAGGAGGCGAAGGGAGGCCACGGTGAATGACTTTGCGTCGCGAAACTGGAAGTCTAGATAGGAGAGATTCTTTTTCAGCGGAGTGGAAAGGTGGGGGGAAATGGGCTTTATAGGGAGCGAGAGGGGCAGCTCCGAAATGACGTTGGGTTGGGTTTGGTGTGCAGGAACGGGAGCGGACTGGCTGGCTCGGGAAGACTAGAACAGCAGATGAATAATGGGGAATGAATAATGTTTTAAACAAAACACTCCTGTTCTTCTTCTTCCTTTCTTTTCTGTTCTCTGGCGTGATAGTAATCCAGAGAGCTGATATTCCATGTGATGTGATTGACTGCAACAATAATAATATGCCATTGACTGCATGGAACAGACTCGGGACTGCTGGAATCAACGCGACCGGAGGGATGGGCTGGCTTACCTAAGAATAATTGATTTGTGAGACTTGGAGAGGATCCAAGGCAATTGGACAGAGTGACTAGAGGATAGAGAGTAAGAATCAATAAGCAATGCCTTTTCTGCTCAGTAACTAATAATAATAGTTCATTCACGGTGATTGAAAAAAGAAAGACAATTGGAAAAGGCAGAACCCGGCGGGATGACGTGCTCGGCTTACCAATCAGAGGCGGTCTAGAGTTCGGTATGGACTATACCGTTTACGGTATCATGATAACTGGCCAGTTGGCTGCGACTTGCTGGTTGCCTGATTCGTCTTGGTATGGAAGAAAGATGGAATCACTCCGGGATCTGCTGAGGACCATGATCAATCTGATCGTTATTGCACACTGCCTGCTCTGACTTCACATCGACTCTAGTATACAACGTTCACGATAGATAGTCACTACTCTTCTTAGCAGATAGATAGCTTGCCCAACAATGCAACCATCCCTCCGCCAAGAATCGACTCCCGCGCTATATCGGACTCCTACAGGCAGAACGATAAAGGCAGCAGCTTCAACCATCAGTTCAGCTGACACTCGAGCCCCGCCAGTGCCAGTATCGAGGGAAGATAAAGACTGTCGATCCCAAGCTAGATCCCCTCCAACGGTGAAGACCTGCGAGCCATCATATCATGCCATACCGCAACCGGCTGATCAAGGAGGGGTCGGGAGGTTGGGGAATGAGAGACGTAGGAAAATAAGATATACCATATAGAACCTCCATGCATTCCTGTGCACAATGCCAGCGGGATTCCGCAGCGGTGCTCTTTTTTGTTTTACAGGTACCATATACTTCCTGTGCGTCTCTGCTACAATAAGACTCAGGTCAATTCGTGATGTACAGGCCAAGTCCGCTGGGAGAGATAGCGGCCTTATCACCACCATATGGCGCAAGAAAGATAATATACTGAATACCCAATTTACTGGTGCAATATCCCACTGTTGTTTGACTCATGTCCAGTCAAAAAAAATAGGGAATCTGCAGGCAAAAACAAAAGAAAGCGGACTTGCCCACCAGGTTAATTCACGCCATTCATTCTGTTGATTTGCCCTTTGTGAAAGCCACTACGCTCTTCACTAGAAGCAATCGCCGAGACACTAGAGAGCACACAATCTTTGCACATCACAGAGGTCCTTTCACCTTCTCAAAATTACCTTTCCTTTCAGCATGACGTGATCAACAAGGCTGGCTAGGCCAGAGTTCTGCAAGAAGCATCATAAGACCGCAGGTCAACCTGGATGGGGAGAGAACACTCGTGGAAGTTATTATGATTTTTTTCTGACTACAGACTCAGGACTTCCTCGGAAGTGTCCGACAACATACCGATACAACATACCGATACAACTCATGGCAGACGGCGTGGACATGATAATGAATATGTGCATCGAATCAGAAAAGCAACAGCAATAGACATTACGGAGCAACAAGCTGAGCAGGGGTATGTAACTCAAAACCAAAGACAACAAGAACTAAGGGGCGCCAACTCCGACAACAAACGGGGTATCAAGAACATCGACACGCAAAGGGTTCATCATGCTGGTCTCGAGTCAAAGGCATCGGCGGAAACTCAACAATGCAAACACAAGGAAAAGTTAACGATCGACTGTCCAGTTCAGGATACATGAGCATTCGCGACGTCCTCGGCCGTCGTGAACAAAAGAAAATCACTAAAGAATGTGGTAGGTGCGTGCCTTCGGAGGTTGCTCCAGCATGCCACTGACTCGAGCCAGTTATCACTCCCTTTCATGCCTTGCAACATCGCTCGAGATCGGGTTGGCTAACAAAAGGGGGTTTAGTGAAATGATAAAAAAACACAGTTCAAAACTTGGACTCATGGGCCTCTGCCTCAGAGCCGAGGGTTTTGGAATCCATCGAGGGCCGCGGAGGGATATCCAACAACTTCGCACTTCCAGCACTGACATGGCGAGCATGTCCTCTTCCGTAGTCGACACTCGTCGCCCGCTGGATTTCGGCTTCTTCATCGACAGGACTGTTGTCTCCCGACACAGATACGATCTCCGCAGTCTGCGGAGTTGGGACGTTTTGTACGTGATTCAGAAGTCCTGACTTGGATTTGGGTCGATTAGATGGGCGGATTACCGTTGGCCGTCGGCCGATGCCGATGTGGTGCCATGTCTCTTCTGGTTCTCCCTCTGGCTCGGGCTTTTGCATCGGGAGACTGTCGCTTTCCCCGTCACTATCGGCACCCATTGCACTGCTACTTGCCCTACGTGCACCGGCGAGAGAGTTTCGATATTCTTCATGGTTAGGTGTCAGTCTGGCTAGATCTTCGTCGCCAACGATATCGTCAACTTCTCGAGACTCGGCATAACCTTCGAGCTTGTTCCCACTGGAGGCGACACTGCATCTCACGGGGCTGTTTGTGTGCTGAGAAATGCGACGCAGGAATTTCCCCGACATCCAAGATCCTTCCGAGTCAACGGACGCAAGAGAACGTGACAGGAGCGCGCTGTCCGGTCGAGGTTCGACACCGCTTTCCCAGGAACGGTGGCGATCGGCTGAGCGACCGGGAATGGGACGACCGATCGTTTGCTCCAGATCGTCGTGGAAAGCAGCCTGCTCAGGGGAGGGCATGTCTGGAATGGTCTCAGGGATATCAGGGGACTGCAGACGAGACTCCGGGGGTGACATTGGAAAGTCACCAAGGTGCTCTGTGAACTTGGATTGCGAGCGTTTGACAGTGCCGACACGCAAGAAACTTCTCTGGGCCATTCCAGATGAAGACTCCGCGACGGACGGCGGTATCCTTGAGAATGATTCTCGCGAGGTGTTGGAGAATTCGGAAGGCGGGCGCGGAGCTCGGTCCCAAGATCCTCTCTTAAGGCGAGAGCTACCACGACGAAAGAAGGTCGACCATCCGTTTGCGCGCTTGCCACTATTGTCCGATGAACGTCTTTCTTGATCGAGCGTCCTAGACCGGTCTGATATCGACTCCGAAGAAAATCCAGGATGCTGCGACATACTTGTTCCACTGGGGTCTTTTCTGATAGGTGAAGGGCAAGGAGAGATGCTGCTGCGCGAGATCTGCATATCTTGAGATAGAGCCATGCTGTCTCTCTGAGCGGTCTTTTTGGCGCGGATAGAGCTATCGTCCAAGTTCCCAATGACATGTACACTTTCCAGAGAGGCACGATTACTCCTCGGCAAGCGACCATTCTTCGAGGGATCCCGCAGCCACGAGCCGGATTGCTGGGAGGATGAGCGAGCGTTGGCCCCGGCATCGTACTCGCCTTGTTCAGCGGAGACTGGTGCTGTGGTTGTGTCGAGCGTGCTGCGTCCGCGACGGTCATCAGTCTCCTGTTCGCGAGCATCGGAGCGTGCATATTGTTCTTCTCGCCGACGCTCCTGCTCCTGTTGACGCTCAGCTCTGCGTTGCAACCTGCGTTGCAGCCTTTCCTGATCAGTAACACGCTTCTTCTCCTTCCTACGGCGATCCCGTTCCAGCAGCTCCCTTAGAGCTCCAGCGTCCAGGTCGTCGGCCAATTCGTCGATCCTCTTCTTCGGGTTGAGACTCTCCTCCGGGATGATCGCATGCTTATTTGACGCGACGGACGGTCCTTGGCTTCGGGGGACTTCGTATCGGGGTGGCTCACTGTATCGAATGGCAGGTCGCGGGGTCCACGCAGCAAACGGATTGACCTTGAAAGTGTACGACTCAGATCCATCTGTCATGGAGGAGCCCGGCGAGTCTCGAGCGGGAAGGCTCAAATCTGAAGTATGGCGATCCGAACGGCTGATGACACTGCCCACTCTCCTTGTATCCCATGAGCTGGACACAATATTTGATGCGCCAGCCCGCCTCGGTATATTCATAGGCGACGAAGACATGGCCCGGATTTCCTGCTCCCTCGAAATTTGTTCTATCTTCCGCTTACTGAGTCTCTTCTTCAAAACTGCAGGTCCGGTGCTGCCGGGCCTCCGCAACACCGATCCTGTTCGAGAGACAGACAATTGATCTTGACCAATGCTGGAATGGGATGCCTGTTCAAGGCCGTAGGGACGCTGACCAACGGGCTCGGTATTCGTTTTTATGGGTTGTTGATTCGGTTCGACGAACCTCGTCTGGGGAGTGGACTTTGCTCGACGCGGAGGGGAAGGCGCATCTTGCTCCACGATCGAGGATCCGTCTGGAGTCGCAGATACACGATTCTTGCGACGCTTAGATTTCTTGCGAGAAGGCTTCCTTTTGGGCGAAATGACAGCCTCTTGAGGAGGTGCAAGGATAGGCTCTGGTTCCTGAGCTGCGTACATCTTCTCCACTGTTTCAGGTCCCGCGAGCTGAGCGCTGGACCGCCTACCCTTGCGACCAAAAGGCCATATCGCCATGACGTCTGTCGTACTCTTGCTCCCGGCCAGCTGGTCTTGGGTCTGCTCAGCACCGGTGGTGAGCCCGTCCCAGGGCGCTCACACGGCTGGGTCAGACAATGTAGCGGTCTTTTGCGGACGTGAGATCGGCTGGGGAGTTAACGGAATTCATGGGTGGTGGTGGTTGATTGTCGAGCAATGGTATGCGATCAGACGCGAGACAGTCTTGGTCAGAAGAGGAAAAAGAGAAGAAAAATGATCTGGCAATGGGTCGATCGGCCTATCCTGGCCTGGACACTAAGCAAGCAGCGTTGTGCAGTTAGAACGTTTCAACACCCAGAGTAGTAGCTAACCACGCGGCTCTCGTCAGGTCGAAGGACTGATGTGGCGGAGGATGAGAAGATGGATCGGACCAGAGGGCTCTTCTGGCGCTGTCGCTTAACTGGAACAGATGCGACCGGCTGGCCCTAGATGGGGACCAAAAATAACGTCAAACGGCGGCACCGGGCTAAGTTAGCAGCGGTTGGGTGGCGCTGGGCGGCTGCTAGGGACAATAATGATCGTTTGCCCTAGCAGACGATGAGAAGGAGGATGGTTCAGTGATGATGATGACAATAATAATGCCCCAGGTTCTCTTTATGAGGGGGAGTTAATTATTGTTGTGGTGTAGAAGGAGTAGAAGTCGGGAGACCTGAGATGGAAGACCGACCGGGCCGTTCTTTGGGGGCCTGGCTGACTGACTTTCCGCCCGTTTGTTTGTTCAGAACAGAACTTCAGGGCAGCTCACAGCCTCTGGGGGCGCACACCCGCGTCACTTCCCCTCCCTTTTTTTCTCTTCTCTCTTTTTTTCTCTTTCTCTCATCCTCTAGATATGGTACTAATCTACTAATATGAGTTTGTCTCGTTGGTGGCTTGCTCTGCTCGACTACCATAGATACTCCTTTTACGTGTGACGATGACTGCCCCCCGTATTATTGGGCTGGCGAGCAGCGGGTCGACTAGAGAACGACAAGCGTGCGATCAGCGGGATAGCCGGACGGCTGTTGGCGTCGACCAGCGGGCGAACCGCTAATCACACACCAACGTCCCATGTCTCTCGAGTCTCAACCTTCGATGGTGGGCCCCAGCGGCTTCGAGTCGAACTGTCAAAGAGCCTAGTCTGGGCGGATGGACAGTGGACCGTTAACGAACCCTAGGGCCTGGGAACGTGGTGGTCTCGATGCTCGACGGACAGCCGCTAAAGGGAAGAGAACATGGTGATTATCATTTGAGAGTTCCTCTAGGAATCGATAGTTGGGGTGCTGTTCTTGTATATTATTGACTTTACATACAGATGATCATCTAAGTTAACTACTAACTGCTCTATGTAGGTGGATATCACCCCAGGTAGATACCCCAACAGCTGCTCTGTGCTCTGTTTACATGAATGGCAAACTGGATCGCTCCGCTGACGGCATTATGGACCCCGTTGGGAATCTTGCGACGGCACTGATATCATCCTGAACCTCTGAACACGCAACTTGTACCCTCTCCCTTGGCGGGAGAATTCTGTAGAAGACTGAATCTTTATCAGCCACCCACAGCAGAGGGCCAGCACGAAACGTTCCTGCGTCCGTTTGGCTCCGAGTTGGCAGATGTGAGACATCCTGCGACAGGTACAGGAGATCGTTCACATCCCTGTCCTGGTCGGCTACCACTTGGAAGTAGATAACAGCAGCAGCAGCAGACAGTATAGACAATAATAATATGAATCTCTCTCTTCCACGACTCAGTCAAGCCCTGCAACAAGTCGAGGGGACACCGGCAATCACTGACGTGTCAGAAAAAAACGAGATAGCGAACGGATTGTTGCGATTATTACTCGGGCTCTCACATCTCGGAGCAAGGGCCATACCAAGAAGACAGACAGGGGTACCCAGCACGACGATTGCCTCTTGTTTGCTCCCTGTCTATCGGAAGCATTCTACGGAATGCCATTTGAGCGTCGACGGCTCTGCAACGCATATGGTATCCAAGAGATCGTCTGTTATTGGGAAGAGAATCTGCGTCATGGCGGTTTTTATCTGTGAGTCTGTGGCTCTTTACCACTCACAATGCCACCAGCGATCCACCCGATCAAGCTTAGATAGATCCATGCTCGGGAACGAAGCGGTTGCTGGATCGTTCCCGGAGCGCTGTGGCGTTTTACACAATGTAACTGGTTTCGAGGGCAGAGGCCTCCAGCCGCAAAATGCATGTATGACGAGAACAGGTGCTTATCCGGCCAGCTCGGTATCTTAGAGTCGTGCATGTTGCAACGACCATCCCGGACAGACTAGAAAACTTGTCATGCTTCTTTCTCATTTGTGCCTCCAGAGAGTGGCACGCAGGAATATCCTGTATGGGCCTTTTTCTCATCACTCACTACTACAGTGCGCAGAAACTTGGGAACTTTGTCTGTACCTATCTGCACATGTATAGATCACGTGGTCATATACTCTACCATTGAGTCCTCTCGTCTTTATGATTATGTGCGAGGTTCCGCTGAGGCTTGGCCGTCGGGGCTTTGAGCACTTGGTGGCCTTGGAGATGGGATGCAATACTATACTATCCTTGTACACGGCCAATAAGTCGCTGCATGGTCTGGGTTCCACTGAGCCAGGTGTCATTTTTCCCCCACCTCAAGAGAATCAAAAAGCTACAATTTAACTGCTCGAGGACATTTTTCCCCTGTGAATTTACTTGTCTTCGTGTCTAGCTGTCTTGATGCTATCTGAATGAGCTGGGCCGGATGCCTGACGCGGCATCACCTAGGGACGCCACGCAGCATTCTGCCGTACGGAATACAGCATCTTATCTCCCCGCTGAGTGGGATTTTCCACATTATCCTTCTTTGCCTCGACCTCTTCTGGAGCACCGATGAAACACATTTCAGGATGTGTTCACTTCTACGGCATGAATCTTGCTCGTCTAACAACGGCAGATTCCCCAAGCAGGCAGCTAATTGTCCAATGAACGGACCATCATTGGGAGGATGACCCTCTGCCCTTCATCAGATCAGACATCCACTGCTGGCACTACAACAGACCGATGTGACTCATGCTACTCGGTGTGCTTTTTATGTCTGCAAAAGCCGAGAGAGGCGGGCGGTCGACTAATTCTTCCCAATTTAGATCAGCTCAAGAAGAATCCAGTGACTTAGCGTCACATACGGGCCTCCAACATCCTTCTATATCAACGCATCCCATCAACTTGGCCGGTCCCGTAGCTCAGTCGGTTAGAGCGTGGTGCTAATAACGCCAAGGTCGCGAGTTCGACCCTCGTCGGGACCATCTTTTTGCCTCCTCAAGCTCCACGTTGTGCGGGGCGAGCAAGACCGCTTATACTTTTTTATGGTATTTTGGAGACGAACTCCTGTTCCGTTCTTACTCTTGATCGGCTGTTTGTTCGAGATATGTTTTGCATATGGGTAATCCTTCTCTTACGTGATTAGAGCGGAGAGTGTCATCGGTTAGCAAAACGTGGAGAACGACTCCTCGATCCGGGGAAGAACCGCATTCCCCGTATGTTGGAGACTGTACGCCAAGTCCATCGGCAATTCTGGTCACATCAAGTTCGAAATCGGACGAAAATAAGTGAGACACTGCTGCCCCGATCCTGCTCCTAACTGAAACATAATCGAGTACTAGCCAGATATCAACTGGAGGATACACAGTATCTTCTAGAACAGCACGCATTGACAGAACTTCAAAGAGTTCTATAGAACATACTCCGTAGGGTAGACATACGGAGAGCATTATACTTCCCGTGTGAGGTCGGATAATGTCCGAACAGCGCGTTGACAACCAACATAAATTCAACTTGGAATACGGAGTACCCCGTTGTATGGTACTATTGCTCTTGCCAGAGTGGTGAAGAATAATGACCTCGGGAATCGGGGTTCCAACTACTGAAGATTTCCTAATACGGACTGCATCGCAGCTAGGGCAGGATGTTCGCATTCCGGATAAGCTTTTTTGAGTCTGGATCGCTTGGTTTTGTGATTCTTTACACGCTAAAAAGGTCTAGAATAACGTATAGGGCAGACTTCGGCCCTGCGAGCAAAATACATGGGTATCAAGAAATCATACCCTAGCTGGTCTCAAAGACGCTGTCTTAGGTGCTCTCTCTCTCGGTTTGCGCAGGTTGAGCAGGTTCTAGACTTTAGACTGAAGAGAAGAGTACCATAGAAGACATGAGAATAAGCGTCTAGCTCTACTTATCGTCCATTTGAGCGGAGATGATATCCTAGCTCATCGCACGGGTCTGCAACCAGGGTATTCTACTAGTTTGCATCTTTCTCTTTTTGCTTTTCCGGGTAAGAAACAGGTATCTACCCTTCCGTCTCTAAAATAATCATTTCAAGTGTACGGAGTAGACTTGAGAGTCACGCGATACTTGCGTCTTATCGGGATCCTTTTCCGAGGCTGAGTTAATGGAGTTACAGAGAACGGATAATTCCGGTTTCCTAGGGACAACTACGGAATAGTAACTACCTAGTTACTGTATCTACTAGTGACTTACTACTCTTGGCCATGCATCAGCGCTACTATTGAAGCCAAGAGAACTAGTTCCATTAATTCGGAGATCGCATGTTCGTATACCAGTTGCAGGTGGGTATATCTTTTTCTTTTTTTAGTGTATAACTTTGCTGCCGTATTCTGCTTGGGAGATGGAGGGATATTATTTCCTACGTTCAAATTCCTGTTTCTTCAATCAAATTGCTCAAAGTCCCTGCGCGCATTCGATGCCATTTCTGGGTCCATGAGTACTCGTAGTCCAAGCATCGCCATTCCCTTGGCGCATTTGATGGCTGCTTCGTGAGCAGCATCTGTCCCTGCGGCTTCGGCGAATCGTGGATGATGACCTGTTACATCCTCGGGAGCGGGGATGGCGAAACCGCCGTGGAAGCTGGGGACAGTGTAGGAGACGTTTCCTGTGATGGTTATGTTATTTAGTAAATGGATCTTGTCTTGTGGGAATAGCCATGTATGATTGGTTTCATTGTAGGAAAGACTGCACTCACCCATGTCTGTTGATGCTGTTGCAGGTTTATCTTCCATGACTTTCACCTTTTCTCCAACTTGCGCCATCTCTTCGACATATGTCTGGCATAGTGTCTTGTTTGCCCTTAGGTCTGCATAGGTAGGAGAGCTGAGGAGGTTAGTAGACAGAACGTTATCTTCTGTGCTTATTCCAGCTGATAAGTAAATCAGCCGATCAGATCAGATCGCACTCACTGGATATAGTTCAACGTGCAACCCGTAGCTTTGGCGGCCGCCTCGAAGCAATCCTTGACTCTGACGAGTAACGCGTCCGCTCTTTGAACAGTCGGACTGCGCACATTCCAGTTCATCCGCGTGTAGTCAGTGATGACATTCGGGACGGTGCCTCCATGTTCAATGACACCGTGAACTCGCTCGTCCGGGTGAATTTGTTGTCTCAGCATCGAGACCCCGTTATAAGCAGCAACGGCGGCGTCGAGAGCATTCACTCCATTCCATGGCTCACTTCCAGCATGTGCACTTTTCCCGCGGAATTCTACTCGCAGCTTATGACTCGCTATCAATTTGAAGCCCGCGAGACCTGTATACCCGTCCTGATATGAATGGGATGGCACCGGATGTGCCATGATCGCCGCAGCGATCTCGTCTTTGAAAGCACCAGCATCAATGAGCTTGGCCTTTCCGCCACCGCCCTCTTCAGCGGGAGTTCCTAGGATTCTGATCCGTCCGGCAATTCCTAGCTTCAGTGCTGCCTTTGCTGCTCCGATAAACGCAGCTACTGAAGCAGTTGCGATGAGATTGTGTCCGCAGGCATGGCCGATATTAGGAAGCGCATCGTACTCTGCGCAGTATATGATCAGACGGCCGCCAGAACCAATTTCAGCCTCGAAGGATGTGTCGAGGCCGTACGTATGCGGTGTGACGGTGAATCCTTGAGAGCCGAGGAAATCAGTCAAGGTTTGATGTGCTAAGACTTCCTGGTACGCCGTCTCAGGATGGCTGTGTATGGTTTTGTTCAGGTTATGTAATTTGGCATCGAGTTCGTCGATTATTGCAGAAACAGTCTCCCTAGCCGTCGCCAACTCGCCTTCTGCAAGCCACTTGGAAGTCCCACGCGTAGTTGGAGTCTCCTTAGCGGTGTCATTGGAAAGAAGGCCATTGCTGGTATCGTTGATCGCAAGGTACGTTTCTTTCATGGCGCAATTGGATAGGAGCTGCTTTTCTTTCCTAGGCGGCTTGGAAACAAGACTGACATTTGTACTACTTCGGAAGATAACCACAGGGTATTTAGTGATACTGGAATTCCCCTCATCTTGTAGTTTAACGTAAGGAAAATTGACGACTGACAAAGGTGCCTGATCCAGTTTCCCAGATAGGAAGGAGAATGGGTATTGATCCGACGTTTATCCCGCTTTTCGTATGCGTTGATAGCCGAGAATGTTGGCTTATCTTCGGAGATGCGGGGCTTGATTGTGGTGTGTCTTTAAAACTACATGGCTAAATTATGATCACGAATGCAGTATATGTGTGCATAAGAAGCAAGCTGGAAGAAGCTAACTACTAGAATATCCATTCTGCTTGATAACATACCAGTTAACCTAGGAGATTAGCAGTTCTTTTAAAGGGCTAGGCATTTATATCACACCAGAACCAGTCTGGTAAGTCACAATATCTCTGTTTCATTCTAATTATTAGAGTTCGAATACCTTATAGTCCTCGCGTAACACATATCCTACTACTTCGGAGGGGGCTTTCCAAGATATGTTGTTTTCAGACAGTGAAGTCGCCTTGCGTACTTAAGTCCGAGATGAAGTAGTATTCAAAGAATCATCACTAAATACTCAGCATTCACAAATTCCACCAGTGGTTGAATATTATGAGATGTTCAGCAGATGCTACAGTATCATTATACTTGTAATACTGCAGAGTGATTGTGAATGATACTAGATTGATCAGAACTGGCATTGAGTGGTGGTGGTAGTTGGTTTGAGCCCACCGCCCCACCGAGCAAGCTTATCTGGAAAGTTGTCGGATTATGACACTTTGCTGTGCTCCGAATACATAGTCTACCTCGTACCTTTCCCCGGATTACTGTAATCGGCCCCCTTGCGTCTGCTCCAGAAGATAGGAGCAGATCGTCACGGACACAATCTGCAGACGGTCTGCAGCCCCGTCACCATCGTTTCCCGTCTCCCGCCATGTCAAATCCCATCGACCCCGCGACGGGCCAGCAGCTCCCCGCGGATGCTATCCAGCGCGTCCTCTTCATCGCCCGCCCCGTCCATGTCTACGCCATTCCGCCTCTGACTTCGATGAAAGGCTACAAGGCTGCAGAATGGACCGAACCTGACCCTCGAACTGGACAGAGCCGGCAGATCTTCACAGCCCGCCTCCGCATCCTCGAGACTGCCATTCCCGCCCCGATCACCCCTGGCGGTGACCAGCAACAGGAGCAAGTGAAGACTGATATTGTACTGGAAGATGCAGACAGTGGGGCTCTTTTCGCTGCTGCGCCATATACAGACCCTGGAGCCGTAGAGCATGTGCTGGACTCGTCGCGCTTTTTCGCTATTCGTGTCGTTGGAGAAGGACGTAAGGCCGTTCTGGGTATTGGCTTTGAGGATAGGAGTGAAGCCTTTGATTTTGGCGTCGCTCTCCAGGAAGCACGGAAAGTTCTCGATATTTCGGACAGCACTGAGGCCACCGGGTCAGGTTTACGAGGTGCCAAACAGTCATCATCAAAGCAGCAGGAAAAGGCGCCGTCAAAGGACTACAGTCTGAAACCAGGCCAGACGATTACCGTGGATATTGGCAGTAAACGGCGCTCAGCGGAGATAAAAAATGTTTCCGGTTCTGCTGGCGGCCAGAAAGACGATGAAAGGGCACTGTTCTCTATTCCACCGCCTCCTGGTCCTGCGACTGGCATAGTGTTTGATAGCAGTGGCGATGACAGTAACGCATTTCCTATTCTGGCACCGCCGCCCTCTGCGAGAGATACACGTTCTGAGCGAAGAAAGCCACGTCCTCAATCAGCTTTGCTGGCAGGCCAGAAGGACGAGTTCGGCTTCGACGATGGCGAGTTTGGCGAGTTTAAATGATTGCGTTGGATGAGTGATACCGCCGTCAATAAGTATATACAACGTATGAAATGCTTTCTGTGCGCTGAACTTTGATTTGGACACTGTGGCTGAAAATTATGATACCACTTTGATATCGATCTTTCTCTCGCTGAATGATATAGAAGGCGTTTGGAATTTTATCCTATCACTTACTCTGTTCCTGTCGACTTGTTTTGGGCGATGATTAACCAGAGTCAAATATATATACTTTGTCAAAAGCTTCTTGGATTTCTGTTTCAATTGACACCACAGTGATGTACAAAAGATACTTGAATTAAAGGAGCCACTGGAACGCCACAGAATGCTTTATCATTGGGAAAAGAAACAATGACACAGCGTCCAGGCGAAGGGAAACATCCCACGATGCTCTCTAGTGTAACGATGCATAGTCCATCGATTCTCCAGTAATATGAAGGTCAAAAGGCAAATCAAGTCTCATCGGTCCAGTTGAAATGAACCAGCTATACAGATGATTAGGATATAGTTGGCTCTTTTCAAACTGGACTCCTGCAGTCTCATACACACAAAGTTCGTTTCCGCCAGCGGTCGCGTCCTTTGTACCGCGCTTATGATTTAACACCTGACCTAGGCGTACTCATTCCGTATGGCCCAGAGGTATACTGTCGGAATATCTCCGTTTATTTCTTGTAGGATGGTTTCTTCCTCAAGCGATTGGGTTCTCGTCTCTCCAGAGTGCGGTAGCTCCGGCTTGCGTGTCGACTTAGCAGCTTCTTTATCGACCAGGTAGTCCCATTCTCATTCTCGGAAAGGGATTCTCTTCGTATTCTTCGTTCTGGGCTGGAGTTCCTGTTATACTCCTCACTAATAGTGCTGGTCAATGGTGCTGCATCCATTTTGCCCCTCTTCGGACGACTATTCGATAGGGCGCGCTATGGTTAGATGGGATCGCGATGCTTTAGATCGGATTCAGGCGACTTCTAGAGAGGTTCACAGAGACCAGTATGATACTCGAATCACCGGGAGGAATTTATTTTAGTAGACGCCTCAGACGTGAAGGGTCCAAGTTACAGCGGACGGACAGCGTCTTTGTATTCCTCGGTAAATATTGACCAGATTCGCGCGTGCAGGGATTGCGGGGTGTGCAATGCAGCGGATCCAGGCCAGATTAGAGAAGGAGAAGATCTAGATTCTGACAGACTCCTTTGGGAATTAGATCTCCATGACCTCATCTATATTATTCTGTGAGATTTGACCGTGTCAGAGTAGAGTTGGCAAGGTTGAGTGGTGCAGATGGAGCGAAAACAATGATTAAGCGTAAGGCTGCACGCAAGCATTAACCATGGTTGACATCCGGCGCGCTCCGTCTTGGTTCAGTGTGCTCTATGGACCCAAAATACTAGAGGTAGACTATGTATCAGAAGACAAGAAATCCATAAAGTATTGAGCTCTTTTGCTGTATAGTGCGACATAAATGGATTCGGATCTTTCCCATCTCTAAGATGCGATATTTATGTCAATGTCCACGCAATCCTCTGTGGGGCATTTCCTCTTTTGAATCTTCATTTCTAGTCCTGGACAGCACCACTTTTCATTTCCCTTACCCCATATTCCAGCCGTCTGATATTCTCGATGTTATCCTTGTCGAATGACGTTTTGATATATGGCTATCTATTTCCATATTTTCATTATTAGCTCCCAGAGGCTGATTCACGAACAATCATTCATACAGTGTATCTCCTCTAAGCCATACACAAAGGCCGGTAAAAAATATGGAGACCATTCAGTTGTAATTGAACGTCAGATCTTGTAACTTGCAGACGTAGGGAAACTGGATTTACATTGACAATCACTGGTTTGCATATTTGGAGCTTGGAGTGACGCAGGCCATTTGTGCATTGGACAGCCGTAGACGATGACATAGAAGAGCTCTTTGCGCCACAGTGAATTTGGATTCAAATCAAAATATAATAAAAGTCATGGTTTGAGGAATTCGACTGCAAATAGGCTGAACATGATTGAAGATAGTAAGTAGTAGATCAATGAGTCTAATATGTATATACATGACAAAAAATACAAGTCGCTCAGGTCATAAATAAAACGTTCTCTGAGTCATATATCATTAAAGTGCGTATCCCGACATCAATTGCATCTCAGTTGGACTGCGTGATGGCCGAAAGAGTGTCCAGATGCAGGTTTCCACCGCCCTGGGCAATATATGTTGTTCCCGTCGAGGACTGCTACCTCCAGCTTCATTCTTCATCACTGTCGATGAAATAAAGCTCATCATCGCTCGAATCATCGTCGCTCAATCGCTCAAGGGACTTGTCGGACTTCTCTTCATCATCGCTGTCGGATTCAAATTCGCCCCGTTCTTCGTCCAAGAATGCCTCCACAATTTCCGAGTCGTCCTCGGTGGCGCTTCTATTGTCCGACGCCATCTTCCAGTAGCTGTTCTTGCCCAGACGCACGTTCTCAACATCATGCGTATCCCAGAAGCGGAACTTGACCTTTTTCACACGAATGGCAAAGATCTGTTCTCCTGGTGCCTTGCATGCATTCTGAGAGTCTTTATTGTACCATTGACCACCCGAAAGACCCAAGTCACCCGCATGAGACAGATTGGACCATCCACCAGCATCACTGACCGGCATCGTGAGGTCCCCAGAATGCTGCATAGCTAGATTGGCGTTACTGCTTGTCGCTGCGTCGAAGAGTGTGTGAAGCCCGACCACGAAATGAACCACGTTTCCATCCTCGATCTGTTCTTGCAACCAATGCCGGATTATCTTATCTTCGCAGAGTCGTCGGAACCAGACTGATGGCTTCCGGAGCGTGTAGATGTACCCTGTTCGCGCTTCGAGGTGTATATTCGAAATCCGACTCTTTTTCGACGTGAACTTAATGACTTTCGACAGGGCAGCTTCGCCTTTCTTGGTCTTTTGCGTGCGCAAGTAGGCGCAATAGTCGTGGACTCTTTTGACGGTGTAATCGGTTCTCTGCAGAGGGTAAGGGTTCTCCATCGCATCTAGTTCCGGATCTTTGATGTTGGGGATTAGGCTCGCCAGCTCCACATCATCGTGGGAAAAGAAGCAATGGCCGAGTGCTAAGCGTGGTGCCATCTTGATTCTCAGAAGAGAGGTCAATTCTCTGCCAGTGGGAAAGCCTATTCTCGTCTTGGCTTGTTGCGGTATCGCAAAAGCTCGACTACGGATCGCGAAGTCTTGGTCAGACAAACTATTCACATGTTCCAAGATTCATCAGATGTTTACAGCAGCAGAATAGGGGCCGTGTGAGGGGCCCAAGGCGCGGATCTTGCGCGTTGTTGATGCATTTTGACAGGGACCGTCGTGTTTCATGTCAATGCACGGACAGGATGGTGACCTGATCACTGCCGTCAGTCCTCCAGATTCATCGCGACTTGAAGATGAAAATCAAAACACCCGCCCTTTAATTCGTTTAATACTAGCGTGAGTCATGCTGAAAGTTCCAGAAATTGAATTGCCTGGATCGCACACCCTGCATGCTGCCAGACGGAAGGGAGATCAACGGTTGCGGCATCCCGCTGTTAGTCGGGCTCAATTCTTATCGATATCTCTCAGATATATGATATCAGGAGGCGCAATTCGTATGATTTTACAGGTTGAAAGTGTCAATTGACTCCCATCGACTCCGGCATTCCTCTTTTCTGGGTCGCGGAACGGACCGCACAGGCAGCTGCGAAATTAGAACGGCGTGTTACCACTCGAGTGTACACCACTCTGCTATGATTCGGATCTGTTCTTCGCATGCTGGCTATCATGGATCTTGCCAGCCATGACCAAGTGCAGGAGGCGACGCGGCTTGATCGCCTAGGCGTCGAACTTGTGCAGTTGTACCGCGAAACAGGAAACATAGACCATCTCCATGAATCTGTGAAGCTCGCACGACAGGCAGTAGATCTATGCTCAGAGTCGGACCGCCCTGCCTATCTAAGTGAGCTAAGCAGGCGGCTTCGTGAGCGCTTTGAGCGGGAAGGGAGGGTCCAGGACTTGTCAGAATCTCTGCAGCTCGCTCAGAATGCTATTATTGCGAGTCGCACGATCTCGAGACGGATTATTGATGATGTATCTGATTCCCCGGACGACCGCTCAGCCGAGGGCTCACGATCTATCGAGGCCTCGAGTACATTCTCTCCCATCGATGAACCGCATACAAGCTGCCCGAACAGCCCTAGCTCTTATCGAGGCTATCCGTTCTCAAGACTGGAAGATTTGGGCGGCCTTGATCAGACCATCAAGGTTGCGCAGGAGCCAGTAGATCTCGAAAGCGGGGGCCGTCAGGGATGGATCAAGTACCTTAACAATCTAGGCATTCGTTATCAAAAGAGTTTCGAGGACTTGGAAAAGGCACTGGAGCCTAGCAACCCGTTCGATACACCGAAGCAGACAACCAACCCTCCAAGCGATACCAAGCTTGTAGGAGGAGCGATCCATATCGAGCGACAAGATACCCCATTGGGCAATCGGATCAACAGTACTGGAGCCAGCCTGCATGGTATAGAGACACCAGACCCCGATGACGACGAAGAGGAAGCCTTTCAAGCAACTATGGCGCAGGAATCGATGATCTTCAAGCGCCTAGACAGCCCTCTTTCCCTGTCGTTTGGTCCAAACAGCGATATGGATTCCCGGAGGAGTTCCGCTTACTTGGGGCAAGCTACTTGGGATACCACGCCAAGCGACACGGGTGATTTTGCAGATATCCCGGGATACCTGGCCGAACGGTTGGGATATCACTCTGAAACCCCGGCGAGGGTGGCCAACTTGGAACAAGCGATTGAGCTCCAGACCAGATTTCTGGAGGCCACGCCCCATGACCATCCTTCACGAACGGATTACTTACTTACGTTAAGTAACCACCTTCACTATCGGTACCAGACGCTTGGAAGCATGGAGGATCTGGATATGGCCATTAGAATGACTGAGGAGGCTATCAATCTGGGACCTGTCAATGACTCTGAGCGGTCTGTTAATCTTTGCGCACTCAGCCGTCGACTGCGCGATCGTTATATGAAGACAGAAGACGTGGCTGATATTCGTGAATCGATCCAACTCGCTCGGAAAGCCGTGGATGGGATATCACGCGATAATCCGAACCGTGCTATCTGCCTTAATGAACTAAGCATCGGCCTCGAGATCAGCTTCCTAAGAACTGGCTGGTTGACCGATCTTGAGACAGCAATTCGTGCTAGTCAGGAGGCCTTAACAATTGCTTCACTGGACCATCCTATCCGTGCTGAGCTTTTGTACAGTCTAAGCTCTCAGCTTACCCATCGGTTTGAGCAAATCGGTTCTTTGGTGGACCTGCAAGAAGCAATTTACCTCATGCAAAAGGTTGTTCACCTCACGCCTTTCAACCACCCTTGCCGAGTGAGCTTTCTGTATACGCTTGGAAATCAATTTGGAAGCCTCTACAAACGGACGGACTCTGTCAGTGACCTCAATAAAGCAATTGAGATGGGACAACAAGCATCAGCTATAGTTCGAGAGGATGAACCGATCCGTGTCAGCATCCTAAACAGTCTGAGTATTCATCTCGGAGCGCGTTTCGTTCAGACCAAATCTGGCGCAGACTTAAACGAAGCAATCCTACTTGGACAGAAGGCATTGAACATGATTCTCTACCGTCACCCGGACCGGCCCGTTCTACTTCATAACTTGAGCTGCAGGCTTCTTGATCGTTTTCGCTGCCAAGATAATGTCTCTGACTTGCAGGAAGCTGTGCGGAAAGGTTCCCAAGCAGTCGATGCAGCCCCTCACGGTCATCCTAACCGTGCAATGTACCTGAATCACCTTGGTTCCCTGCTTAGAGATCCATGTGTTCAAGAGGGGCAGATAATCACCGGCAATCGAGAGCCGATCTCTTTATTCACGGAAGCTCTTCAACAGTACAACGCGCCGCCCTTGGACCGTATCAAGGCGGGACAAAATGCCTTCGACTGTTATGTTACGAAAGAGGACTGGGCCAAGGCTGCGACCGTAGCTCAAGATGTTGTGCAGCTCTTGCCATGGCTGGTACCCCGCTGGTTGAATCGCGATGATCAACAACATCTAGTCAAGAACATGACCAATTTCTCGTCGCTGGCTGCATCTGCTGTACTCCAGGCGGGCGGTTCGGCGGCAGAGGCTATTGAGATGCTGGAAGCTGGCCGGGGCGTTATTGGCAGTCTAACAATCGATCTACGCGCTGATATCTCCGGCTTGCAACGCATCGACCCGCTGCTGTACAACCAGTACATTCAACTGCGTCGACAAATTTTACTTCCGTCCGGCAATGGCATGGCCCCCAGCGCGGATACCCTCAAGCACCAACGCACGCCCGGATCGTTGAACTTTCAAGGGCTGAAGACCAACTTTTCTAATGCCACCTCGCGACGAACAGAGAGTATGAAAGAGCTTGAAGCTATTGAGCGGAAGATTCGGACAATTTCTGGGTTTGAGCATTTCCGGGTCCCCTTGTCAGCTGCCGACTTCGTCGACCTTGCGCAGAGAGGCCCCATAGCGGCGTTCAACGTCACTGAATACCGAAGCGATGCGTTGATTGCGACCAAGAGGGGCATTGCTAGCATCCCTCTTGACCTATCCTTGGATGACTTGAAGCGTAATGCTGCACGTCTGGTGGGCAATGAACGATTATCTCGTGGAAAACCAAGTACGAAGGCCAAACGGAACCAGGAGCTCAGGGATATAATGCGGTGGTTGTGGGAAACGGCCGTCAGGCCTGTTCTCTTACATTTGGGGTTGATGTCAAGCAAGCCTGAGCACCATGTTCCGCGCTTATGGTGGGTGGCCAGTGGGTACATGGGTCTGTTCCCGCTACACGCAGCAGGGGATGAAGAGTCTGTGACGATGGACTATGTTATATCCAGCTACACGCCCACGTTCAAAGCACTCCGGTTTTCTCGCGAGAAAGACCAGCGTCCAACCCCTCCGATAACAGACGTAAAGATGTTGATCGTTCCTGTCCCTGAGACCATGGGAAAACCTAGTTTGAAGACACACGATGAGATCGATGCGATCCAGAAAAGTATGGGTTCTGTAGCCTATACAGTCCTTGATATGCCGTCCAAGGTAGACATCTTGCGCGAACTTTCCCGGCACCACTTCATTCATTTTGCATGCCACGGCTCTCCAGACCCAGCCAACCCTTCTGATGCAGCGTTGCTGCTCGCACCCGGCCACGACGGCAACCCTGAGCGACTCACTGTTCGAGAGATCTCAATGCTCAATCACGACGATGCTCGTTTGGCTTACCTATCTGCTTGCTCCACAGCAGAGAATTCCGCGGAGGAACTCATGGATGAGATTATCCATGTTGCGAGCGCTTTCCAGCTGATTGGGTTTCCCCATGTGGTTGGAACGCTCTGGGACACCAGCGACAAAGCCGCTGTCCAAGTGGCCAAGCTCTTCTATCAGGAAATTGGACGCCAACTCGACGACCCCTTGACATCTCGCTGCCATGACATCGCTTCCTGCCTGCACCAAGCACTTCAGGGCATCCGCTTGAGCCCACGGGTCATTCGGAGCAAGGACGTGATGTCGTGGGCACCATTTATCCACATGGGCGCATAAAGACACGGCTGGCCATGTTTGATACACACAGAACAGTTATCACTGCTATGATGATTTTTTGATTTAATGAATCCCTTGATTTCACGACATGAAATTGACAGTCACTTGAATGATGATGTTTCCTATATAGAATGAGATCCTGTGCCAGTCTTTTGTTTACAACAGAACGGTCATTTTATGTTTCTTTGAATCCTGTACGAGAACTGATCCTGCAGATAGTGCACCCCACGAGCAATTTATCATGCAGATACTTAACTGGACATAATGAACAAACTTCCATTCTAGAGTTTAAGTAAACCTAGAGTTCAAGTAAGCATACTCAAGTAACTAGTCTTCTAGGAGACAAGATTCTTAGTCATACGGCTCCAAGTCAGACGGCGTACGCTAGTGAAGCCCCCATCATCACTTAATCTTGTTGGTATTGTCGGGAACCAGGTACGCATTCCATGTTTACCCCGTTCCCGTGTGTTGAGTCCAAGTTCCAGGCAGCCATCGATGCATTATCTTTCTCGTTAGGATTAATCAATACGGAGAAGTTAGTAATCGAATACTTCTCTCCAAGAACATCCCCATCGAGTAATTCGGACCCCGAAATCCCCGAGGGTCTGAGCGTGCTGAATCATCAGCCAGATCCCGCGGCAGCAAGCGAGACGCCTATCCGAAACAGGATATCTCGGGCCCGAAACTCCTCCATCTAATCCAAACTGGGAAGCAGTCGGTCCCGGGCATCCATTTCCAGGACGAATCGAGCACAGACAACCGAGGGAGGAGCCGCCACGGACCAACAGGATCGGAGGCATTTGACACCGGGCGACTTTTATGCCCGAGATGTCTTGAAGAATGCCAAAGAAAAATCCGGCGCATGCGGACTGGAGCGAGCAGAGAATCCTTTAGAAGTGGCATCGAGATTCGTTCACACCAATGGCTCACTAACTAACTAACTAGTTGGATCAGATCAAATGACGGACGTCAAAGAACGATGGAAGCCTAGAATAATGCGGATACATAACTAGATCAATTGATGGAGAAACAGGCTCGGTGTGGGGCAATCTCGACGCTTGTCTGGACTTGACTTTGGTGCTAGTCGCGCTTTTCTTCTGATCTAAAGATCTAAAAGGAGATCCGGGTCCTCTCTTGGGATCGATTTTATTTATTAGTACTACGTCGTCCTCATGTTCTGTTCTTATTCCATGTGACGTGCAGTATTCGACCACCGCCAGAGTCGGATCATTGTATCGACATCCCAGGATATCTGGGCAACAGATTTTCTATCTGTCTGTCCGTCTGTCCTCATTCGTGCGTCAGTCAGATATCGCCAGGAAGCAGGACGAGGTGTGACAATGGCGGACTCGACAGGCGGCGAAGATGTTGTGAAACCACAGCAGAAGCAGCAGAAGAAGTGGTATCCGACCTTGATGATCCTGTCAAAAGAGAAACCACCCGTTCCCAAGGAACGGACAGTATGCCCGGAATACAATGCTGGGTTTCTTAGTACGCTAACTTTCCAATGGACCGCTCCGCTTTTGGCAGTAAGTACCCTATATCAAAGGTCCTCAGAGATGGCGTGGAAATATGGATACTGACGATCTGGACAGGTTGGCTGGAAACGCCCTATTGAACTGAACGACATCTGGCTCGTGAACCCAGACCGTTCAGCGAGCAAGTTTACGGGCGAGCTGAAAGAACGGTTCAATGCTCGCGTCAAGGCTGGCTCGAAACGACCCCTCGCGATGGCCATCTATGAAACCTTTAAATTGGATTTCATTATCGGGGCCATCGGCGCCCTCACGGCCAGTATGTCGCAAGTGCTGATCCCATTCGTGCTCAAGTACCTCATTTCCTTTGCGACGGAGGCATTTGTGGCAGACAAGACGCACACAAATGGACCCCCGATTGGAAAAGGTATCGGATATGTCTTCTGTATTGCTGGTATGCAAATTATCAGCAGTGTCGGCATGAATCATTTCATGTATCGCGGTATGGTGTTTGGAGGCGAGGTCCGGTCTGCGTTGACCTCATTGATCTTCGACAAGGCTATGACCATTTCTGGCAGAGCGAAGGCGGGTGGTAAAGTCTTGGATAAATTGCCTTCAGATATTAAACCTGGCAGCGAGGAAGAGAAGGAATGGTATGCGAAAAAATTGGAACAAGAGAGCGGCGATGATGACAAGGAAAAGCGCAAAGCACAAAAAGCGCGCGAGCTCCAAGGCTGGAGCAATGGGCGCATTATCAACCTGATGTCTATGGATACTTACCGTATTGACAAAGCGTCTGGATGGTTTCACCTGGCTTGGTCCAGTCCAGTGTCTATCATCGTCACGATCATCTTGCTCCTGATTAATTTGACCTACAGTGCGCTTCCAGGAATCGGAATCTTCTTTCTTGCCGTGCCCACAATGGGCATAGCGGTCAAGAGTCTCCTCGGTCGACGTGCCAAAGCCAACAAGTTCACGGACGAGAGAGTCAGCCTCACACAAGAGGTCCTTCAGGGAATTCGATTCGTGAAATATTACAATTGGGAGCGCGACTTCTTGCAACGTATCTCCGACATTCGAAACAAGGAGTTGCGATCCGTGCAGATGCTGCTTGGTATTCGAAATGGTATAAATGCCTTCGGCGTCTGTATCCCAGTCTTTGCGTCAATGTTGGCGTTTATTACCTTTCAACTTTCCAAGCATCCGTTGAACCCTGCACCGGTTTTTTCGTCGCTGGCGCTGTTCAATCAGCTGCGTCAGCCACTGACAATTCTACCCATGATCATCGGATTGGTTGCTGACGCCTTTACTGGAATTGGACGAATCGAGCAATTCCTACTTGCCGAAGACCAGAAGGATGATATCGAGATCGATAAAGATAGCCCGGACGCCATCGCCATCCAACACGCCGATTTTACCTGGGAAGCTAACCCGGATGAAGACAAAAAGGGCCCCCAAGGTAAAAACAAAAAGCTGGACGTGAAGAGGGCGAAGAAAGAAGCAAAGAAGGCCAAGAAGACGAAACCTAGCGCGGAACACGACCCGGAAAAGATGCCCGTTAGCAGCACTGATGTCTCTCAAGCGGTGACTCCCTATGACTCCTCCGAGGAGAACCCAGAGCCGCAGGCGCCTTTCAAGATCGTTGATATCAACTTGGACGCCGGCAAACAGGAACTTATTGGTGTCATCGGAAGTGTTGGTTCCGGAAAGAGTTCGCTTTTGTCTGCTATCGCGGGAGACATGCGCCGGTTGCGAGGATCTGCAGTGATCAGTGGCTCTCGTGCTTTCTGCCCTCAACAAGCCTGGATCCAGAATGCTACTATCCTCGAAAACATCACGTTTGGCAGTGAGTTTGACAAGGACAAGTATGATCGTGTCATCGAAGCATGCGCTCTTGAGCATGATCTGGAAATGCTTCCGCACGGTAACTTGACAGAGGTGGGCGAACGAGGAATCAACTTGTCTGGTGGACAAAAGCAGCGCCTGTCTCTCGCTCGAGCCATTTACTCTGATGCCGATATCGTCCTTCTGGATGATCCCCTGTCTGCTGTTGATGCTCATGTTGGTCGTCATCTGATGCAACATGCCATCTGTGGTCTGCTCAAAGATAAATGCCGTATACTTGCCACGCATCAGCTGCATACATTGAAACGCTGTGACAGGATCATTATTATGCATGATGGTCGTATTACTGCCTTCGATACCTTTGATAGTCTTATGGAGAAGAACGAGGAGTTCCAAAGTATCATGGAAACTGTGGACACGACTGACCCAATGGTTGAGAACAAGCCTGCTGATCAGAACATCGTCGCCGGAGGTCCGAAAAAGCAGAAAGGCGATTCGAGTGATGCCCTGATGCAGGAAGAGGACCGCGCTGTCAAAGGAGTTCCTATGAGCGTTTATGTGGATTATTGCAAGTCTACCGGCTCTGTGTGGATTGCTCCTATGACATTATTCTTTCTGATCATCTCACAAGGCTCAAATACCTTGACAGGTTTGTGGCTGGCATGGTGGTCGTCAGATAAGTTCGGGCTCTCAACAGGCGCTTATGTATGTTGAAAATTATCCCTCAAATTACCCTGCCAGTATACTGACTACTTCTCTAGATTGGTATATACGCCGCTCTCGGTGTTATTGCAGCAGTCACTGTCTTCTCATGGGCTGTTTCAGTCTCTATCCTCGGGACAAGAGCTAGTAAAGGCATGCTCCGTCGCGCATTACAGCGAGTTGTTCGCGCTCCGATGTCTTTCTTCGACACCACGCCCCTTGGCCGAGTGATGAATCGACTGTCCAAGGACGTTGACACCATGGATAACAACCTGTCTGACAGCATCCGAATGGCCTGCATGACCATTGCCTCCCTGGTCGCCACTTTCATCCTGACCATTGCCTACTATTACTATTTCGCCGCCGCACTTGTCCCCTTGTTCGCTCTCTACATTGCCATGGCCATGTATTACCGGCCTTCCGCCAGAGAAGTCAACCGACACGAGGCCGTCCTCCGAAGTCACGTATTCGCCCGCTTCAACGAAGCTGTTCTGGGAACCCCGACTGTGAGAGCATACGGTCTGCAGAAGCAGTTCTCTGTCCGACTCAATGACGCCATCGATAACATGAACAGCGCGTATTTCCTGACTTTCGCCAATCAGAGATGGCTGAATGTGCGAATTGATGCCATTGGTATCATCCTCACATTCATCGTCTGCATGCTGGTGGTCACATCACGCTTCGAGATCTCTCCTAGCATCAGTGGCCTGGTTCTCTCATACGTTATATCGATAATGCAAATGCTCCAATTTACCGTTCGACAGGTCACTGAGATGCAAAACAACATGAACTCTGCGGAGAGGCTGCATTACTACGGTCTCTCTCTCGAGCAGGAAGCTCCTGAGCACACCGCCGTTGATTTGCCCAAGACATGGCCGGAACATGGGGAGATTGTCTTCGATGATGTCCAGATGAGATACCGTGCCGAGCTACCACTTGTTCTGCAAGGCCTCTCCCTGCACATCAAACCTGGCGAGAAGGTCGGAATTGTCGGCCGTACTGGAGCAGG
Source organism: Paecilomyces sp. PK2413 (assembly GCA_023624055.1). NCBI lineage: Eukaryota > Fungi > Ascomycota > Eurotiomycetes > Eurotiales > Thermoascaceae > Paecilomyces > Paecilomyces sp. PK2413. Next base: position 2,142,403 of record JAMADQ010000002.1, read on the forward strand.
CAAATCTAGTATCATGAGCGCTCTTTTCCGGCTGGTCGAGTTATCCGGCGGCTCCATTACCATCGACAATATCAACATCAACACAGTTGGTCTCAGCGACCTGCGCAGCCGCATGTCCATTATCCCACAAGATCCGACTCTATTCAAAGGCACCGTCCGCTCGAACCTCGACCCATTCAGCACCCACTCCGATCTCGAGTTGTGGTCCGCTCTCCGCCAAGCAGGCCTCGTGGACTCCGAACAGAACCATAACGAGACCGCCGCACTCCAGAATCGCGTCACACTCGATACCCCCGTCGACGACCAAGGCCAGAACTTCTCCCTCGGCCAACGCCAACTCATGGCTCTTGCCCGCGCGCTCGTGCGAAACAGCCAGATTATCATTTGTGACGAAGCCACCAGCTCCGTGGACTTCGAAACGGATCGTCGCATCCAGCGCACCATCCTCGACGGCTTCAGGGGTAAGACCCTGCTATGTATCGCGCATCGCCTGAAGACGATCATCGGCTACGATCGCATCTGCCTGATCGACCAAGGCCGCGTCGGGGAACTGGGCACCCCGCTCGAGCTATTCGACCAGGGTGGTGTGTTCAGAGGCATGTGCGAGAGGAGCTCGATTGGACGAGAAGAAATCATCGAGGCAAGGGAACAGAGGGATTCGATTTGAAATATCTTCCCCTGTACAGCCTATGGGAGGAATCAAAATTATAACTAATTGGGAGGCATAATCTCCGCTGACTATGTCATTGGCGTCCGTGTTTGTGGATATAGATATTGGATTGATAGATCCATGATATGAATTGTATTTAATGATAATCAAAAAAAGAAGCGATTCTAATTTTCATTTTTTGGGGTTTCAGTGATAAGTAGTGTGCATTATACGACCTTTATATATAGGCGACCGCTAGAAGAACCAGGAAGGTCCTTTCCCGCTAGTTGGTAACATATGATGGCCAACTGTAGTACTTGAGAGTATATTAATGAATATGATAGGCAATTACAAGGAGTGCGTAGGACAACTCATGAGCACTAACTAGTTGGCTAAAAAAAAAAAAAACTTCGTCCCACATGATCAAGTATTGCAGAAACCCTACCCTTGGAAAGCATCACTGCCAAAACCGGTTCTGTTCAAAGAACGGTCTTCCGTAATAATCCCCATCGAGGCTCTGGAAGATCAAGTTCGAATTCTGATTCTGGTTTTGTCCCTGCATCAGATCCTCCCAATATGTCCAGTCCATTTCGTCATTGTCGCCTAGTGGGAGTCCCACTCCGCTGGCGCCAGCCGCTGTGGCTGATTGTCCACTCTGAAAGTCCAGATACCCACTGTCGCCTGTGTTGCTTAATGGGTGGTCAGCGCGTTGAAGAGGACGTTGTGGCAGATTTTGTGTGATTGCCGGGATGGACATAGAGTTTTCGGATGGTAGCATGTCGGTGTTTGGAGGTTGATTGCTAGTACTATTATTGTTGGTGTTGCTGCCACTTGTGGGATTAGTATTAGGTTGGGACTGAGCTTGCGTGTTGTTGGAATAGGAGAGTATTTGAGTGATAAAGTTTGGTTCAAGAGGTTCAGTGTTTGAAGGATCGTGCTGTCGCTGTCGAATGAGTTCTGTCTTTCTAGCTTCCCATGCAGAAAGCGTCAGCTCACGGAGAGCCGAATAGAGACTGTTTTCACGGTCTGTGATTAACTCCGGGTGTTCTTCGAAGAGGATCTCGACTTGTTCCCAGGCATTTGCAACGATATCTCCTGTTGTTCGACGCCGGAGGTCACTAAGCGCATAAATAAAGGCGTCAAGCTGTCCTTTTGCGTTTCCGTGCCAGGGGAAGTAATCCAGGAATTGAATCTTGCGGAGCTGAGTATCAAACTGAAGAAGCTTAACACTTGTAGCGAACAACATATCGTTCTCCTCCCGCGACAACGACGCTTGACCATCTGGATACTGGCGTGGATGGTGGGAGAGGAATCGCAACCGAGATATAGCTAATCCCGCCATGGTCATAGTAATTAAATGCAATGGGATTTGTGGGTCGCAATATCGCAGGTACTTTCGGTTGAACAGGTCTTCTAACTCATCCAGGATTTTATCCTTAACAGCGACTGGAAGCGCTGGGGTCGCTAATACCTGCGGCCGGCCCTTGAGAGGAGCGGCGGTCGGGGAATGCCGTAGATAGAGTGCAGCATCGTATTTCATGAGACAGTACATCATTTCCGTTGGCCCCGAGTGTTCAATTGGCGGAGAGCTCATTTCAGGATAGAGATCAGAGTCATTGACGTTGAGAGGAAGCCTGACATCGTCTTCGTCGACCTCCGTCAGGTGTGGTCCTAGCGGACGCGAGGCACGCAATTGTAAGGACGTTGAGGAGTTTATTCCAACTGCGCGACACGCACGAAGATCTAAGAATGCAATCTGCCACCAAAGGCGGAGCCGCATCTCAAATTCAAACGGAGATATGTCAGGACCAGGCTGTAACTGTGCTAGGTTGAGTCGCTGCCCTATTCTCAGGGCAACACCAGCGAGGACATATAAGGAGTTCGATTTATGGGTTGCAAACTTTGTCAAGTCAGAATACTCATGAAGACCACTGTAGAATGTGAAATGTAAACGACGAGCAGGCTTCAAAGATCAGACGTACCAGGAATAAAACAAATGCCTGAAGAGTCATCAAACTCGACGATGAAATGAAATCAGCTGCAATTAGTGCCTTCTGTGCTGCTGCGCAATACCTGGAGGCAAGGACAGGTTTGTCCTCACCGAACAAATTCTCGCACTCTGACTGTTTTAAACCATGAGATGCAAAGAAATAAATCACAAACATCAGTGCCTCCAGCTCCTTTGGTATGTTCTGAATGTCGTCGCTTGCTTCCAGAATCTGCTGCTGGACTGTAGGGGCATGAAGGATTTTGGTTAGAGGATGCACTTGGTTTAGAAATATCTGCCAGAGACGAAATATATGCGAAGGCCGCGGATGAGCAGACTTCAAATCGATATCTTGTGGAACTGATCCCAATAAAAGAAAATTGCTGTCTGGAGACAACTCAGCTATACCAACCCGATTTGGGGATACAGTCTCTGGAACTGGTGAAGCTCTTGCAAGCCGATCTTGACTAGGGTTACGAAGCTGTAGAGTAGTTATAAAATTAGTCAATATACTTATATGAGGCAGATTGAGCATTTCCATACCTCGTCGCTCAGATAGACCCAGAGATTGCTGAAACTGCATTAGTACATGCTTATCCGTCGAAATGGAAACAAGAGCGACATACTTCTCCTTCTCCGCAGGCTTGGCCCTCTGCCCTGATGGAATGGGTACAGAAGAAGTGGGCCCTTGGCTCACTGTTCTCGATTCGACGCCGTAATGGATCCAGCCATCGTTGGTGCTCGTGTCGATGTTATTCTTCTTTAACAGCTCTTCATACCGCCTCAAGCGGGCGAAGACATCCTCATCGACATATTTTCTTTTGTGCCTCCGCGAAGGAGTTGGGGAAGAGAAGACGCATTGTACTTGAGCCTTCGTACATGCAGAGCAAGGATGCTGTTTGTCACATTTCACTTTCCGTCTTGAACAGAGGACACAGGAATGTTTCTGCCTTCTGCCACTTTGGCCAGAGGATGGTGACTGTGCAGCTGTCTCACTGCTGGAAATATGATCTTGGTGATCTGCAGAACCGGTTGCCATTGCTTAACGTTGAACATAGGACGAAATACAACATGGCTCGTCTGATGTAGTAGCGAATATTAGATGGTGAGGCAGCCTCTGAAGTTCCCTGTTAGAGGCAAGGGCAAGAGACTTCGATATAGCCCCTGAGCTATTCAAGAGTTACCAACCAGCTCCTGCTGATGTAATATAGAGGGCATATTTTTATTCTGAACCTTGCCGAAGATACTTTCTCTTGTTGCGTGAGGTTGCAATTCTCTCAAAGCTGAAGCTGAAGCGGATAGTGGTTGGTCTTGGCGCCCTTCCCTTTTGGGTGGTTGTCCGCCTGAGGCCGACCAGTTGATGGTCATCTCAGCTCGACGGAATATTACTAGAATTTCCTATATATACTTGGACTACTAGAGTACAGTGACTGAAATACAAATCCGCCTTGTGACTAAAGAGGAGACTTCCAAAATGGTAGGATCTATAGGGTTTCGGCACCCATTCCATTCGCCTAACTGTACAAGACCCGTCAACGAGACGGCAGAAGGATGTTCGCTATAAGTTCCAATAACCCAAAACACCATCATAGAAACGGTATAATAAAAGAAAAAAAAAGGCTTAAGAACCCTCGACCGGCAAGGAACAGGAAGCAGCTGTGAGCGACAAGTGTATTATCAATGAGAGGAGCTGCCAATCTCTTCATCGTCAGGCAGCGTTTGAATGACATTCTTGAGCATCTGGATCAGCTCATCGACATCAGGGCGCTCGGCAGGCTCCACCTGCAGACACTTCCGGACGATTTCTTTCACAGGCTCGCTGATAGTCGGTTCGTTATCGTTTGACGCACTGTTCTGCGCGCCACCCGCCTTCCCTTTGCCTTTGGCAGCACCGGACTTTTCGTCAGGGAACCGCCAATCTCCACCAAGGACGCACATGCTCAGACTGCCGCCAGTCTCTTCGCTGCGCGCTTCAAAGGGGCTCTTGCCGACTAGACAGGCATACAGAGTGCAACCCAAAGACCAAATGTCAACCTTTGTATCGATTATGGAGCCCGTCTTGACATCAAACAGTTCTGGGGCTCTGTAAGGCATTGTGCTGTGCTCTGCTGCAGTATCCTGAACCGCTAATGCGAGGGATCGGGACGTGATCGCGATAGGACTGGGTGACAGAGAGCCAAGATCCATAAGTATAGGTGCGCGACCATCGTCATCGATCATGATGTTTCCTAATAGGATTGCTCAATATTCATCTAGAAGTTGGTAGAGTATGTGGCAGACTAACCTGGTTTGATATCTCGATGCGCATAGGGGCGGAAATCGCCCTCCTGGACACCTTCTTGACTCCTGGTCACTTCATCGTCCATCAATGGCTCTTCCTCATCCTCCTCGGGTTCTGCCTCCATGCGACGAGTTGGTCGTCGCTTAGGCTTTCCAGCCTTGGCCAGAGTATCGTCATCCGCATCCTCCCCTTCTCTCCTGATTGCCTTGGCTTTGCGAGTGGTCGGGGCATTGCGGTTCACACGGTACTGATGCATGGCTTTGAGAGCTTTCGCAACCCCAAGCATCAATTGCATGAGCCGTTTCTCCGGGAACCGCGTGTGGTTGACGAGATTCGCATTGATGGCGTCTTGAAGATTCCCTCGTTGGTAGTAGGGCAGGACGATATAGACCGTTTTACCCGAGTCTCCTCCATCGGCTCGAAATTTGGACGCGGATTCTGTCACCACGGCATGATCGACGGAGTGGATGATATTACGAGTTCCGGTGAAAAGGCTGTAGGCTTCCACTTCCTTCAGGGCTTGTGACACGGATTCCTGACCAAAAGGACACCGGATCTTTTTGAGAGCGAACAGTTCTGATGTCGACTTGTCTTGAACGAGATAGACATACGAGAAACCACCCTGATCATGGAAATTTTTGTTAGATGCATTCTGTGTGATTGCGATGGATACGATAACGGTCTTACCTCACCCAGTAGTCGTAATAGCTTGAAGCTACGGTTGTTGATCTTGAGCTGCGGAGAGTTCGGAAAGCAGCACATGCAATCCGTGAAGGTGTAAAGAAGATCGAAAAAGTACTGCGCCATCCTGTCCGGATCGAATCGGCCAGATGAGCTTTGCACTGGCGTTCGTGTCGATGATGGGCCAGGTGTCCGGTCGCAGCTTGCGCGGCGAGATCTCGAGGCTCGAGCTTCAATCAGGAGAGCCTGCTCTCAATGAGGTCGCAATCGGAGTTTACCCCAAGATAAGAATCGAGTATGGGTATTATTTATGCATTAGCCGACTGTTGAGGTGGACATAGGAGAAGGGGCGCATTGACGGAGAGATCATCGATCTGGGATATTCTTAACTCGCCGTTGAAGCTGGAGACTCGGCAGTGGAGACGTGGCTGTTCTCGTTCTGCTTAGACTTCCAGGCACGCTCCATGGTTCATCCCGCGCCTCGACAAGAATAGTTGTTTACTTCTCCAGTCGGACTACGCCGTGCCTAGCAACCTTCCTCTCCTTACTTGAACAATCATTCGAACTCTCCATCTGCCCCTCGATTCAGATACTAACATTAACATTGCCTTGCTTCCCCTCCTTGTTGCCCTCTGTCCCGACAGTCCGGAAGGATTCTGCTCCAAGCGGGCCTCGAGGCAACGGAGGCCCCAGAAACCAGTTCAGCCACTAACTAAGCTGAAAGTCGTTGCCCCGAAGAAGATTCCATGTCCTCCGACAGCGCAGCACCGCAACGTTGTCACTCCAGTCCAATTTCACCCCGTCTCAACTCTCGAGCAGTGTACTATTGCGGTCCCTCGAGATATCTGTCGTGGTTCTAGCTATACAATTACAGAAATACCCAACGCCCTGACCAGGTCTGAGTCGTCAACATGGCCGACATCCAGGTCGGGGACTCCGTCAATGTGCCAGGAGGGATGTACGGGACAGTCCGGTTTATTGGCACCGTTGCTGGGAAGCCAGGTCGTTTCGCCGGAATCGAACTGGCCGCTGAACATGCAAGCAGAGGTAAAAACAACGGAGATGTCGACGGACGAACCTACTTCAAGACCTCTATCCCAGGATCTGGGATATTCGTCCCGGTAAACAACAACAAGTACGTCACAAAGCGTGTTGTCAGTACTCCACCAACGCCCGTGAGATCGCCCGTCAAATCGCCGGTGAAGTCCTCCACGATGAACTTCAGCAAGTCCGTGGGCCCTAGTCCTGCTGTACCCAAGCCCAGAATGCGACGTCCTTCTCTACATCGTCCGGAATCTCCGCGTGGACCACCACCCCCGACAAAGCTGAACCTTGCAGGATTGCGAACCCCGTCTGCTCCGACTCGGACATTGCCTACAAACGGCTTCTCCAGATCTCCGATGAAGACACCCTCGCGCCTCTCCGAGAGGCCGCCATCCCGAGTGAGCGTGGAAGATGATACCCCAACGTCAATCCGGACAAGTGATCCGCTTCGGTTGCAGGCGGGAGGAGCAGCACAGGCAGAGCTTCAGGAATTGCGAGACAAGGTTCAACAACTCGAAGCCCAACTCAAAGACCGCGATAAGCAGCTAGAGGATCAGGCAACCACGCTAGCCGAATTTCAGAAGAGCATCACGGAGCTAGAGGGATCAGATGCTCTCTCCATCCGGGCCCAGTTGCGCGAGAAGAATGAGAAGATCGCCCAGTTGACGGCGGAGTTCGACAGCCATCGAGCGGATTTCAGAAGTACCCTTGACACATTAGAGATAGCCGCCTCGGAGACAGAAAGAGTATATGAAAGGAGACTGGACGAGTTAATGCAGCAGAACAGAGAGCTGCAAGACCGTGGCGAAGATGTGGAGACTGTCGCGAGGCAGCTGAAGCAGTTGGAAGAATTAGTCTCAGAGCTCGAGGAAGGTCTTGAAGATGCTCGACGAGGAGAAGCAGAAGCCCGAGCAGAGGTCGAGTTTCTGCGCGGAGAGGTGGAGAGGACCAAACTAGAATTGAAACAGGAACGTGAGAAGGCAGCGGCGGCGCTGAAAGACGTGGGATCGTCCTCAGGTAGTCAACAGCATGCCAAAGAGCTGGATCAGAAAGAAGATGAAATCCGTGGGCTCAAGGCAATTATCCACTCCTTGAGCAGGGGGGAAGCTAACCCAGCCCTGCTACAGCAGAACGGGGCATCAGAGACAGACCACGAGTCCCAAAACCCAGAGAAAGTTGCTCAGCTAGAGGAACGTCTCCAGGAACTTGAAGGCATCACAGAACGCAAGGACAGTCTAATCGAGGAACTGGAACGCCAACTCGAACAGATGCATCTGAACGATTCTGGTTCAGGCCGTAACCGCAGCGCAACCGTCACTAAACGAACCAGTGCCGGCAATGGAGCGAACACAAGTGTCCCTCGTCACGCTCACCAGCGCTCTGACCGCACTGTGGTACCCAATGACTGGAATGATGATGAGGATGACACTGCGCAGCATCCACCTCTTCCCCGGGGGCGTGGTGATGATGATGCTCCGCGGAGACTCGACACGACGCACGAAGTCGATAACCGATCTTCTGACGCGGGCTCCTCAGCTGCCTGGTGCGAGATTTGCGAGATGAGCGGTCATGACATTCTCACCTGCACAAATATGTTTGGAAATGGCAATGGAAAAGCACAGAATACCGGTGCCATGCGCAGAACGCCCGAGCCTGATATGCCGCACTCAGGCGGCCCAGTTTCCCAGGTTGGTCTCGGCGGTGGTCTCAACATCCGCAAGAACCTTTCAGGTAGTCCCAGTTCCCAGCGCACTGGCCGAGACGCAGTCCTTGAAGGTCTGAAAGGAATCGGAGGTCTTACCTCGTCCATGTCTCCTGTTGCTGGAAAAGAGTCTGGCGTGGTTGATGAATCCAAGTGGTGCGCTCTCTGCGAACGAGATGGCCACGAAAGTATCGATTGCCCATTTGAGGATTAATCGAACATTTACCAACTGTTCATGTGAGAAGGGCAATGTAAATGTATATTCTTTCTTTTCTTGCCGCGTGCAGTGGGGTAGTACAGGGGCGTGTCTCGAACACGTCTATGTTTACCACTTCATTTCTTGGATTATGACGATGGCTACTTCGTATTCACTCATGTACTATGTCTTTGGTTCGATACCTCATTCACTTTTCATCCTTTCTTTCAAGATCGGCCTTTTTTTATTTCAATTCTCCCATCGGCCATCACCCGCATTGGCATCTATATCCTGTAACTTAACTTCTCCCTTCTCTTTCATCATTCATTTTGGTGGGTTACTGGATTTATTCTTATCTTGATACCCTCGCTTTCTTCATTCAAGCTTCATCATCCCCCCCTTTTTTTTTTTTTTTTTTTTTTTCTCTCCCTTCTTGCTCTCTGTTTTTAACGCCGATGATGCCTTTCCTGGACAAGTAATGGGCAATGCGTTTTTGCCTGGATGGCACATATGCAGATCGATTCTACCCTCACTGGAGTGGGTATTATAATTCATAATCATGTAAGATATAATTCATCTTGCTTGGACTTGGAGTCTTTTTTGTAATTGTTCTTTCCTATCTGGATGCCCGTGGCCAGAGACTCTCTTCCAACAAACCGTGGTATGATTGAAAAGGATGGCCAATCGTATTATCGAGTGTTACATTGCGCGTCGATTATTCTAATTGGATGTTGTGTACGCTTGACGCGGGCATTTGGAAAACGTATCTCTAATATGGTCTGGACCACAAGGTACCCGTGAGAGTCTAATAATAAGTGAGACGGGTATATATTTCTACACTACACCATTATTCTGGATACGTCCTACCCACCGATAATGAAAACAATCGAAGTGGAGTTTACCACTCACTGAAAAGATACAGAAAACGCACTTTTCTTCTCCCTCCTCTCCTACTCTGGGAACCGCGGCGGCTGCACGACTTCTCCCTCTGCATACTTGCTGGATGCCACCGTTCCGCAGTTCTTACATGTCCGCTTGGCCTCGTCCGCGCCAAACTCTTCCACGACCTCCTTGACCTGCGTACCGAGATCGGTGCACACGAAGCGTTTCTCCCACACGATCTCTCCGCACTTCCGACAGTACCATCTCATGATGTCGATGGCATCCTTCGCTCGTGGCACCTCCATGACCACGCCCACGGTATCTTTGAATCGGATAGGAGAGTGCGGGGTATTGGCAGGGAGGAGGAACAGGGAGCCTTCCTGGATGGGGATATCCTGGAAGGTATGCGGATTAGTGGAGGTGTCGACGGTCTTGAGAAGCATCGACCCTCGATACTGGTAGAAGAACTCCGGGGTGGTGTTAATATGGTAGTCTGTTCGCGCGTTGGGACCGCCCACGATCATGACGGTGTAGCCGGCTGTGGCCGGGGACGACGGGTGGTAGACGCAGTAGTTGTTTACTGGAGGTTGAAGGAGATGGGAATTGGCTTCGAGCCTGGATCATTGTAACTATTAATCTCTATTGCGCTGTACTCTTTATAACTTTGCAGGTTGTCATGGAATTGATAATGCGGGGGAGGGGCAGGTCTGTAGTAAAGCACGATCGTGCGTACCATTTTGGAATGTTCAAGGCCGGAGGAAGCATTGTTGCTGCCGCTGTGTCACTTTAACCAACCGCGAAAGGATCTTAATGCAGAATGAATGCTGCCGTGAGAGAGAAGCGCAATTGTGGCAGACGAAGTCATACAAAGGTCCATGAATAATCAGCGGATGCGATCTGGATGGCGGCGGGGTTACCGCGGAGTTAAAGCCGGACACCAAAAAGATCGCGGGCAATTCTCGGAGCGGAACAACATTTCCTCGACAATTTTTCAATCCCGCAGGCTTTCTTTTGCGGATTGTAGGCACAGCTTGAGGAGAGCTCTACTGCAGAATTCAGTTCATATCGTTGCTAACATAGCCATCTGTGGGCGGAAAGATGGCCACTCCTCAACCCCCGGTGCGATTCACGACACACAGAAACCTGGTGTACCGTCTGGTTTTGGCGACATTGACCGGGCGTGCCGTTCATATCTCGCAGATTCGACCATCGTCCGTATCCAACCCTGGTCTGGCGCCTCATGAAATCTCTTTTCTTCGTTTACTGGAAGCCGTCACCAATGGCTCTCAAATGGAAATCTCTTACACCGGAACGATCCTGGTCTACAAACCTGGTTTGATCACAGGAAGCGCTCAAGGCTCCGGTGCCGTCAACGGCGTGATCAGACACGAAATTCCCGCCAACTGCTCCCGCGGAGTTAGTTATTTCTTGCTGCCATTATGCCTCCTAGCTCCATTCTCGAAAGCTCCGGTCAATGTCCTCTTTACGGGCCCTGGCGTTATCACTTCCAGCACCCCGACTGGCGATATGTCTGTTGATAGTGTCAGAACTGCCATTCTCCCTCTCTTCAACCAGTTTGGAATATTCAACAATATTGAGCTGCGCGTCCTTAAACGCTCGAATCCTGGACCCAACGGAAGGGGTGGTGGAGGAGAGGTGCAGTTAGTCTTTGGCCACCAGGTCCGACTCCCGAAGACTCTGCACTTGCTGAACCCGGGACGGATAAAGAGGATCCGTGGTGTCGCATACTCGACTGGTGTGGCTGGTTCCAACAATTCCAGAATGATTGATACCGCAAGAGGAGTTCTCAACCAACTCGTTCCCGACACTTATATCTTTTCCGATGTATCTTCTGCGCCGCTGATGTCGGCCCCGGAAAAGAACAACCCATCGGCTAAGAAGAAGACAGGCCTTGGGTTTGGCCTCTCCCTGGTCGCTGAATCTTCTACTGGCTGTATATTCTCCGCAGATCTGGCCTCTCCGCCTTCAGGCGGCACTCCCCCCGAAGATATTGGAAAGCAGTGTGCATATCAGCTACTCGAAACTATCTCGAAGGGAGGATGCGTGCCTCCAGCATCAGCGCCTATCATGGTGACTCTCATGGCCATGGGATCAGAAGATGTTGGTCGTCTGCAGTTGGGAAGAGAGGTAATTGCGGATGAAAATCTGATCCAGTTAGCCAGGGATCTGACCAAGTTTGGTGCTCCTGGCTGGGGTATCCGCGATGCGTCCGGCGAGAATGAGAGCGGAGACGTTGTGATCAGCGTCGTCGGTCGGGGCATCGGCAATGTTGGTAGAAAGATTGCTTAAGCGACAACAAGCTTGAAAGCAATATCCTTCATTATTGCCGACGACCTGGTAGTGTCGAGTTCGATCATAGAAGTTGGACCACCCACCTATTGATCGTGACTTCAGAAGAAGCAGTAACCACTCTGGCCACCTGATCCAGCGCGGGAGCATCTGTTTTATGAGTGATCAAGACCAATGATCTCGTGTGACGCCTCCCAGTCACGGTCTGGTTCGCTTCAGCATCTCGTCTACCCCGGGGTCGGGGTAAGCATCGCAAAGAACTCATAGTCGCTGGGTATGGCCACTCTTGACGGAATGTGCCGTCGATTCTGCAAACTCTATGCGCCTTCCCCACGGACTTGGTGATCGGCCTTTAGTCGGTTACCACCAATTTACCTGTTTCATTGTACCTGATACCCATCTTCTCAAAAAGCATGGCCAGAAAAGTCTTTAGGAGTTCTACTCGGGGTTTGCTGGAGGACTTTTTCCCGGGGCGTTTGTCTATACGTTGAATATGAGCCGCAGTGGTTCTGTTATACATGCCTGGCCTTCTCTTTTTGCGTCTGTCTATCAATGGCCATTCGAAGAATACACATATTGAGTCTACTGAGATGTTCCTTATACTGCATTGTTCCTTCTTCTAGCTTGTAGACTCTTTCTTTCTTCGGGAATTACTCCTTGACCAACTGACAGGACAGCAGTCGCCTATTTCCGAATTGATCTCAGATGTGAGCTCCAACGTTCCTACCCAATGGTGACACTCAGGTGCATGCCATTGAGAAGGAGCTATCCTAGGATATCGAAAGTTTTCCACCTCACTCTATCCCAGCCACTCCCTTAAGCCGCTCACAATAGCTTTTGATCTGCAATAAAGAGCGCGCTGCCTAAACTCAAATAGATTGGATGTTCTTGCCTCCACTGATCTGACTTGGTTACATGTGAAGAAATGGTGATATCTTCGGAGGATATGAAACTCAGTCGGTCATCTCCGATCAGGAAGCTTCAGGGCGTCGGACAACGATACTATCTCTGGTGCCGATCACCAGCTTCGAGCAGTGATCTGCCATAAGGTTGGCTCATTTCCTTGGGCAAAAGAGTTCGTGATAGAGTTGTCCAAGCCTAATCCAGAAGCTTCACCGTGTTGAGAGCGCATGTATATCAGGGGGCTGGGTAGTTTGCTTTCGTCACAGTGACCAAGAGCGTTGCATACTATTCTCACTCTCATGTAGCTGGCGTCCTCCGACTTCTCCCAGCCCCCCATGTTAAAACTGGCCTTCTCCCCTTTCCCCCTCCTCTGATCTTTCTTCCTTCTACATCACTCTTTCTTCTCCATCGTGTACTCGTTTCACATTCACTCAGCATCTTCGATCCTTCACGGATACATCGATATAGGCTAGCTATAGCTTCTCATCGGAATCATATTACATTTCCTTCTACATGGATAATTATAACTTCCTTCCTCTCCTGTTCCCAGGGACGCAGCTTCCGTTCAGGTAACTATGCCCCTTTGCTCCTGCTCACCATGTCACAGCTCGTCGTTGTTTCCGTCTTCCTGCCTCAGATCTGCACAAAGCGGACAGCGCAGTGGATAGCAGAACCCGTAAGTAACACACGATATCAATTGCCATACTTTTCCGAGTCAAATGAAGCTAACAATGACATAGGCTGGATAAAAACACGTAGTCCGCCTCGCAGTGAAGCTCCAACCTTGGGGTCCCACCGTAAGAGCCACACAGTGACTAATTATACATGCAACTACTAACACCCGTCATATAGACTCTTTTCTTCTTCTCCAGGTTGGAAGTGGCAAAGCTCCCTTGAGAGGATAACCTCCGGCATCGCGAGGACAACCTCCTTGGTCGAGAACGGATACTCCCGCATGAGTATAACCCCGAAGCTGCCCTTACGGCCTGCAATATAGCTCGCCAACTGTAGACAGCATGTCTACCGGCTCGCAGCGCCATTGCAGGCAGCCTGGTCCAGCGCTGCTAGCTGTAAGAAGACATCCCTCGCTTGGTATTTAAAGGTTACTGACAATATTCCTAGGTACCGGCACTAAAGAGAAAGACCTGAGTCAGTAGCTCCGAAGGTGACCGCGTGTACTACGTACCATCGTAGGGACGGCCTGGACTTTCGTGACGCACGTCAGGCCCAGTCCTCAAGCCACGGCTGTGACGAGACTGGGGGGGCAGCTTCATCCCTCCTCCTTCCCACTGCATCGTGTTAGACCCAGTGACCGACTGGGCTCGTAAGTAGAGTCGACTCATCTCGCGTTGAAGCAATGGCGAATAATAACTGACGGTGGTCACTGATCTAGGCTGGCTAAACCTCACTTGTACGGCAGTGGACGACCATCTCAGGAACCACGTAAGTGTCATTCATCCTTATATATGCATTCTAATGAGTCTAGGTTGGGTTTCCAAGCGACATCTCCATATCATCGAACGTACGACATCAGTCAACACCATGGCTCACTGTTCCGATCTTACCAAAAGCCATTGATGGACAGCCGTGCAACAACCTTTCGACTCGCATCTGAACTCTACGGTGAACACATCTTCAGACGATTACTTGCGATACGGACGGAAAGGGAGGGGAAAGTGTGAAGGACAGAGGAAAGGAGGAAAGGGGGGAGAGCGGATCGAGTGTACGAGAGAAGGAATCTGTATCCAGGGCAAAGGATCTCATGATCTCATGATTTCATAATAGGGGAAGAGGTATGTTCCTGTCAAGCATTCATGTACTGGGGAGTTTATCATGTATAAGTTTGTATGAGTGAGGAGTGTTGACATGTATTGGTGAGCTGTACATTTCATGTTCTGGTCAAGGTTTTAACCTCAAGGACACACGGCAAAAGAAGTGTCGAGGAAGTTTCCCTTGTCCTCGTGGCCTGTCCGCGACCCGAATGGGAGACATGTTCTTATCAAATCAAGGAGAGTTGAATTATATTCATATCGGACAAGGCGTGTTTCTCGTAGCCGATTCTGTTGCTGTAAAACAATAGATAACTAGTTGAATCCTCAGGCTCTTATATGACTAATGCTTCCGGCTGGCAGCGCGACTTGATGTGCTATGTATCATATATTCCAGTGAGCGGATGTATTACCGCCAGGGCGGCACGCTTCCCGCTGCTTAGAAACAAGATTACGATTCAAGCATTTCCGTGTACACCATGCTTCCCAACGATTGGAAAACACCCATCATCGAATAGCAGTGGACTCCCAAAATCTAGAGGAATTATTACTCATCCACTGATTTTATCTGTATCTAATTATTGGTTTTCTCTTTCCCGTAGGATGCGATCCACTCGCCGCCTTAAAGATATGAAGGGAGACTCTCCAAAGTGGTACCCAGAGATTTATAAGCCGTGCAGAGGAAACAACAGCAATAAATACGGATTTGGGATCGTTTTGCATCAATTCGAATGTCGATTTCTCTAAATTACATCATCCTTGGTTCACTACAGTAAGCCAAATCTTCGTGGCTTTTTCTGTATGTTACAATATCCATCACCACAGTTGATCACATAATGTCCTCTACGAAGCACACTCCTCGCTCAATCCTCAATGCATTCTACGCTGCCGAACGCGTATACATGTCCGCGCCTTCGGACCGGCGCGACTTTAGCGCAATGGGCGCATTGATATCTCCCGACTGCCGCTTGGAGCAGACCTCCGGTCTCCCGTACGCCGGTACCTATGTTGGACCGTCCGGTATGCAAGATTGGAGTGAGCAAATGGCCAATTACTTTTCCGTCGTGGACGTCAAAGAGCCCGAAATCTTCGAGCGCGAAGGCTCTTCACGGATCGTCGTAGTGTCGACCGTTCACTTTAGAGTGCGCAAGACGGGCGAAGATCTGCACTACCCGTTCTGTCAGGTTGTTACCGTCGATCTGGACAAGGGGCAGATAACGGAGATGAGGCCGTTTTATTGGGATGTGTATGATGTGAATCGGGCATTGGGTATTAAGAAATAATCTGAATTCGCTCCTATCCGGCTGTCTTGTCGTCATACACCTATAGAGATGTCCGATTTTATTTCTAATGATGTTCTGCAGTATTTTGAGGAAATATGCGGACCGTTGAATGTCAAATACCTTTGATTTCATAGGCAAGGTTGGTTCCTGGCTATACTCGATGCATTAGTATCGCTATGAGGCTAGCGAACTTTATTGGTTGGCCATATTTAAGGTTGATTTTAGTATTACCGAATCCGGAAGTACTAAATCCGCGGCGAATCACTCATTGTATGCACTATTGTTTTTATGAGAGGCTAGTGAGATTTTTATATCTGATCTGTACGATTAGTTAATCCAGGAAGATCCCATATTATCCGAATATTGACTGAAAACAGCTATGCAGCTCGAGGTAGAAGAAAGTCTTCGTGCAAAGGTTAGCTACAACTAGTTACGTCATTTGACGTTAAGTGCGATATGGTAGAGAGTAAACATCAATATTCTTGACTATACCATTGATACATTGAACCAGCTTAAAGATGCCAGTTCACCTTGGTCTTAGCGGCCAGCATCTGAGCGATCTGGGGGTCGACATTGCCGAACATCGCAATGACAGCTTTCTTCAGCTCAGTAGGCACATCCTCCAACGACCCCGACACATTTGCCACAAACAGCTTCTTTTCAGCCTCATCGAACACCTTGTTCCACAGCTGCCGTGGCTGAATGTAGTCTTCACCGTCGACACGAATCTCGTTCTGGCCAAGGACCGCATCCCGTTCGATGCGCTCGCTGTGTCGCACGTCTGATAGCACCTGGCTGGGTATGCCTGAACCGAGAGTATTGCGGACATAGTTCGGTTCACCTCCGTAGTTCCGTGTTATTGTTCCGTAGCCATCGCGCTCATAGGGTGCAAACACGGGACAGATGGCGCGGTTGGGAGGAAGTTGTGTGTAGTTCACTCCCAGGCGGTATCGTTGAGCGTCGGGGTAGGCAAACATGCGCGCCTGTAGCACTAGATGAGGAAGGAGCATTAGTATCGTTCCGGTCCCAACAAACGCCTAATTTCTCCACATGTACTCACTAGGATCAAGTGTCATCGCAATTCCGGGGACCATGTTAGAGGGAGAGAATGCCGCCTGCTCAATTTCGGCGAAATAGTTCTCGGGCTAAACCTCATGTCAGTATATTTTGTATATATGGGACTTTACAGGATGGAGCCTCACATTCTTATTCAAGGTCATCTGACCGAGTTCGATCAAGGGAAAGTCCTTGTGAGGCCAGACTTTGGTGATATCGAAGAGAGCGCGGCCGTATGTCTCAGCCTGCTCGGGCTCCATCACCTGCACGTACAGCTTCCAGACTGGATACTCTCCGCGAGAAATAGCGTTCCACAAATCCTCATTGTGGAAGTCAGCGTTCACGCCAGCCATTCTAGTGGCGTCTGGACCTGTGAAAGTGGTGACACCCGCAACTGGCTTGAAGTGGAATTTCACGTAGCGGAACCTGCCATCGGCTGTTACCATCTTGAATGTATGCACACCGAAGCCCGTAATGCGACGGATCGAGTCGGGAAGCCCTCTGGAACCGAAGAGGTGCATGAGAGCGTGGACACTCTCGGGTTGGTTGACGTGGAAGTCCCAGAACTAAAAGATTAGCTTCATCCAGCAAGCGGGAGACAAGAGTTACTCACCATAGTCTCATCTGGTCGATTGGTTGCAGGGTGTCTCTTGTGGCTCCTGTTCAGGGATGGGAATCGGGCAGGATCACGGACGAAGAATACTGGCTTCAATACGTTCAGTATCAGATGCAGAGCCAGTTAGAAAGGGGAAACTTACAACGTGGTTTCCGACGATGTCATGGTTCCCTTCTTCGGTGAAGAACTTGACGGAAAAGCCTCGCACATCACGAACAGTATCTGCGCTACCCTTCTCACCACCAGTAGTACTCAGACGGAATAGCACCTTAGTTTTCTTTCCCACGCCGTTGAGGAACTTGGCTGATGTGAGCCACGAATTGTCCTGGGTGACTTCGAATTCTCCCCATGCTCCTGCAGCTTTAGCATGGACAACCCTATGCAATGTCAAGGATTAGTTATTTTTGATCTTCTGAGTGACTTTGTCTTTACTTACCGTTCAGGGATACGTTCGCGGTTAAAATGAGCGAGTTGCTCGATGAGTAGAGTGTCACCGAGCGTCGTCAGACCACCACCGCCGAAGATAGGCAATGTAGTACTGACAGAGGGATCTGAGACAGGCTGGCCTTTTCTTGGTGTTAGCGAAATTATTTGGTCTTAAAGGCCATGTTCAACACACCTTCGGCCAGGGTAAAGGTAGGTCTAGACATTGTGAATGTATGTTTCAATGGGCTGACAATTTAGACAAGTTTGAATAGTCTGAAGTCTGGAAGATGCATCGGCTTATATTATTTCATAGATATCTATATAGTACGTTTTAAGAAATACTAATTTCAATGACGTTGTAAGGCTTGTTGCAATGGCCGAAATATCCCCGTTGTAGTCATCCGTGAGGGGAAGCTAGAAGCATATCAAAATATGCCGGATGCAACGCCACAATAACGATATACATAGAAATGTGAGTTACAACAACTATCTGAATCATCGACCGAAGGAATTCCGCCAGACTATATTCCGTGAGGGGTAAGACTATTTTGGTGATGGACGTGAGGGGTAGAATTCTGAAAACATCCCAAACCTACATTTTAGCGGAGGCCGACTTATCGCAGAGTGTTCGCCGAGCCTAGAACAGCCACTTCCCGCGGCGGCGCAGCCACAGCGCCCATCACTTCTCAGGCATAACTAATCCCAACCTTCCAGAATGCGGCCTTTCTCCTCACGACAGAGTCAGCCAGAACTAACTTACTCCTAGTTCATCCGTCTCCCACGTGGCGCGTAGATCGTAAGTGTCTGAATGCGATTAACTAACCGTCTCTAGTAATACTACTGCTTCCAGGATGACTTTGGCCTCACTCTTCTCACGATCCCTTCGCTCGGATACCGGCAAGCAAAAGATGTCTCCAAAGATGACTTTTACATACAACTCACAGAAGACAGAAAGATATAAAGTCGATGTTATCTCATCTGTGAATACCCTCTACATCCACACACAACACATTCAATCTTCTGTTGACATCGACAGTCACTAACAGAATCTCATCTTCACTCTATTGTATCACTACAATAACAACACCAAAGACCGTCAACCATGGCAACTGTGTCTAACGGTAATGAGTACGACTTCATCGTCGTTGGCGGTGGTACTGCAGGAAATGCAGTGGCCGGCCGACTTGCCGAGAACCCTGATGTCCGCGTCCTGGTCATCGAGGCTGGTGCTCCCAACCCTGACCAGATCGACGAGATCACTACTCCCTCCAAGGCCTTCAGCCTCCGGGGTAGCAAGCACGACTGGGCCTACAAGACTACCATGATCAAGCGCGACGACTACGAGAGAATCGAGAAGCCCAACACCCGTGGAAAAGTCCTTGGTGGCAGTTCCTGCGCTAATTACTTCACCTGGATTCCTGGCTCAAAGCCCACTTTCGACGACTGGGAAGACTTCGGTGGTAAGGAATGGAACTGGGACCACTGTGTCGACTATCTGCGCAAATGTGCTACTTACCACGATGATGAGAAGCTTTACCCTGCCGACCTGAAGAAGATCGGAACTGGCGGCCCCGTCCAGATCGCTCATGCCGACTTGGTCCCAGAGATGCAGGATTTCCGTGATGCCCTCACTCAAGCTTGGGTTTCCAAGGGCCAGCCTCTGACTGAGGATATCTACTCTGGCGAAATGAGGGGTCTTACGCACTGTGTCGACACCATCTACAACGGTGAGCGCCAAGGCAGCTTCCTGTACCTGAAGAACAAGCCAAACGTGACTATCCTCTATGGAGTTCACTCCAAGCGCTTGATTATCGACCCCCAGACGCGCGTCTGCTCCGGTGTCACTGTTATTAGTGAAGCTTATAACACTGAGATCAGTGTCTACGCCAGCCGGGAAGTGATCTTGTCCCAGGGTGTGTTCGAGACCCCCAAGCTCCTCATGCTGAGCGGTGTTGGTCCCGCAGCAGAGTTGGCCAAGCACCAGATCAACACTATCGTTGATTCTCCCCATGTTGGTCAGCATCTCTTGGATCACCCCATCGTGCCTTTCGTCCTTCAGACCAAGGATGGATTTGGTCTTGATGACCACATCCTCCGAGAGGGTCCTAAGAACCAGAGTGCTATCGCGGAATACGCCAAGAGCAAGACTGGCCCCGTCAGCTCCGGTTTCCTCGAGCTTGTCGGATTCCCCCGCATTGACGAGCGCCTTGAGAAGTACCCTGAATACCGCGAGGCCAAGGCTGCAAACGGTGGTCTCGATCCTTTTGGACCGGCGGGCCAGCCTCACTTCGAGCTTGATTTCGTTGGCATTTTCAGCACTGCGTTCCAGTGGCACTACCCTGTTCCCGAGAAGGGCAACTACATGACTGTTATCGTCGATCTGCTGCGCCCCCTGTCTGAGGGTGAGGTCACTTTGAACAGTGCGAACGCCCTGGTCCAGCCCAACATCAACCTCAACTTCTTTGCCAATGACTTGGATATTCTGGCAATGCGTGAGGGTGTCCGCTGGACATACGATGTCTTGACCAACGGCGCCGGATTCAAGGACGTCGTCGTCGCTGAGTATCCTTGGAAGATGCCCCTGCAGTCTGATGAAGACATGAAGAGAGTTGTTCTGGACCGATCCCAGACTGGATTCCGTAAGATCAATTCTCCCAGCTACACTTTGCATAGCCAATTGCTAACGTACCACAGACCCATGCGGAACGGCCCGTCTCTCGAAGAACATCCACCAGGGTGTCGTTGACTCCAAGCTCCGCGTGCACGGAGTCCGCAACCTCCGCGTTGCCGATGCCTCCATCATGCCCGTCATCCCTGACTGCCGTATTCAGAACTCTGTCTACATGATTGGCGAGAAGGTGAGTTGCAACAGTATTCTTCGAAACCTCAAAATTGAAACTAACACGAAACCTAGGCCGCGGATATCATCAAGGCCGAGTACAAGGATATCTACGAGGGTAAGGATATTCCTTACTTCGTTCAGAGCAGACTGTGATCGATGTCTCTTGTCGCTCGATAGAGGATATTTATAAACTGTGATATATTACATTGACCTTTACTAAATTGCTAGATTAATGCATTTGCTTTTATAAATATCTCCTTCTTTTATGGTTCTCTATATTGCAGTGAATGTAAGAACATCGAGAGTTCGCACTAGTCTATCTGTATGTGGGTACTACCTAGCTGGGCGGGGTTCCAGGAAACGGGCCTCGTTGATCACCCGCATCATAACTGTACCACACCGGAACTCGTCTATATGCCCTGGAAAATAGACCTAAGAGTATAACCTGGTAATCTAACATGTAGTGACGGACCTACAACGTATTGGCGTCAGCCACCTTGTTACTATTTCGAGCTGAAAATCCCTATATAAAGGGAGTGGTTCAGTGCATTCCAAGCCACTTAATTCCTTCATATCGGTATCAAAGAATATAGCCAGAAATAAGGAATTAGATCCCTAGAGTGGCGGAGACAGTGCTACAGGCAGCTGAATTTGATGATGAGGTCCTAGGTATAAATAGTCGATAGATTTCAGGCATCCTCCGGTAGTTAAGTTAATATACTATTCAATCCGGAGTGATTAATTCTCATACTTATCTATTTTCGTGATTGCAGAATTCGACAGAACGTTAGTGATGCAAGGAACGGTCAAAAATATCAAACTCATTGATTTATATATATGGAAGCTAGCCTCTATCCATGATTCTATATGTCTCTATGTTTGGGAAGTCCAGATACAGTCTGAAAGAACACCAACGCCCAGAATACAAGATCAACAAAGTATTAGTGTAATAGTACAGCAGTTTCCCTGTACTATGTAGAATAAAGAGATAGACTTCAAGCAGTGCGCGGATGCACGTCATGGAGACGGCATCTTCTGTAATTGAACGAGAAATAATTTCGGTTCTCACTCGTTGAGTCGATAAGCCGTAGATCACTCCATGTGTGAAGAAATGGAGTTTACTCAGAGCGAGCACTCTTCGTCTTCTTACTCCGGAGTTTCATCATCAGAAACACGAGGGCGTATGAAGAGAGACAAAAGAGTGCTGTAATGCCAGTCTATACCATATACATGTTAGTGGTCGTCACGATAGATCAATGGCCAAGAGTGAATGCTTACATCTCTCCACGAGTAGTACTTCTCGTTCAAATTAAAGGTCTTCGCATAGTCGGCTCCAGTATTATACTGGCAGAATGAACACGAAGTGGAATTCGAATCAAGTAAATAACCGGTCTGCTCGGAAAGGAAGGTTGCCATGTATTCTCCGCATGTTTGCCCAGGGGGTGATTGGAAATGTACGAATTCCTCGGGTTTGCACTCGACTTTGACGTCCCAAAGCACTTCCCCCAGTAGGCCTCCAACGAGGTAGGTGAAGGGATCGAGGTAGTAGAGCCAATAGCGCCAGAAAGGCTGCATTTGAGAGTATGGTACGACAACGCCACAGAAGCTGACCATACCGGCACCGATGAGGACTGGGTTCATAATTGCAGCGAAGTATTCGTTGGGGGCGTAAGCAGCAATAGCTTGGCCGATAGAGGTATAAAGGAATTCATAGACTAAGGTATATTAGTAGACTGATGTTTCACAGCTATCAGAATAACTTACAGATCATTTGCAGGTAAACGTGGCCTGATATGGAAGCAGTCACAGGGAAACCAGCAGTGAAGTACCAGCAGCCGAAGTAAAGGGTTGCGCAAATGATAAGATACGGAATCTCGCAAATCGCTTGAGCACTAATAAAAGCAACCCAATGGTAGATTTTAGACTATGTATAAAGATATATCAGTATGCAGATCGAAAAAGTAGTTCAAATTGGATCTACTCACCTTCTTCTCCCTGGTCTCAAACAGGTCACGGTTATGAAGGAAGAATGGTTGCATCTGGTTGATACACCCTGGGGCAACGAAGATGAAGTTGAAAATGGCAAATAGACGGAGTTGAAGATCGAACGTTCCATTGCCCATCATCCAGAAAGTAAACCCGCTAAAAAGCGCTGCGAATACGTGGAGAATTATCTTATTCCACATGTAGTCCTGATAACTAGATTAGAAATAAATCATCGACTTTAGAGCCATAGAACCTACCGGAGACCGCCATATCTGGACCATAAGTCGATAACTAACCGTTTTGAACTGAAACCAGTGCGATGTCGCAAAGTCTGCAGTGTCCTCAACGTAGTTCGGGTCCGATTTAGACGCATCATTCAATGCTTCCAACTCGGCGAGCGCCTGTTTTCTTTCTTCAGAATTATTCCAGATTTCAACCCAGTCGACCGCCTGGCTTGTATTTCCCTGAACAACCTCAACAATGTGTTCAGCAGGATTAGCATCTGGAGGACAGGGCGCGCCATTTTTCGAAAAGTATTCAAGAAGCTTGGAGGATTCCTTTCCAGCTACTCTATGTAAGCAGGATTATCCCGTCCATGAAGGAAGACAAAACACTCACTCTCTCCAAAGTAGGTCATCCGACCACCCTTTGCTAGAAGTAGCAAAGTGTCGAAAGCATCGAACAAGACGGCAGAAGGTTGGTGAATTGTACACTGCGGGAACTGTCAGTTACTCGGACGACAAAGCACAATCAGAGTGTGTCAATTACAAGAACAGCTTGTCCACCATCAACCAGTTTTCTTAGGAAACGAACAATGTTGTACGCAGACTGTCCATCAAGTCCAGAAGTGGGTTCATCCAAGAAGAGAAGTGTTGGCTTTGCCACAAGCTCCACGCCCAGAGTAACGCGCTTGCGCTGTTCGATGCTAAGACCAGCCCCAGGCACTAGTTATTCTCAGCATTTGATCAAAAACAAAATGATCTTGAATTGAGACCTACCCCCTATTAACGCATCACAAATGTCACTAAGCTCCAGCAAGTCGATTATGTGCTCAACGTAAGCCACTTTCTCTTCATAAGGGACCGATGCTGGTTGGCGGAGCACAGCAGAAAATAGCAGAGCTTCCTTCACGGTGGCGGTACCTTCATGTACATCCATCTGTTCGCAGTAGCCGGTTGTACGCTGGAAGCTAATGCCTTGAGGTCTCCCGTCGATTAATATCGAGCCGCGAATTTCACCGGCATCCTTTCGTTGTGCTAGAACGTCCAGAAGGCTAGAGTATCCGATTGTGAGTACACATGATGTAGTGAATGACGCAGTACATATAGCACTTACGTTGTCTTTCCAGCGCCAGAACTTCCCATAAGGGCAACCAGATTTCCTGGCTTCACAAACCCGAAGACCTTGTTCAAGAGCTGCTTCTGTTGTCCGTGGTACTGAACGTAATAATCGAGATCCTTCCAAGTGAAGTTAGACTGTTTCAGTGATTGAGAAAGAGCATTCCTCTTCACTTCCTCTTGCTTCTCGGCAGAAATTTCCTCATCATGTGTCTTCTTGCTTCCACGCTTGTAGAGGAGCATTGACGACCCTCCGTTGCTGTCATGAAGTTCAAACCCAAGGGCCGTAAGGAAAAGGAAGAAGATCCAGAAACCGATAAGGACGCCAAATCCACGCCATATATGATGACGGGAGTAGCTGTACTGCTCACGGATATAAGAATCCCCGTCAATGACTCCCTGTGCATTGCTCCCTAGAACAGAGCATCCTCTATACTGTGATACAGAGTCCGAGTAGCCGTCTCCGTACGGAATATAGTCCGGTGCGACGCATTCCAATTTCAACCCGCTGAATTCATTCGCCATTAGTGACTCAAATGTGTATGAGCCTGGCATTTATTAGTTCAAAGTTCTCCTAACATTATTCAAAGTGTTTTTACATACCTGGGTTAAGATAGAAGATCCATCTAAACCACACGTGCATCTTTTCGTATGGGATCAAATAGCCTATAGAACTAGTTAGGCACTATAGTATCTTCATTTAATAGTTTCCAACACCCACCCCCATAGACGAAGAATATCGTCGTCAGAAGTCCAGTCATCATCGAAGCAACTCCAAAGTGTTTGCACATGGCTCCGATGGAACGGAACAGCTGCTGAAAGCACAGAGTCTCGGCAATGACGACGATCCAGAAAGTGAAGAACTTCCCAGCATCGACTTGGAGTGCAGACATGAAGTAAAGAATGAGCGAAAAGCAGGTCACTTGGCAGATCACAACCGGGATGTCGGTGATGGTATTAGCAATGCAGAAGGCGGCCGGGCGATAGAAGCCGAATCTCTTCTGACGGGAAAGAATTGGACGTCCCATAAATGATGCAGTTGTTTCCGACATTGACTCGAGGAGGAAATACAGCACGGGGAAAAACAGAACACCGGGTCGAAGGAAGATAGACGTGCTATCATGTTTGAGGTTGTAGAATAAACTGCCACACACGAGAGCCTGGATTATAGCTGAGATTACTTTGACGGCGAGGGACAATTTATCTCCCATCATGATCTGGAATTGGCTGCGGGAACCCACCGTTGTCAGTTTGGAAGGGAAGGCATCTCGTCAGGATAGGTAACTAACCGAATAGTGCAGGCAACAATTTGATCCCAGAGACCTGCGGTATAGACACTTTGTGTCCTTGGAATATGTCGCTTTCTCTTTTCGTTTGCCACCGCCAGCTTGAGATCCTCGACCTCATACATTAACTTCTCCGGAGGAACGATCTCATCCATCATCCGGCTGAAGATTGCACTCTCCTTATAACATTTCTCAAACTCCACCGGCGTGCTAGGGACTTTCCCCTCCATCTCAGGTCGAATAACACGCTCTGTCGACACTGTAACCGAAGTAAGAAAGTCTGCGACATTTGCACCCTGCGGACAGACGAAACCCATATCTTCGAAGTATTTCCGAGCCGTACTGCGATAGCCGTAATAGATGACTCGACCCTCGGCGAGAACGAGAACCTTGTCGAATTCATCATAGATGCCGTTTCCAGCTTGGTACATTGTTGCAACAATAGTTCGTTCCTTTCTATCAGCTTCGCGGCGCATCAACAGAGCAAGTTCAACAGCTGTTTTCGAATCAAGGCCACGCGTCGGCTGGTCCCAAAGCTGGACAGGACTCCCGCCAGCCATAAATTCAGCCAGAGATACACGCTTCCTTTCTCCTCCGGAGACACCCCGGACGTATTCATTTCCAACCATAGTTTTTTGTGTATGGTCTATCCTCAAAGACTGTAATATGTCGTTCCTATTCTCTCGTACGAAATGGTTCCGCTTTTGGAGATGTGATGGGCGTTCTCTGGGGACTTTGTTTCCGAGAGCGAACTTTATCGTACGATTGACTGTCAAAGTGGGAAAATGGATATCATCTGCAGATAAAAATTAGAAATATTATTCCAGATAGTGTGCAGATCCTGCACGTCATTTACCTTCGTTATTGAACATGATCTGCTGTCGGAAGGCCTTCGCTTCCTTGTGATCCATGCTTCCATAACGCGTTTCGCCAAGGACTTCATCAAAGGCCGTACGATCATTAGACAGAACTCGAAGAAACGATGTGCATCCAGAACCAGGACGGCCAAGGACTAATAGCTATGCTCGTGTTAGTAAATATACCCTTACGTTGAAGGAAGCACCTTATACCATTTCACCTGGCCTAATCTGGCCGTTGATTTCATTAAGGATTGTCTACCAAGTGTCAGTTACAAAAATTAACGCGGATTCAAATGATAATCCATACCCTTTTCGGTTGTTTTCCCTGTTGAAATAAACTCAGCAACCGGCGAGGGTCGGCCGCCGATAACAATGTACTGCCCAATGCTGCATCTGGAGCAGTGACTCGTATACTCAAATCGCGGAACGTAACGGTCAACCGTTTCTGGATGCCATCAGGCTGTTTTTCGATATCAGTAGACGATGCAGATGACATCGCGGCCTCAATGGTGTTGGTGTTCGCCATAGAGGGCAGAATATTTACAACTTGTCCCAATCTGGGAACCGAATATTCATTCCCGGCTACCACTCCAACAATAGTCGAGGTGATCACTTACGACAGATATTAACCTTCCGCGGCATATCGCTCATTATAATCTCCTTTTTTGAGCGGCCAAAACTCGGCGGTCCCTCCATAAATCTATCTTTTTCTGAGTAAGAGCTATATATATCCGTATTGCCGGAAGTCTGTCCATACCCGGAATTCCGTCTATCGCGTCGGCAGTGGATCTGATAAGATCACAAAAACCAATAACCGCAATACATTCGTGCGAATTTGAGATATTCGATAATTGGGCCAGCGGTCTAGCCTCTGCTCCTGGTTCTGCGGGTATATCAGATTACAAAACAAAGCTAGACGCGAGCCAACAAGAACTGCTGACAGCAACCAGCAACCGATTAGTGGGGGCTTAGATGGAGTGGCATTGACGAAGGCATATCCGGATTCTGAACTGCCCTATGTCTAGTTCAATATTTGCGTTAGTAATCAGCGCAGGATGCCGTTGTGCATCATACGCAGAGAATAAAAGTGAAACCGGGTATCTATGCTATATTTGTCAGTGTATTTAAATTTCCCAACTGACTGGCTCTGAATTGGTTCTGCATATGAGTCTGGGCTCTTCTCTTGTGTACGATATATCCCAAGTTAACTTGACACGTCATATAAACAACCCATTGGAAGGACCACTAAACGCAACGTATCAGTTGGCTAGAAGCCGGAAGCTGTGGTGTCCATTGTCGGATATATGGAAAAGAACCCCTCCAGGTCCATTGTTGAGAAGTCAAAGTTCCAGCCCATATCTGCTTCCGTGAGGTCCAGAAGATCATCCGCGATCCCATTACTATCCATACTTTTGTTCAAATCGTTCATCAGAACATTATCGCTGGCTGGTAGGTTCCGCGGCGTGAGCCCGACGGTATCAGAATTCGCCTCTGGGATAATAGGCATCATGCTGTTTCCCGTCTGATCATATCCGCGCGTACCCGGGAAGGCATAGGACCAAATATTCCCCGAATCATCGCCAAGCCGCTGCTCAGCCGCGACATCATACGGGAAATTCATTTGCTTCAAGACGGACTGTAGAGTTGAAATAGTTGCTGAGACTGAGTCACCAGCGCGCATAGTCGAGAGGCATTTTAGAGCTGCGTGTGCCCATGGAAGGTGAGTGGTAGCTGCATTTTCATCATGGAGTGCGTCATAAATTACAGTGAACGTAGCGCTGCCCAAGAAAAAAGTGTGGTAACGGAGCTCCTGAGAAACATGTAATGTTAGTGGCTCTGTAAATGTGGCACCGCTGAAGGTGCGATGTTCACAGGAAGCATATATCAAGACAACAACGCTTACTCGAACAAGTTCATTTACTAAGAATGCTTTGCAAAGGTAGTGAATTGTCTTGCGCGCCGTATACAGGACATAGTCACAGGCGTCATTCAGCCAAGAAGGAATCTCTGTGGGCCGATTGTCACTGCCAGCAGAACTTTGGGCGGACGATTTCATATCCTGTCGCCATCGACCTCTAAATATCAAGAACGGGCGAAAAGTGAGAAGAAGGGTATAGTAGTACGCTAGGCAGTCAGCAGAGTCCCTCACATTTAACATCCATACGTCCACTTACATAAAGCGAGGATGGTCTGTTGAACGCCAATGTGTCCTGGCTGCGGGGTCTTCTCGAGTCCAAAACCGACCGCTTTTCGCATCCAAGAATCATAACCACTCAATTCGTCAGATATCGACAAGGCGACCTTCCACATTTGTAGTAACGACTGATATCTCTTACCATAAATCTCCTTGGCAGAGCGCGATATAGCTTTTGAAAGATGGATTAGTGCCAACAAGAAAGGGTCCCCCGGCTGGGCTGTTCCGATGACATCTAACGAAAGAGAACTTGGTCGTCCCATGTGAAAACATATGAGGCTGTTATAGACCCCATCAGTGCTTGCATTTTAACCCAATAGAGAAAGATGACATACTTTTCATAGAAGTACAAGGACCAAAAGGTTGTCCGCCGCCTTTCGACCGTTTCCCTGTCAACATCCCTTGCGTTCTCAGGTGCGTCCTTATGCAGACCAGCTGATAAAGCCTTTCGTGATGCGACCCCCAGATGCAGAAACGATGAGTTCGGTCGTCCCTGTTCCGCTTGGTAATGGGCGTATTAACTAGACACCTCGTCAATACTCCAAACCGCCATAAGGTTATCAGGTATACTTATCATAAGCAACGATATCTGCACTGTCTGCAGGTTCACGACATCTTCTAGAGAGTTGGAGGACGCCTTTACTCTCTCGAAAAGAATCTCGCCCCAGGTATAATGTTCAGTTCCTAGAGCGCCACATGCCATCGCCATCAGGATTACTGACTTGACGGAAGGATCCATCGGTGAGTCAACATTAGGGTCGTATAGTTTCTCTGCATCTCTCCTCATTGTCTCCTTTGGCCAAAACGGAGTCAAGTAGTAGAACGTCGCTAAATACCGTTCCAGGAAAAACATCGCTATCTCCCGCGGCAGAAACATGAGGGGCATATTCCCATTGGAAGTGTCCTTGCCAGCATCATGCGTCTCCGCCAGGCTCCCAAAAAAGATCCTGCGGAAATTAAAAAGATCTAGTCCAGCATCTGCATTCTCGACTTCTCCTTGTGGCTCGGTTGGAGGCTGGTGGGGACCAGAAACCAGATCGCGATAGATATGTTGTAGCAGCGAAAAATGTGAGGTTGGTCCATAATACAGCTGTACTTTACATGACGGAGACGCCATATGTGTCGCCGAGACGCTGTTATGGAAAGTATACATAACTGGCTGATTGCGTCGACCAGTAGACCCGGCGTCCTGGGATAACCCTGGAGACAGAGGTCGACCTATATCGCTCTCTTCAGCGGAGCCCCAGTGGGGATTGGAGTCACGATTCTCCTGCTGTTGCTTCTTCCGGCGTTGTCGGATCACATCTCGATAGACACAAGATGTACTGCGCTCACGACACGTTTTGCAGGGTTTCTCACCATCGCACTTTATCTTTCGCTTGCGGCATTCCTGGCATGCTTTGGAGATTCGCCAACCGGGCGAAGGGCCGGCTTTCTGATCATCTGCCATGTTTGAGAGTGTCTGTTTCCATTCTCTGCTAGATATTAAATACGGCAGATCTCAATCCATTATAAGAAAGAAGTATTTCATCTTGGCATACGATGCGCAATAGCCCGTCCTGCTGTCTGATCTCGAGATGCCTCTTTCGTCAGAAAGATGGAGCTAAACCGTATACGGCGAAATATCAGCCAAACGTGATGGTTAGTCATCAACGCTGAGATGCTGACTCATCTCTTCTTTGAAATTAAATCCGTATTTCCGACGATTTATTCTTACAACGATAGCGATATCAACATACCAAGCTTAATCAAATCATCCAAAACGGTTCCATCGGACGAACTCTGCTCTAGGTTTACAATCAATTGCCATTGACCGTTTTATGTGATTAAACCAAGGTCATCATTGCCCAGAGAACAGAACAGCCAAAATCGACATGCGAATGACGAGAATGTCATAAATATATACGTTCCGGAACCTATCTAAGAACCTAGCGAGTATTCGCGCTATCTCTCATAATTACGCTCCTTTTCACATATATCTGCAGCCCATCATGCTGGCAGGACTACTGGCACTCCCATAATGACATCATGTCCGTATCGCACACCGTTGACGTCTTTTACCCCCCCAATCCTTTCCTCAGGTGGTGCTTGTACTCGCGTGCTAATGTTGGCTTCACGCCATTCTTTGTTTGTTGGGACAGGAACTCCAGCATCCATCAACCTTTGGAACTCGTGAAATACACCCGATCCTCTTCGAACAAAATCTTCACGCTGGAGAAGTGGTGACTCCAATGCGGGTTGCAATCGCATATCGCCCTTCGACCCGTTGAAAAGAACAAGTGAGAGGCGCTGCTCATGACGCTGATCTTCTGGCGGCTCGGCTACCCTGTGCAGGGTAGCTTTGAAATGGCCTCCAGAGACGATCTCGAGACTTTGACCGAGATTGATAACGAGTGCCCCAGGTTTGTATTTCACGTACCGCCACTTATCGTCGTTTCCCAGAATCTGCAACGCCGTGATCGCCACAGAGAAAAGAAGCGTCGTTGTACCGTAATCCGCGTGACCGTACATTCGAACACCCTGTGTGGATTTTCGGTGATCTCTTAATGGATGGAACAACGCGTGTCTAAAATATCCTTCTCCCACAACTCCACCGTGCGACTGAACGTTATCCCATAGCCAGTCTCTTGGTAGCTCAAGGACTAGAGACAACAACCGCAGCAAACGACGAGTTACCGACTGTTCCATATAGTCGCAAAAAGCAGTTATTTCATCCAGGAATGGTCTAATACATTTCGGAACCTTGTTTGGGTCTTCAAATTCCGGTGAGTAAAAATTAAACTGCTCAATACCGTCGTATTTACCTGCCTCTCGTTTCCATCCTGCAGCTCTCTTGAAACCGGCAAAGACCCCCGTGGACGGGTCCCATAGAAGCTCATCCTTTTCCTTCTCAGTGATGTTTTGATGCAAATACTGTGCAAGGTCGAATTGCCGATGAAGATCATCTAATGACACTCCATACTCCGTGAGGAAGAGGAAACCGTCATATTTAATTGCATGTTTTGTCGTTGCCACGAGATTTTCAATAA
The DNA here is from genome assembly GCA_023624055.1 of Paecilomyces sp. PK2413. Taxonomy (NCBI): domain Eukaryota; kingdom Fungi; phylum Ascomycota; class Eurotiomycetes; order Eurotiales; family Thermoascaceae; genus Paecilomyces; species Paecilomyces sp. PK2413. Next base: position 2,173,722 of record JAMADQ010000002.1, read on the forward strand.
CATTAGGGTCCGAGGAATCCAGTAATGATAATTCAATTGTATGCAAGTCGGCCCAGTCGAGGTCCTCTTTCGTGGGTTCTGGCGGTACCCATTTCGGGACCATGGGTTTGACAACACTTGACAATGGTGGTTTGAATGGAGTTGTCATGGTGGCTCCTATATAAATGAATACTTTACGCTTTGATGCGTATTTGGATTGAGCCCGATAGGGACAATGGTGCTGGGTTCTTCGAGGAGAGCAAGCACCATAAGAAATTGATAAAGGATGTGAGCACTGTTGTACTCACCACTTGCGACTGATGATCAGGGGATTACCTGACCCATATAATCATTGAAGGGTACGCATTCCGCTGTATGGAGAGTTATCCGCAGAATTGGGCACTAAGACTAGTTTGATAGGCTCAAACGGGTTTATCCTGGAATACTATAGGCCATCAACGTTTGTCAACTCATATCTCGGCATCATGATCCAGAAACCGACCGAGTTGACTCTTTCGTATCTATCCGGTCTCTATCCTAGTTCAGATAAGCCAGCCCTGTAACCATTACTGCCATACAGGATCAAAGTCTAAAAATATCTATGCGACTCTAAACCCAACAATTGCGGGGTATCTTATCAGACAGCTCAAAACCAATCAAGCAATCTTCTAGGCACTGACAGTCTCCAAGGAACTTCCTCGGAGACTAAATGAGAAAACCTCCCGAAAGACTCCAGGATCACAAATAAAAAATATGTTAGATTGTTGCAGCTTATTCTACAGCATATCCGCGGCTATCCGGTACTCCCGAAGTCTAATTGATCATCATTATACAGTAGCGTCTTTGCTTATTCTCACTTATCTGTATCTAAAGAAGAATCAAAGTGTAAAACATATGATTATTACAAGTTCTCATTAAATTCTGTGTAGGATTAAACGTGCAAAATCGAAAACCATTTGCAGTTCACCAAAACATCTACCCCATACTGCAAATCTATGTTGATGAAGGTTCAAAGAGATCAAACAGTGGTACGTAACCTCACTGTGACGAAAAGAAAGCTTGTGGAGAAGTCTTCAATGACAACAGGCCGGGACGCCTCGTCCTCGATTCAAGGAGATGAAATCCACCGTGGCTGCGCTCTTTGCAAAGATGGCACATTTCGGACACGAGACGAAAGGCACGGATGTCGTGGCTGCATTTCCGGACGCAGTAAGACATGGAACATGTATGTTTGTCTATTAGCTACGAGGAGGGAGTCTCCTTTTACCCAAGCTCTATCCATTGTGATCATGGAAGATCGTCTAACTAATATCCCGTTAGTTGTCATAACGGAGCCAAGCAAAGGAGGTCTAGGAGCAGCCATCGCTCTAGCGTTAGCTGAGGCCAAGCCTGCCTGTCTTATATTGGTTGGAAAGTTTCAAGGTGATTCGCAGCCCGTGGTGGATGAAATAAATCGCAGGTTCCCGACAGTGAAGTCCCTTTTCATCTCTGCAAATTTCGGTAATTTCGAGTCCGTTCGGGGTGCAGCAAAGATTCTCAAGGAACTCGACGTCCCGATAGATGGGATTATTGCAAGCGAGAGCATAACAGGACTACAGTATGAGAAGACAGACGATGGGATTGAGTCGCAATTTCAAGTAAACTACTTAAGTCATTTTTTGCTGATCAATATTCTGCTTGATACTATGCCGAAACGGAAAGCGACGAGAGCCGTTTTGGTCGCCAGTAGCATCAGACCGGATGCTGCCGTGCCGAACTTCGATAACTATAATTTCTCTGTAAGTATACCATATCAGGCTTAGGGATGGGTATATTAACAACTATCGTCCTAGGACGGGGAAACATATCATCCACTAGAGGCTTACGCGCAATCAAAACTGGCGAATGTACTATTCGCGAAGTCTCTAGCCAAATCATCCTCAAGCGATGGCATAGCTGCTTTCTCTGTGAATCCAGGCAGTGAGTAGTTGATGCAAATAGAAAATTTTGACCTAAGTGCACGAGTTGACGGCTGTCAGATATAAAAACCAACCTTCAGACCTATCTCAGCCCAGAACTGGTCAGGTCGTGGCTGCAGCGGAGGAAGGACGGTATGTGCCTCCATATATTCCCACGACAGACTTAAAGTTGGCTTATTGTGCTTCTCATTATAGCGGGAGAGGAAGTTCCCTTGAATACACAGCAAGCCCCCAAATCCCTTCCACAGGGGTGCGGCACGGTCTTGCGAGCTTTGCTTGACCCATCTCTGGAAGGTAAGTTAGGTGTTTTCTGAATAAAGAGTGTTATTTTAATCTTAGCACAGCCGTGCTAACAATTCTCCTTTGAGATAAATCCGGTGCTTTCTTGGACAATTGCCAAGTTGTATCCCTGCCAAACCTGGACTCTCCTGCTGGTGAGCAATGTGCGAAGCAGTTATGGGAGCTCAGTGAGAGGCTCGTGGGACAAAAGGTTCAATGATGATAAGAAAACATTTTTCTTTATTTGTCAGATTGATAACGTTGACTCGGTTGCAGCATTTTTTTTACTTTACTTGCAGTAGTTAAATCTTGCGCAGAAGCAACACTTCATGTGTCCGTTCGCATGTAGTAGTATGTATTCTCATAGCTATTTTGTCTCCTTGGCTTCGAGCCTAAGAAGTAAGGCTACTCTCTCTACGAGAAATAATTCACAAAAGGAACGGTTTCTCAATTTCCACTCTATTTTAGTGGCTCGTTTTTCAGGCATCGAGCACCCCAGCAACGATCTCTACTGCATTCATAAGTGCTTCATCTTGCATGTGTCGTCCAACGATCTGGATTGAGCATGGGGCCCCATGTATAGCCTCTGGATCATCTATGTTCTCTGTTAGTATGTGGTGTAGTCTGGATATTGCTTTAAAGAAACCTACATGTGGGAAGATCTGAACTGGCGACATCTACCGACTTATCTGCCCGAAGATATGGTATGACACAGGCGGGATACTAAGATAATAAGTGAGCAGCCAGCTCTGTTAATATCACAGGAGGAACTCTGGTGAGGCAGTTTCTTACATCAACAAGATTCCACATGACTGTGTATGGAGCCTGTCCATACGTATCGTGGGGGAGAGCAGTACTTGCATTGCCAGGAGCAATTAGTATGTCGAATTTGCCGTCTACAAAAATCTGATTCCAGTCTGCCTTGGCTTGGTTGCGCTTTTGGTTCATTTCAAATACCTCCTCCAAGACACGGACTCTGCGGCCCTCCGGCGGTGGTGAATACAACATCTTTACTGAGCTAACCATAGGTTCGCCACTAGCATGGATATGCTTGAAACCAGTTCCTTCGTTATCTAGGTCAAAATAGCTCCATGAGAGGTCACTTAGCCCTTTGAATGATGGGAAATGTGTCAGTGTCGTAACTGAATGACCGGCTGTTGCTAACTTCTCTGCTGCAGATTGAATTGACCGCAATACTGGTGGTGTTACGGGAACGCTGGGATCCTGAGAGATAATGCCAATGGCTAATGGCTTTTTGAGTGGAATAACTTGCCAGGGAACTGCCACTACAGCGTAGTCGAGATCCCATGGTTTGCTGTTTATCACATTCTCAAGGAAGAGACGTGCATCACGGGGACTATTTGTTAAAGGCCCAGCACAGGCGACGATTCCTGGAGAACCAGCTTTCGATGGCGCGGCCTGTCCTCCGTAGGGAATACGGTTTGTTGTAGGTTTGAATCCAAACGTTCCGCAACAGAGAGCAGGGATGCGAATAGATCCGGCAATATCGGTCCCTACCCCGATTACAGATCCACGCATAGCAACAAGGGCACCCTCGCCTCCGCTGCTCCCACCTGCGGTCAGAGAGAGCTTATGTGGATTCTTCTACAGTGTCAGTGTATGAGATCGGCGGGTATATCAGAAGCAGTTACCATCACTTTGCCAAAGACATTATTGTCGGAATCAGCCGTCTGGAAAGGCGAATCAGCAGAGTATCAGTAGACCATTTTGTAACTTGACGCACCATTAGAGTCTGAGGGATATTTGTCTTGACGTAGAGGACCGCTCCTAGGGATAGAAGGATATCCACTAAAGCTGAATTTGATGTCGCCGGCCCGTGAGCGATGAAGGATACGTATCCGATCGTTGACGGGATTCCTTTGATCTTGAAGGAATCCTATATTTACTTGGTTAAGCTACAGTTCCACTCCCTCAAATGGTTATACTAACTTTTATACTGATTGGAAGCCCATGCAAAGGTCCGATTGGCTTCCCTTCCTTTTCAAGGTAGTCATCAAGAAATTTTGCCCTCTCGACCGCGACATCGAAGAACATTTCCGTAAGACAGTTTGTCTACAAGGTCTCGTCAGTTTAAATCACGTTGTTATCTTGTCATGGGTCACAGACCACTTGATGCGCGATAGCTGCACGTTTACAAAACGCGAGGGTCACTTCACTCGAAGACAACTCCTTGGAAGCAATCTTTTCCAGAAGAGCAACACCATCATACTTCTCAGTAATGTCGAGCTCTTTGTCAGAGAGGAGTCCACATGTGCGAGGAATATCGATGACGTTGATATTCGAATTAGGGGATACGTTCTCGAGAATGGTTGAAGGGAGTTTCCATTCTTGCGGCAACTTGCTAGCTACCTCGGCACGCTTCTCGGCGACAACTTCTTGCCAATCTCTAATCGTCATGACTGAGTCTATATTCGATGCCTGTCTGAAAAAAACCAATGTGTTTACGAATTCCTCTTTGGAGAAAATTCAGAAAGTATTCACAGTTACCTGGGGATCACCCCAAGAGTCTATTAATTAACCTATGAGGCTTTCGGCCAACTCTGATAGATATCAAATGCAGTGTCAATAAAGCCGTTGCCCATTGGACGATGATCGGCTAATTCCGACACGGCCTACTTAGATTGTAGCGGGGTAAAGGCCCCAGATACGGACCAGTCCAATCGTCTAAAATACGAGCTATCGGGATGAACATGCCTTATATAGAAATCCATCTTCTGACTTTGAGAGTGTGATGTCAGAGTCGAGTCGAAACGGCCGAAGATTGTTGCTTCTCTTGTCCCTGCTAAGAAGTGTCGACGTATACACATCTTCTTCGAGATTATGAGAAAATAGACGATCTTTCTTCGACTTGTCATCGTAGCTGCTTGATATAAGATCACAGCTTAAGATCGGTTCAACACTTACTCTTTTGTGTCGTCTTTATGAGGTATTATTTGGGTGCATAGGATCTGTAATCGATCTATCTCCTTGTTTATCAGCACCTGTGCTAGGAATGATATGCCGTCGCTTATCAGCGGCGTTGCCAAGCCAATCAGTATGCTGTCTCGGCCAATGTAACCATCCAGCATCGCGTCCTAAACAGATGTTGATCTACGGAGAATTCCCGAAGAGCTCCAACTGATGAGGCTAGGACGTGCGGGGAACGGATATGCTTATGTTCTGAGTGCAGAATGGACTAGCTCTATGACCTGTTGCTGATAGGAATTATCACTGCGAATACTACAAACGCAATGCGATAGCCCTAGGGATATATCCTGTCTGGAAAAGCCCACATCGAGGCAGTCTGATTGTCCTCGTGCGACCTCATTTCTCGGTTTCTGTGCATCATACCTACTGCGCAAGCTGTTGTTATCTAACAGAACGAACGATCCTCTGGGTTACGGATCATGGCTCCGACTATTGACAAAGAGTCGGTGCCAGGAACTGTTACTCTGGTCGACGTAGAGCATATCCTGGCTACGCGTCATCTAGACAAAGGGGACCGGGATATCGTTCTCGTTCCTACCCCGTCAAATGATCCTGACGACCCATTGAACTGGTCACCGAGACGGAAGCTTCTATCAACGATATGTGTGAACGTGTAAGATTGCACACAAAAGAAGCTCATTCTCGAACGAGTACTAATGCGGCGTGCGTTAGATATACTCTATTTACTGGGATCTCTGGTTCAGTCGTGTATTCTGTCCTCGTTCCATTGTCTGAGGCATCAGGAGTTTCTGTCGATACTCTAAACCAGGGAACTGGATATATGTTCTTGCTGGCAGGATGGGGCCTTCTATTCTGGCAGCCGTTTGCACTTCACTATGGCAAACGCTTGACCTATCTTATCTCGATGTTGGGATGCCTGGTACGTGTAATTATCCTGCAATGTTCAACTAGAACTAGCTAACTGTTTCACAGGCCATGACAATGTGGGGGTGAGTAGCTAATCTCTTCATAAATAGTACAAGTAGTTGACAACGACACAGTCCTTATGCACACACCAACGGGCAATGGATTGCGCGAAATATCATACTAGGGTTTTTCGAGGCACCGATCGAGGCACTTCCCGAAATTACCGTAACGGATGTGGTATGTACTATACAATCTGAGAAACGAAAAAAACAGAAATACTTACTGGAGGCACGCAGTATTTCACACATGAGCGTGGTACATACATGGGGCTTTACGCTCTCTTTCTCGCAGGAAGCAATTATTTCGCGCCTGTGATTTGCGGTTTCATCGCCCAGTACCAGGGATGGCAATGGGTGTTTTATTGGCCAAGCATCTTTCTCGCCTTTGCAACTGCTTTTTTATTTTTCTTCATGGAAGAAACGAACTATGTGCGGACCTCCACCTGTCTTGTGGAGAGCAACGGCCAGGGGGAATCGTCACCCGGTTCGGAACAAGACCCAGAGAAAACACCAAAATCGGCAGAAAAGCAGGAGCGCAATGATGTTGATACCGGCGTAATATATAAGAAAAAGACCTACATCCAGAAGTTGTCGCTTATCAATGTCAACCGGGGAAAGAACAATATGCTTCGCAGGATGTACCAGACCTTGTACTTCCTCAGTTGGCCCGTGATCTTCTACGCTGGGTACGCAGTGACTATAACATTCCGAGCTGAATGCATGAGAATGGCAATACGCTAACTTTACTGGTGGATCTCAGTTTCTCCTATGGTTCATATTTAATTTGGTTCAACGTGCTCAATGGAACCTCGTCAATCATTCTGGGGTCGGCACCGTATAACTTCAGGTAAGCACAAACCAAGTACTTGGTTATCTGCGTTAATCAGAAATTGGGCTGACAAAATATAGTTCAGCAATGGTCGGTCTGAGCTACGTAGCATGCTGCCTAGGAACCATTGCAGCGTAATTATTCGTACCTTCTAATAAATGACCTGCTGCTGACTGCCATTTTCAGATCGCTTTTCACCGGTCGCTTCAGTGATTGGCTTACAATCAAGTTAGCAAGACGCAACAAGGGTATCATGGAAGCTGAACAACGACTGTGGCCCTTCGCCGCATGTATTGTTGTCGTTCCTGCATCGCTCATTCTGTGGGGTGTTGGTGCCGCCCATAATATCCACTGGTTCGGACTGCTAGTCGCCATGTGCACGCTAGCTTTCTGCAATACTTGCGGAATAACCTTATCCGTGAACTATCTCGTTGATAGTTACCGAGAGCTCAGTGGAGACGCGATGGCGACTGTAATCCTAGTCCGAAATACAATGTCATTTGCCATTGGCTATGGGTAAGACGCCATCATTACTCAGATCACCACGCACAGGGCCCCAAGCTAACAGTGTTCTTGTAGAATCACACCGTGGGTCGAGAACTTAGGATACCAGAACTGCTTTATATCAGCTGCATTTATTGGAATGGCATGTGCTGCTGTCTTCCTGATTATGATAAAATGGGGTAAGACGTTCAGAGAACGTAGTCGAGAAAGATATTGGAACCTAGTAATCCAGAACTGGGAGAAGGGAATGGGTCATTAAATAGTTGCTATAGTATCCATAAGTAGCTTTTGAAGCTAGCCACCTTTATCATGTATAGCTTTACGAGCATATTTAATTCGTATTACTCCATATTCATAGCTCCATTGCATCGTTAATAAGAAAAAGGTCCTTGTGTGTCAAATACCCCCAGTCTTCCTCCTCAAGATCTCATCACTATCCTGGTTCCTCGCACTCAGAAGAGCAGCTTGCCACTCACGCTCCATCCTTTCTGACATTTCCTCATCAGTCTCCCATTCACACGTCCGTCGCTGGAAACTATTGGAGTGACTGTTGTCAACGACAGGACTTTCGCACCCTCTCAATCCCATGAACCGCCCCAGGCGCCTCCTCTTTGTCTCTATATCTAGTTCATACTCGCTTTCCGTTCCAACCCAGGCTGGTACCCGGATAGGATAACCAAATGTCTCCGGTACCGGTGGCCAGACTTGGTGATAGTGACGAGCTAGATCATCAAGTTGATCAGATGTGAGTAGATGGTATGCCAGGAGCGTTCGCGGAAAGTCGGGATGCGGGAGCCCAGTAGTGATTGAAACGAGAGGGGCTAGAGGTGATGAGAGGTGTTTGAGTGCACGGGAGAAAGCGGGATGTCGTACTCGACCAGATGCTATGTTTAGGTTCTTGTTTTTGGTTGCCCCTAGCTCTTCGGATATTTTTGCTGTGCTGCCTGTAAAATTTGTAATTGGTGGTCCAAATTGCGGTAGTGAGTGTAGTATCGATGTAGTCTCGAGTTCATATTGGAACACAAGCGCTGAGCGTGGAGACACTGGTGTTTCGGAATAATAATCATCGTTTGCGTTGCTATCCTTATGTTGGTTGTGGATATTTCTGCCCTCCATTGTTTGCGACAAAAATGATCGGAATTTCAGAAGACGTCGACGCTTTGAAGTGACAGCCCTCCTCGGAGAATGAATCTTGACTAGGTCTTGTATGTGACTCAGATAATGAGGATTCGACAAGTTCAAGTTTAGAATCGTAAATAGTCGACTGTCGACTTTCTTATTATTCGAACTTCAGTTTCCGTGAAAATGTTTTTCTCTGTATCGGGAATGAAGGGATATTCCAGGAATATATACTAAGAGCTCATCCATATGCAAATGACATCTATTTTTGGCTAACGTAGAGAGTACAAGGGTCATTATTCCCAGTAATAGAAGCTCTAAACAAATCCTGTCAAAGGACAGGACAGGACAAAGATATGCTACGGTTACTGGAATCCATAGGGTTGTTTCTTTTGACGTCTAATAATGGATACATATAAAGGACTTCTTTGTGTGGATTGCTTTACAAAGGTCTGTTATTCTTAACCTCTATATGCGTGTGCATTGAATATTGCTAGTTAATTAATAGCATTGCCTTCCGTGCGTTATTCTTCAATCTAACATGGTTTCTTCCTTTAATAACAGGATGACTTTCATATTTAACTTCTCCCACACATCTCTACCTATATTTCTTATCATCTTCTGTGAGATTGCTGTTCCTGTCTTAGTTTTGTGGCTGACTTACTGTAGCTGAGAGCCCATCATAGTACAGCAGAGCCAAAACAGTCAACCATTACGTAGACCATCTTTCACCATATCCTTTAAATACGCTTAAAACCGAACAGAGCTAACTGAGAAGATTTCATGCATCTATACAAAAATATTAAATGTCTTTTCATCCTCGGTACGAATATCGCAAGGTGTTCGAGAACCGTTTACTGGAACCTTAAATATTCGGGTGTCTTGCGCAATCCACCACCGAAATCCTCTCATACATCAACATCGAACATAAAAAGATGCCGATATTACCGATCAACCAACCCGCGCCGCATACGAAACGTGCGACAGGCGCGGGGCTATCTACTCCTCAATTGCAAGATCTCGCGCTGGTATGACGAATGTCCAATTTCTGCCCCGCGATGTTGAACGTATAGTGTATTCGCAACGAGCTGATTTGTTAACCACGGGTATCTGGACCTGTCAAAGCACATACATAGTGTATATCGGGCCGCTTGATGCGGGAGGATTTCTGATATGTAGTGTTATTGATTTGGGTAAATGCTATCTGGTCTGCAGATATCGCCATTGAATACGAATCTCACTCAGAGTAAGGGGGAAGTATAAATTGGCGGGGTATACTGCAGCCCATCATGGTTTCTTTCAATATATCAACACGGCTATTTTTTAATAGTACATTTGAGAAACAGACTTATAACCGCAATGGCCCCTTCCGTTCAGGTTGAGAATCCTGCTCTGCAGGAAACGCAGACGACCACTATCCCCATTGGCAAAGCAGCGCCATCTGCCTCTCAGACCCTTCAAAAGCAGCCACTGAAATTAAGCGGCGTGCTCGACCAGTATGAATCGTTTGATGTCACTCCAGTCATCGGAAGGGAATTCCCCAAAGCCAGTCTTAAGGAATGGCTGCGTGCGCCCAACTCGGACGAACTTATCCGGGAGCTGGCCATTACTGGTAAGGAACTGTGCAAAGAGTCCAGATAGGACAGCGAGCTAAGAACAACCGAATGAAATTAGTATCCAGACGAGGAGTGGTATTCTTCCGCGCCCAAGATGACCTTGACAACGACTCGCAGAAAGAGCTTGCTCAGCGACTGGGCGAACTATCCGGAAAGCCCAGCACGTCCGGACTGCATATCCATCCTGTGAGCAACTCCCAGAGAGAGTTTGGTGACAAGGACAACGAGATCAGCGTCATCAGTTCCGAGGGACAGAAGAAGATATATAAGAATCGGTTCAATGCAGACAGGAAGAAGCAGAGCCATAAGGAGGGCTGGCACAGCGATATCACCTTTGAGCCTATCCCTAGCGACTATGCTATTCTGCGATTGACAGAGCTTCCCAAGACTGGTGGTGGTTAGTAGATAATACCAATCCTGATATTGAGGAACGCTTGCTAAACTGAGAACTGCAGATACGCTGTGGGCATCCGGATACGAAGTCTACGATCGCATCTCCAAGCCATACCAGCAGTTTTTGGAATCGCTCACCGCTACCTACGCGCAGCCCATTTTCAACCAGAGTGCACAGGAAAATGATTTCGAACTGTACACAGCTCCCAGAGGTGCCCCAGAGAATGTCGGCGATGAACTCAAAGCAATCCACCCTGTCGTCCGCACGAACCCCGTCACGGGATGGAAGAGCATCTTCGCAGTGGGTCACCACGCCCAGGAGATTAACGGTCTTGCAGAAGAAGAGAGTCAGCACCTTCTCAAGTGGTTTGTCAGACTGATTGTCGACAACCACGATCTGCAAGTTCGGTTCAGATGGCAGAACAAGAATGACCTCGGTGAGGACTCTACACTTTGACCCTGAAAGCACGCTGTTTACTAACGTACGCAGCAATCTGGGATAACCGAAGCGTCTACCACACCGCAACATATGACTACGAGGGGCTGGGCTCCAGAACAGGTCAGAGAGCAGTGAGTCTGGGAGAGAGACCTTACCTTGACCCAAACAGCACCGGTAGACAAGAAGCCCTTGCTCGCGAGGAAGGACTGGTCCAGTGATGATTATATCTAAGCTTGACAAAGAGCAATACAACGATATATAACTAGTCTTGCTTATGCTACGATAAACAATCCAACAATGGAAACGATATCGTTATGTTTCAGTATTTTTAATCCCAATTGTCCCGATCATAAAAAGACGCCTCGTATGCTTCCATCAATGATATAGAATACGTCGCGTGGTATTGTTCTTCATCAGTCCATAAACTCTCGAACCATACGAACAGAGCTAAGAAAGAGCGAGGTTATCGATGCTCTTGGCGAGGTCTTGATTCCCAACCTTCGAGACAAATTTATCATCGTCTGTCACTGGCGATAGTCCAACGAATTTATTGATCCAGTTGAGAACTGTGTGATGCCAAACCAGTGAGTTCTCTGGTTTCAACACCCAGTGGTTCTCGTCAGGGAAGGTTAAGAATGCGCTTTCAATTCCTTTAATCTGCAAGACGTTGAATGCAGATAGACCCTCTGAGATGGTTAGTCGATAATCGAGTTCATTGTGGATAATCAGATGAGGTGTTTTCCAATATTCAGTGAAACGAGATGGGTCCCATCGCTCCCACTGTTCTGGGACTTTCCACAGAGGACCCCCTAAATCGTGGAGTGGGAAGTACTGTTCCTCGCTCGCAAGTTGGCCCGTCATGCTGAAGACCCCGTCATGGGTGACGAGCGCCTTGAACTTGCGACCAAGCGAGTGCCCTTGGATCCAGTTCATCATATAACCTCCATAAGATGCACCCAAGGCAACAGCTCTGTCAGTATCGACATACGGAATGTTATTCTCGATATACTCGAATCCTCTCTGGATATCAATGTAAGGTAGACCGCCCCAAGAACCTCGGATTGCATCAGTAAAAGGCTGGCCATAGCCAGTACTTCCTGTCGGGTTAGGTGTAATAACAACGTAGCCCTGCTCAGCGAAGATAGCTGGATTCCACCGTGTGCTCCATTGATCGTTCCATGCCCCCTGCGGGCCGCCGTGGATTAGATAAGCCAGAGGGTACTTTTTCTTGGGGTCAAACGTAGATGGCTTGACTACCCACGCATGGACAGGGTGGTCATTTGCTCCTGCGAACCAGATTTCGTCCACCTGATTGCTGGAGAGACCGAGCGACAAGCCAGATCGGCTGCTAGACGACACAATCTTGACATCCTCCGGCGTGCCCGGGTCAAGAATAGTATAGAGACAACTCTCAACGAGACTATTACTTGTGATGAAAAGCGCTGGAGAGTTCTTTGCCGCAGGCACAACGTCTGTTACGTATCCAGAATACGTCAACTTCGTTAGCGCGGCAGGCGTAGCACGTTCGATGTCCTCCATTGGGAGACTGTACAGGACCCCACGACCTGTCTCCTCAACCTGGATGAGGAGAGACTTGTCGTCGTAGGAGAACGAAATTGTGTTTGGGCTGAGATTCCAGAGACCCTCCCCATCCCTGGACTCGAAGATTTCGATCAATTGTCCCTCCCACGGATTTGGCACGTAGACGATTCTGTTTTTATCCGATTCGTAGCCGTCCTCTCTCATGGCCAAAAATGCAACGGATCCTCCATCCTTTGTGAGAACGGGAGATGACATGGCACCCTGTAGCGAGGTTACTTTGGTGATCTTGGCCTCCTGGACACTCATGTCTGTCCATGAAAACATAGGACAATAGTAGAGAATGCAAGAAGTGTGAGTAGCCGGATTCAGATCGGGATCTTTTGCGACAAACACAATTGCAGTCGGGCTGACATCGAAATCACCCGCACCACCAAACGGTGGAATGGGTGATTCGACACCCGTCAAGCCAGAAATAGCCATGAGGTTCGTAAGACCAGACACGGAGTACTTCCCAGACTGTCTGCTGGCCGGAGATTCCGGTGCTCTCTGCAGCAAGCCATACCAGATGGCGTTCTTTTGCGGCTCAATGTAGGAATCCCAATGTCGCACAAAAAGAGAAGTATATAGTTTTCCTGTACTGTGCGGCTTCTTCGCATCCTTCGGGTTATAGAGCGTTCCATCTGGGTTTGCTTTTCCAGAGACCGCAAACCCGATCTTGCCGTCCTTAATCGTGGTGAGCTTCAGGTCCGAAACAGGACCGGGAACCGTGCCCGCAGTATAGGTCTGTCCGACATCATACGAGTCGCCGATAATAAAGCTTGTGTTGCCATTTTCCTTCTCCTTCAACCAGACCAGCTGGTCAGTATCACCTAGCCAAGACGGATTGCTTGCAGCAGAGTCGTTTGTGATCAGATACGAGTGTCCAGTAGCGATATCGACGACACGGATTTCGCTTGTCTTCGAATGCGATTCAAAAGAGTACGTTGTCTGTGTGTAGACTGCCAGGCTCCCAGTCGCATTGGGGATGGCAGCAGAGCGTCTTGGAGCTCCGAGGAGGACCCTGGACACATCGACATCCGTTAGTAAGCTTCGCGACCAAAGGTCTAAATGGTGTCTTACTCAGGCGAGAACTCTACAGCGCGAATCGTCATGGCGTATGGAATCGATCCTCTTCAGAAATGGAGAAGTATCAAAAGAGAGAGGATGAGGGAAGGAGGAGGGGTTCGAGGCCAGCTCCGGGGAAGATGTAACCTGGCGGTCTGCGAGAATCGGACAGCTGATACTTCTGGGAGGCTGGGGCCGGGCTAGCAACTGAGGATGTCCACCAGGTCCTCTATGGAGTAATTCTCCTCAATCTGGCCTGTCAAATGCGTTTCCTCGATGAGCAGCTTCACCGTGACAAGCGTTAAGTCATTCCAGACTCCAATAATTATCGTTATCTGAGTTACCCCGTCCCCACTGCTGATCTCGGCGATCATTGTAGACTCCACCAGCCAAAGCTGGCCATGCCAATATGCATAGAAGAATTGAACCAGCACACACACGGAGTACAATTGCCGTTATTGCTAAGTTGAAGAATGAAAAGGACTTGAAATAATCTGCTTCTTCTTTGTGAAATGCAGCACAATTTTTGAACTATTCTAAGAGTCTTGCAAATTTTGAACCAATCATAAATGCCATCGCCTGACATCGTACAGCAGCGTTTAGAATTACAGTACACAAATACCTTATAACCAAATGCAAATGAAAACAGATACGACGCTCACTCCTCCTCCTCCTCTTCGCTCTCGTCTTCGTCCATGCCTTCAGCTGCGGTGACAGAAAATGTGGGGTCCTGATCAACGCCCACGTAGCTGTCGCTCATCAGGTACAGCGTTAGCTCGTGCTCACCTGGAGTGGGAACAACATATTCCAGGCGCATCTCCAGCTTGCGGCCGATAGTGACACGTTTGATAGCCAGCAGGTTCTTGGTGTTCTCTTCTCCAACGACAAGCCACCAGTTCTCCATCTTCTTGTTAGGATAGAATGGAGCGTGAACAGTGGTGTCCGGCTCCTGGTCCTCCTCCACGTCGCGCTCGATCTTGATCTTCAGATAAGCGGGTTCACCAGCAGTGACATTCTCCGGATCTTCCACCTGGAAGTCCAGATCAATGTTGGGATACTTGTCGTTAGTGAAGGCCGCAGCTTGTGCAAGCTGCTTGTTGTCAAGTCCCAAACGCTTGACCAGTGTTGCATAGTCCTTGTTCTCGGAGGGGTCCATAGCTTCCATGAACTCAAAGATGTCTTTGATATTGTATTCATTGGCCACCTTGATAACTTCAGGCGTGAAGTGAGGAATCTGCTTGAGAGGACTATCGCGATCCCACATAGCTTGGACAACCATCTGTGACATCTCCATCGCGTTCATAGCATTGAGGTGGCCCTCGGAAGAGAGGACATCGACACATGCACTGAGAAGGTTCAGGACTTTGCTCACAATTACCTCCTGGTCTTTAGCCAAATCGATGGGGAGCTGCATGCGTGAGAAGTGTGCTTGGAGCAGCACAAATGCCTTGAAATGCGGCGAATCGTACGCTGGCTGTGCCATCTTGACCGGGACGCGGTCATATACACGGCGCAAGACGTGGTCCTCGTGGCGTCGGATCTGGATAGACTCGAACTCCGTCGCTGACGTGACAATCTCCAGTATACCCTTCAGCTTTGTACGAGCAGTAAGAGACAGCAGGAACGTCTGCATAGTAATGAAAGAGATGTTGTAGTAAGCCGCGATCATCGCCGCATTCAGTGGGGATACGCTGTCATCCTCCTCATCCAGATCAATTATCTTGGCATCAGACAGTTCCTTGAGTGTATTCTCAACCATCTCGGACAGGAACGTACTCAAGCCCTCGTGACTGACATCGGTGAGACCGTAAAAACTGGGATTGGCGAGAAGGCGACGGTAGAAATAGGTGTATGTCATCCAGTCAACAGCGTCCTGGGTTGAGGCAATAGTCTTGGTGCTGATCTCGGTAACGAACGCGTCGTGAAGATAACTCTGAAGATGACTCTCGATGGGCAACGCTTCATTAAGGAATTTCTTGTAGTAATCACGCTTAACGGCTGGGACCATAAGGACACCACGGCCAATCTTATCTTCCATTGGTCGGGACGCCTTGCCAAACATCTGGAGAATTTCGCTGATGGGATAGTCAATATAGCGGTGTTCTCGGCCCTCGAAGAACTGAGTGCCCATGACAATAACAAGGTGGGCGGTCAGATTGATCTCCCAGCAGACATCCCGGGAAGCAAGCATCACCTGAATCGCACCGATGGAAAACAGATGGCTGACAATGCGCTTATCGCTTGCGCTTAGTGCTTCATGGTAATATCCAATACCATGAGATATGGATTCAGCCAAGGCCTGCTCGTGTATACGATTCAATAGCGGCGCCAGCTCATCGACATCTGCATGTAGGAAGCGGTCTTCGTTCTCGTCAGCAGCACAAGCAGCTAACAAATCCACAGCTGTTGCACGGGTCTGTTTGCGGTTCGGTACAAAAATAAGGGCTGGTTTATCAGGCGAGAGCTGCAGGATCGAAGCGTAGGCAGGCTTGGCCATAGCCAGCATGAGCGAAGGGAAGTGAGGGATATTGAAGGACTGGATGTGCAGCTCCAAAGGAACTGGCCGGACATGAGGACTAAAGTTGTAGATAGTGTGTTTGCTGGCACCGATCCACTCGCCAATGTCGCGAGCATTGGAGAGGGGCACACTTAAGCCCACAAGGCGCATGTCATTCTCGGTTTGGAGGGCGATGTAATGCATACGGGATACAACAATCTCGTAAACAAAACCACCGTAGCCACCGAGCATGTGTAGCTCGTCAGCAATAAAGAGACGCACTGTTTGAACATTCTTTCGCCTTTGCCACTGTCGTGATAGTACATCCCACTGGGAAGGGGTAGCGAGGACGAGATCAGCTCGTTCTAGGAGCTTGAGGTCGGCAGTTGTCTCACCAGTCAACTTCACTATGGTCTTACCCCCACGGAGCTTGCTGAGTCTTTTCTCCCAGTCAGCGTATCGCTGGTCGACAAGCTCCTGGAAGGGAGCAATATACACCGCTCGTCCGCTGTTGCCTTGGGACCAGTGACGGAGAAGGGCAAACTCGGCGCAGACCGTCTTGCCACTACCAGTCGGTGCCCCGATAAACACGTTGTTGTCGCTATCGAAAAGAGACTTGAATACCTGCGTCTGGACCTTATTGAAAAAGTCCCAATCAGGATATAGCTCTTGGTACTCTTCTGGCTTAAGAGCCTTGACAGGCACCCTCTGCATGTCCAGCAGCGGCGTGTGAGGAGGGAAACGCTCCGGCAGGATGAGCTTCTGGAACGAAACGGCAATCTTTGTTTCTGCGTGCATCCATCGATCAGAGATAAGAGAGATGAAGTAGTTGGGGGGCATCGGCTCAGTGATCGGAACGGTAAATTCAACCAGATGCTCGTTCATTTCGCTTTGCGCATATTCTCTCCGCAGGATGAACTGATCATGGAACAAGATCTCTTCTCCGTCACAGTCCTCGACGACAATCCAGAAACTCTCCGCCACACCATGCACTGCATCGTCCCATACGAAATTTGGTGTTATGGCAAGTTCGACTCGAAGCATAGACCTCGTTATGGGCTGTACTTGGGCTTGCACATCCAGACGCGGAAATTTTGAGACAAGGTCACAGACAGTTCGCCCAGCCTTAGGCATACCCAACAATTCTCCCATTCGGGGAGGATCGAGGTCAAAATAGCTTGACCAGGGAACATCAATCCTTTCAGCCTTCTGCACAATATCTCTAGGGCAAGAAGGAAACTGGCGCAGTGGGGTCATCGTAGGCCACATCCGCTTCTCGGCCATCTTGCACAGATCAAGGGCAGTCTTGGCCACGGAGGCCCAGCCTTTCTTCAACGTGATCTCGAAGACTGCTCTGAGAATACGTCCGGCAGACTGGGTGACATAAACCATGTCGGCCATCAGGGCAAGACCCTCCAATTTGAGGCGGGAGATATAAGCCTGCAAGAGAACATTGATCTTGGCATGTGGCTCCTCGATGCTCTCCTTCACGGGAATGGGGACACGTCCCAACATCTTGGCTAGTTCAAGCTTCTCATCCTGACGTACTGGGATGTACTTGAATTCATCGCTGAGGGCGAAAATGCGGAAAAGTTCGATCGTACCAATCATGGGTTGCAGATGGTGGTTATAGGTCAGCATCGAATTGTGAGAAATATAGTAGTGAGAGGCAATTCGGCCAAGCTCAGTGGCCTGCAATTTGCCCGTCTTCTTCTCGTATTTGACCAATCCTGCCCTTTCCAATACCACGGCAGCAGAGTGTATGAGATCTACGCGTTTCTGTTCGAGCGCCTCATCATGCTCATAGTCGGCACCAACACTGTATAGGCCTGGAGAACGAAGCATTCTCACGAAAAGGTAGGTATAGCCAAGCCACTCAACACCTTCATCGCGGTTCCGGACGTTACCAAGGACTATTTCGGCATTTAGGTTGTCGGAAAGTTTACTCATCAGCTGACTTTCGATGGGTAGCTGTTGGTTTAGTAGTGAGAGGTAATACTGCAATTCTGACTGCGAGGTAATGATAATACCCTCACCGAACGTGTCGTACTGAGGACGACCAGCACGTCCCAGCATCTGGAGAACATCCTGGGGACTGAGTTCAACCCAGCTTCCCTTTTCCGGAGAGTAGACTTGGGTGCCCTTAATGATGACAGTATGAGCTGGGAGATTAACTCCCCAGGCAAGCGTTGCCGTACAAACCAGCACCTGAATGCTGCCATCTGCGAATAGTGCCTGCACAGAGTCACGGTCTGCTAAACTCATTCCAGCGTGGTGAATGCCGAATCCATATGGCAAGATGTCTTTTAGAGCTGGGTCATCCACGGACTCGGCTTCTTCCGAAAGGATAGCTCTGCTAGCAGCATCAGTACGAAGGATCTGCCCGATAGTTTCCATCTCAACGGCCTTGTCTCTGATGTATTTTGCAGTTTTGGCGGTCTCCTTCCGCGAGTGGACAAAGATCAGCATTTGGTTTCTCTGCTGTCCAACTTGTTCCAGAACCTTGGTATAACAAACGTCGTTCATTGTCTTCAGCTGTTTGATGGCTTTCTTGTCTGTGATACCGATGAACTCCTGCTTAAGGGGACATGGCCTATACGACCCGTCGAAATGGAACAAGCCCTTGATCGGGTCGACGCGCAAAAATGTACCGACATCGCGATAGTTTGGCAGAGTAGCACTCAGACCGACGATACGAACTGGATCTCCGGTCTGTTCAATGCGTCTTATCGTCCTACTCACGATACTCTCGAGAACAGGACCACGGTCATCGTGGAGAAGATGAATCTCGTCGATAATGATTAGTCTGACCAGTCTTGTATAGCTGGTGTCACTGGCCTTGCGCGTAATGACATCCCACTTTTCGGGAGTGGTGACAATGATCTGGGTATCCGCGATTTGTTGCTTCGTGAGTTGACGATCACCGGTAAGCTCGGACACTCGGATGCCATACGGCTCCAGTCGTTTACCGAAATTACCGACTTGCTCCTGTACCAGCGCCTTCAAGGGAGCGATATAAACGATCTTGAAATCATCAAGCATAATCTCGCCTGTCTCAGGATTGCGATTCTTTCCAATCTCACGTAGGATCGTAAGCATCGCCACATTTGTCTTTCCGGAGCCTGTGGGAGCACAGATAAGCATGTTCCCATCGTCATGGAACGCGGTGGGATAGCATTTAGTTTGGATCCGGTTGAGTTCTTTTGAGCTGCCAAACCCAACACGAGCCCAGTCGGGCAGCTCTGAAGTGGGGATGTTCCTCTCTCCGGGGTCCCTCCTTGGCTTTGGTGCCGGTACGTGAATCTCTTCATAGCCCTTGAAGGTACGCTTAGTAGAGCCTTGCGGAAGCTTGACATTTGGATTCGTCATAAGATGATTTCCCTGTTCGAATACGAGATTCTCCAGATTGATAACCCTTCTCGGCTGCAGCCCTCCAACCAAGCCTTCCTTGGGTTTCTCTTCAGCTGCAGGACCGGATGGAATGTCGACATCCATCAAGTCAACCTTGATCTTCTTTCCAGGGCGCTCTGCAGTTTCGTCTAGGGCGGCTCTCCCACGGATTTCATCCAAGATAGTCCGATGGCCGGTCTCAATCATTTCTTTTTCAATCGCGCTGCGGGCCTCATCATCTTCAGCGACTCTCCTCCAGCGAGTGACCCAAACGATCTTGTCTCGGTTTGTTACTAGTTTAGCAACCAACTCAGGGTTTTCGTAGTCGAAAAGTTCCATGAGGTCATTTTCGACATCGCGAAGAGGGCGCTCTGTCCCATCCTCCAGCTTGTCGCCAAGTATCGCGAACGCTTCCCGTGCTTTTTCGTGCTGAATGTGCGCATCTGAGTAGATAGTACCGATCTGACGCTGAAGCCAGTAGGCGTCAATCTCACGTGCAGGAACGATATTGGATGTGCCTTTATCCCGTCGCTTGTCTGTTTCGACGCCTCCATCTAATATCATTTCCTCTGCATCAGAAAGATCAGGAACCTCAGCAGCTGCCCCCCCAGCAGTGGCAACTTCTTCTGCACCAGGTCGGTCCTCGACATCGGAGGCGCCCTCGTCAGTCATCTCATCGTCGTCGGGGACTTCATTGACTGCAGCAACGCCGTCTTCGTCCTCTTCTTCCTCGTCGAAAACGACGGCAACACCTTGCCTTTCGTCCAACTCCTCTCCTCCTTCACCGGCCCCTTCTTCCATTTCTTCATCCTCGTCCTGGGCATCATAATCCGTAATTTTCTTGCCTAAGTTCACCAATTCGTTGAATTCCTTAGCGCTCATGGTGGTTCCCAACAATTCATCAATCTCCTTCTTCTTGTCGAAGTCCTTCATCTCTTCGTCCTTGAGCATCTCCAGGACCGCATCTGCCGCGCTCCGGACGACTTCGTGTGGCACATCGCCGAGATGGTTCGCGGTCATCGTAAGAATGAGATCGTAGGTTGCTCTGGTTGCTGGTGTGCGCGGTCGATATCTTAATCCTTCGATCAACGCATCTGCCGCCGACAAGATCCCTGCGCCTCGTAGTTGAGCGGGTTCACCGCGCTTCCGCTTTTTCTGTTCTCTCTCGAGGACATCTTCGCCTTCTCGGATCGAACCTCTCTCGACGGTACTCGGGACAGCTGTCGTCTTTTTGCTCTTCGGCACCGTGTCTCGTGCCACTCGTGCACCCATATCTCTGATGTTGATGCGACCGGCGAGGGACTCAGGATCTCCGGTCACCTCGTCCGTCCGACGAGTAACAAAACGGCGGTCCGCCTGGAGAACCAGGTTGGACATCGCCGAGTACTTATACTGCGCGACATGATTGGGGTCCGTCATCTTGACTGACTGCAGCAATTTCTGTCTGGAAGGGTTGTCTGTTGAGCGTCGTGGCGATCGCTATGAAGACCGTCACCAGCTCAGAACGAGCTCTGCATCAACAGGCGCGTCGACACCCTGTGATACGATTAATGAAACAGTAATATTATCTCCAAAACTTCAACAGACCTGACTCATCCTCTCCAGACAGGACAGAAACAGCCAGTCGTGAAGGGGCTGTGAGTTGTAGGCTGACTTGCTGGCAGCAGGAGTTGGAGGTGGAATCTCTTGAAAGCTCTGCGGCGTTCGGAGATGGAGATGTGGCGAAGGCGGGAAGGTTTGGCGAGGGAGCTCTGGTTCTGCCCGCGTCGAGCCACGAGAAGAGAAGAGAGAAGAGATCAACCACGACAACCGCGCAGGATGCTGAAGGATGCGCATCCATGGTTTGCAGGCACGCGCAGTAATCCCTCGTCATCTGGGATGTGCCAATATACAGCCACCCATCGCTCGAGGCAGGCTTCAGCTTCGCGCGCTTTCTAGCAATGCGCGTCGCCCGACTCTCTACAGCAGAGCTCCCATCGAGCTCCATCGAGGAGCAAAGACAAAAACTTCCACGAAGCTCAAGGATTTGCCACAAGGCGCCTTGAAGCTAGATACATACGATGATGGCGCTGACGAAGGCCCGCAGTATCCAACGGTGGTACGGGGCCATAGGAACAACATGCTGAGATTCAAGAACTGTGTCATCCTCACCAGGGTGGGAAACTTCTATGAGGTAAAAAGAAACCTGATGCAGAACTTTAGTCACCGCAATTGACATATTCAAGCTGTATTTCGAGCAAGCAGAAGAGTTCGCGCCCTTGCTGAACCTGAAATTGGCAACCAAAAAGACCAGCGCAGGTCCTGTTGCGATGGCTGGTTTCCCCTACTTCCAACTGGACCGTTTTCTAAAGATCCTCGTACAAGACCTGAACAAGTATGTCGCCATAAGTGAGGAGTTCGCCAATGATGCAGAGGATAGAGCTCGATCAGGTGGACTCATGTTCGAACGGAAGGTCGCGAGGGTCATAACACCGGGCACATTGATTGACGAGAAATTCATGGACCCATCTGAGAATAATTTTTTGTTGTCTATACATATTGATGCGCCTTCGTTAAAGACTGGTATGGCGAAGTTAGGGGACACTTCCAATCAACATCTGTTGCTCTCTTCGTCTCAGCGTGTAGGCCTTGCCTGGTTAGACCTCTCAACCGGCGATTTCTTCACCCAGCCCACTACCTCCCAGATGCTGCCTTCAGCCGTCGCTAGAATTGGGGCGCGCGAGATAGTTGTCCAGGAAGAAGTTCGTGATCTAGTCGGACAGGAATTACAATTACTAGTTGGCCAAGATCACCATCTTCTAACGTTCTTCAAAGGTCCTAAAGAGATCAGCCCGATGTCGGAATGGGCACCAATGCTAGAAGCCCCTGTATCTTCGAACGAGGAGTCACTATTTACAGCAGAAGAAACCGCCGCTGGCCATTCTTTATTACAATATGTTCGCCAGCAGTTGCAGGGTGTCAACATGAAGCTGCAGCCTCCCCGTCGAAGGCATCTGGATAGGTCTATGAACATCGACCGCAACAGTCTCAGAGGGCTCGAGATCCTAGAGACCGCTCGTGACGGGTTTGGTAAGGGAAGTCTCCTACATGCAGTAGGACGGACGTCCACAAAAAGCGGGATACGTCTATTGCGAGACCGGTTGAGTATGTCTTTAGTCGATCCTCCGTGGTAGGCTATCAGCACAGTCCGAGCTAACAACCCACGTAGCTTCACCTTCTTCATCGATCGACGAAATTAATGAGCGTCTCGACCTTGTGGCACAATTCGTCGAAGATGAAGTTCTACGAGATGATATCGTCCAGTTGCTAAAGCGCAGCTACGATGCGCAGAGACTTGTCCAAAAGTTCTCGCTAGGCAGAGGGGATCCCGATGACCTTATCTGCCTTGCTAGGGCAATTGAAGCTTCACAGGAAATCAGAAGAGTTCTGTCAAGCAGAAGAACTTCCCCTTCGGGCCAAAGACATGCAAAGAGTACGATCAAAGAGAGCAAGTGCTTGGATATCATGATAAATAGGCTATATCTTGACGGACCCACGGCTCTTGCGGACAAAATAATTGAAGCAATCGATGAAGAAGGTCTTATGCAGAAACAACGGATTGAAGACAGCAGCGCAGCAGACACTGCACAGTTGGCACATGAAGTAATGATCAACGAAGGATTGCCCCAAGAGATGGATTCTATGCCTAAAAAGATCCGTTCGAAAGACACCAGCAAGACGGGGGTTCCCGCAGAGCCAGATTCTGCGGATTATGATACCTGGATCATGCGCCGCTGCGCCAGTGAAACTCTTCGGAAGTTGCATGAGAATCTTGAAAGTCTCTTGAGCGAGGAGTCTACACTCACGCAACGTCTCCGAGATGCAGTTGGATCCAATGCGCTCTCCCTAAAGTGGACCCCCGGCCTGGGCCATATTTGCCATATTAAGGGAGGGAAGATTTCACAGTCAACTCTCGAAGAATTGGGCGTAACACGATCTGTCTCTTCGACGAAATCTACACGGTCTTTCTATCTGCCTGTGTGGTCCGACCTAGGGACAAGAATAGACCAGGCCAAAATACAAATTCGCCAGGAAGAACAGCGAATATTCGAAGATTTAAGACGAGGAGTGATTTTAAATCTTGTCAAGATACGTCGGAATGCTGCTGTCATGGACGAACTGGATGTCGCATGTTCGTTCGCTATCCTAGCACAAGAACAGCGGATGGTGAGACCGATCCTGAATAAAGGAACTGCCCACAAAATCATTGGCGGAAGACACCCGACTGTCAAGCTTGGTCTTGAGGACCAAGGTCGGCGGTTTGTCAGCAACGACTGCTTTCTAGGTGAAGAGGAACGTATTTGGCTAATCACCGGGCCCAATATGGCAGGGAAGAGTACTTTTCTTCGGCAGAATGCACTCATCACCATTCTCGCACAAGTTGGATCCTTTGTTCCTGCTGAGTATGCTGAAATCGGCATTGTTGACCAGATATTCAGCCGTATCGGTGCAGCAGATGATCTTTTCCACGACCAGTCGACCTTCATGGTCGAGATGTTGGAGACTGCTGCTATCTTAAAGCAGGCCACTCCCAGTTCATTTGTGATAATGGACGAAGTAGGCCGAGGGACTACACCTGAAGATGGCACCGCTATAGGTTTCGCTTGCCTGCATCACCTCTATCATGTAAATCGCAGCAGGACCCTCTTCGCCACTCATTTCCATGCACTAGCCGATATGACCCGTGAGTTCGAGAAACTAGGGACCTACTGCACTGATATCAAGGAGACACCTTCAGGAGCTTTTTCCTTCGATCACCGATTAAGAAAAGGCGTTAACAGAGAGTCCCATGCTCTTAAGGTCGCCAGCCTCGCAGGCTTGCCGGACGAGGCCATAGACCTTGCAAGAAGTGTTCTGCACGAAATGCAGGCAAAGAGACTGGTTTGCGGAGAGCCTATGCGCCCGGAATCGTCATTTAAAGGCCGTGGCGGGAACTCGCAATGAAAGCCAATTAACAGCATTTCTACACATTCCTTCGTGATATGCCTTCAATAAATAAAGCTCGTTGTATGGCTAGCGCGTGTTTACACAATATATAGTCAGAGCTTCCAATAATCATTTGTCATCTCATAATCGACAGCACCCAAATAAGCGTCATCCCATTTGGCCGTTAAATCAAACGATCCTCGGATATCGACCATCAAAGACTAGCATTAAGGCGATCACCATTTTTGTCCTGGTCCTGATTGTCCAACCATTCTGTCCATACTTGTTCGATATCGTTTCCGTAAATCCAGTCCATTTCTTTACCGGCTCCAAAGGATTCCACTCGAGCTTGAAGGATTGATTCAAAACTATTCGAATTGGTCTTCACGTTTTCCATTTTCTGCTTTTGACCGTCTAGATGATCGTACCTAGAGAGCGCTGTCAATATATTTTCCATGTAGAACGATGCTAGTCAATATGAGCAAGTGAGGGGTGCACAGCAAATGCTTACATTCGAAGGTAATAAGGTGACCTCAGTGTGTCAAAGATCGCCAGAGCTTCTCCAAGCGCCTGTTGTGAAGGTCTTAAGGTAGCATTTGTGTATTCCAGAGCGCGAGCCAATATCCAACCGTCTTCAAGAGCGAAGGCTGCTCCCGATCCAAAGGCGCCTAGAGAAGTATAGAATCGTTAGGTCTTTCATGTAACAACTTTTTTACTTGGTTTTATCATGGAAATAGTATAAGACTTACCAGACAAAGGATGACTTGCATCCCCTATCAAAACGAGCTTATTCCATTTAGTAAGCGTTCTCAGTCTAGGCCCTGCGAATGCAGCAAATTCTTTCCATTGGCCTTCGGGGACTTTGGCCAGAGCCTGGCGAACCCGTGTATCATAGTCCTGATGCAGCATATCCGACAATTGTCAGCAAGGTCTACGCGTGTCTATAATCAAAAATTTGAATAGCAAACCGAAATCTATCTACATACCTTGAAATGAGCCTCGACGCGTTCTTTTGTTGCCGGGACTCCCCAACTAAACCGCCTTTCTTTATCTGTGTCGGGATCAACGAGATATCTAACTGATATTTCGAACTTCTCATCTTCTGGGGTAGTCTCCGAGCGGTCATCGACAGGTGAGAAGTATGCATGGCCCCTCGGGCCATGCCACCACGACGTTGACTCACTCACGTCAGGGATGGGGGAGATTGAACTTTTGGAAATAAGGGCCCTCCATATTGTAGTACCTGGTGTTATTTCAGTACATTATAACGATGCATAGGCGGTCCAACGATATAACATACCCGTGAACTTTATCTTATGATCTGGAAATGCATGCTCTCGCACCACCTATGCCGACGTTATATGTAAGCACCCCATAAAAGTCTACGCATCTTAAGATAGGATTGACTAACTGATCTGATTCCGTCAGCCCCGATTACAAGGTCAGCTATATCCGATGTCCCATCTCCAAAGAGCAAGCGCACACCACCATCCTGAAGGTTCTCGAGAGACACCAGTCGTCTGTTCAACTGGATAAGTCCTTCTGGAACGTGCTTCAGAAGCGCACTCTGGAGTCGTGTCCTCCTTACTCGACGAGGGTGATATTTCAGCGGCAGCAGGGGTGAGGGACTCGTTCGTTTGAGGAGGGTCCCATTTAACCCATTTCTAGTGATTAATGTTATCGATTATTATACATCTATCGCAAATAGTCTATTTCTGTTCAGAGAATATAGGCGAGTGCGCAACACTCACCGGTGAATGACTTCGGACTTTAAATGACCCTTAACGTCTCCAGCTACACCCAATAGCTCAAGAACCTTCCAACAGTTATACCCGATTCGTATACCTGCTCCTATCTCCTGGAGTTCATGCGCTTTTTCGTAAGCTACCAACTCAATATTTGGAAGTGCTGATAGAGCAATGGCCGCTCCTAATCCGCCAGGGCCGCAGCCGACTATTGCGATTCGGAAAGGTCGGGAGTTTTTAGACATTGTGGCTTTTCCAGCAAAATTCTGACGGTGTATAGAACCAAGGAACAACCATTAGAGCTCGGCCCATATACATATACATATCAAGTAGCTATTGCATGATAGATAAGAGAGATGTACCGCATATGGCGTGCTTGAGGACACATATGGCGTGTAATTACCAACTAGTTCTATTAATAGATAGAAAACTTCGCTTCCGAAAACAATAATATACGTGCAGATATAAAGGATCCCGAGATAGCAAGTCTAATTCAGTAAGAACAAGTCTAGAGATGCATTAGCAGGACATGAGGAAAGCAGGGATAGAAGACAAATGCGTCTGGGCAGGTTCCTGGACAGGATTCGACCACAAGCTCATCTGTGGTTTACTGGCCCTTGTTTAAATATTGCTGGATAGGGTTAAGGCCTGGTCTCTGTTGGAAGATACTCTTTAAAGCGAGAAATAACCGTCGTTCCTTGCGGTTCTCATCTCCCGCAGCCTGGCCTTCGACTTCGTACATGGATCGCACATCATCCCATGTCACCCATTCCCATCCTTCACACTTCTCTGGTTCCAGCAACTAATACAGTACGTGAGCGGAACAATACATAAAAATAGTGAGGTTTGAGCGCGGACTGACCTGTGGCTCTGGTTTGTCTCCAACGACTGTACCGCCCATGAAAATCGTGATATAATGCTTGTTCTCGGCCTTCATTACATTGTTTGTTGCGGTTAAGAACCGGAGGTCTTCCAGAGCAAGCCCTGTTTCTTCCAGAATTTCACGGGCAGCACATTCTTCGAATGTCTCCCCAAACTCAAGGTGGCCCCCAGGGACAGCCCAGGTCCCTATTTGGAATTGTGAGAAACGTAGAAATAGGAAAATGAAGCTGCCATTCGTACCTGAACCAGTGCTGCCTTTCCTTATCCCTAAAACAAATTTACCGTCCTTGTTGATGACAAACACACCTACTCCAACTCGAGGCTCCATGCTCTGTAATTAACGGCCGTTTTGTTTTCCTTTCTCTACTTCTGTAACTGATTTGGGGCTTTCAATTGACGAGATATGCTGTAGATCAAGACAATAAGCGAGCAGATGTTGCTGTGACTCAATATCCACCTCCTCCGTAGATGCGTATACGCTAAAACCCGCGATCATCGGCTCCCCGCTCTCACAAGTGGAGAGGATCCGGTTCACAAGCGAGATCGTTATCGCGAAACGCCATTGATTCCTCGCTGTGTTATGAAGATGCTAACTAAGCTATACGGTAAATTTCTGTCCAGTAATCAAATCCCCGGGTTTATCGGTCGAGAGCGCTAAATCTCAATGAGGGAAGTGGCGAACGATCGTTACAAACGTATTGATCGGTCTCACGGCGGGGGTAAAAGGAAGTCGAGTTTGTCGTGGGGCTGACCACATAAATTTGACCTCTCGCCAGTTTTATATGAGATCTACTTTGAAAACGGTAGATCTTTGGTTCTGCCTGATCCACTTAATGCTCCTTGCCACGATGCTCCGGCATTGCAATAGCATTAAAGCAGACAATAGCGGGCGCATGAACTGCAAAAATATACGTTGATTGGCAAATAAACTGGTTTGGATTGACATGCTTTAGCGCAGGATCAGCCAGGGCAAAAATGAGCGTTCTTCAGTTTCAGGAAGCCTTATAAGATCATCTTTCGCACCGATTGAGGGCTCTTCAGACCTCGTCTGTGTGCATCCACGCGCCCGCTGTCGTGGCAATATCTTCCTGGCTTAGTCGCCATGCCTGTGCAAATTCAAGGAGCTCTCTCACCTCCTGTTCTACTATCGAATTTCCAGAAAGAGGGCCAGTCCGCAAGTTTCAGCGCTGGGTACCCAAAACAGTGGGGAGAAGAGCTGAAAACGTTTTCTTTCGACAAGCGTATCAATTCCGCTTCTCTAACACATGATGAAAAGTTCCTCGCTCTCGGGGTCGGACAGGATGTTCTCATATATGATGTAGCGACATTCGAAGTCATCGAGACACTGCGGGGTCCCGTAGCGGAGGTTGGCTATATTCAGTTTGCACCAGAGGGATTCTCGTCACGCCACGGCGGCTATATGCTAGTCTCAGACACCTCGTCCACTGTTCGAAGCGAACCTCTCATTGTTATTTGGTACCTTGATGGTAGCGGTAAATCTCGCGAAAAGCAAAGGTCTATAGATGTCCAACTTGTCACGGCAGGTGCTGTAGATCGAGCCTTTGAGATATTGTCAGCATTCGACCCGTCTGACAATTGGTCACGATCTGAAGACGCAGTATCGCTTCTGGAGACTCGTTTCAGGAATACAATCGAAGAGGCCGCACGGCTACACAATGCTTCTCGTCAAGCACTCATCTCTAAATCCACATTTCCAGGATTCGGATCTTTGGTATTTAGTCCCGATGGATGCAAATTGCTATACAAATCCATAACAACAAACGAACGTGTTGGCCGTCAAGAGCAGGTTATGGTGTATGATGTGGCTTCTCGAAAGAATCTCCTCCGTCTAGAGGGACACACTGGCGCCATTGTATGGGCCGGTTATTCCCCCAATGGAAAATACATTGCATCCTCATCATGGGACCAAACATTAAAGGTGTATTCTGCTGAGAATGGTACCCTCCTACGGAGCTACGGTCACACGGGTGGCCAAAATTGGGGAGCGTCATTCTCCCCTGATAGTCGCTACATCGCTGTAGGGACGGGTTCGCGCAAAGTTTTCGTGTGGGAGGTCGATGGTGCACAGTCTCCTTTTGTCGAGATAAATGGATTTCCCGCGTGGGTGAGATCTCTTGATTGGAGTCCTGACTCAAAGCTGCTGGCAGCTGGAGGCCGAAACGGAAAGCTGGTGATTTTTAACATCTATACGAAAACGACCGAACAAGTGTGGCAGATCGACAAAGAAAATAGTGGGCTGCGCTCCGTGGAGATCAATGATATTCGATGGCTCAATATCGATTCTGAAAACGAGGATGGGCGTAGGAAAGTACTTGCTTTTAATCCCGGCAATGCTTCACTACTCGTCTATGATTTCGATACCAACCAGGAGCTCTACGTCGGCCCGAGGCCGGACTCACCTTGGAGCCCTGGTTATTGGCATGGCACTATCAAAGTATTTTATCGCAGTGGATTGATTGGAAGCATTGATCAAGATGGGAAGATGCGATTGTGGATACTGCCCTTTGTTGACGTCCCCCAAGAGAAGAATTAAGTAAATGTTATGGAAGGAATAGCTTCTGTTCCACACAGTGTTGACCAATTTAGCAGTACCACCCCGATATACGGGATTATTATTCCTCCTGTAGGACATGCGTGCATTGCAGTGGAAATTTCTTTTGTGGTTACATAATGCATGTTGAAAAAGAGTCTAAGCATTCAAAAATACACGGCAAACATCCATACTGATAGATGATTGCCATTTATTTCAAAACTTATCACGACACCAATTACGAGATACAAAGTCCAGATATGCAGTAAAGCCGTCTTAAGTGAGGGCTCACTTCTGCAGGTAATACGCCAAATCTCCTCCAACTGTCTCTCTTATCGCCAGGCCGTTACCCATGAACTGGAAACGGTTCTTGTTTCGGTATTCGAACAGGAAGTCCTCCGCCCGGAAACTTTCCAATATCTCCTTGTAATGCAGAATACTCCCCGCATACACCCCAGTGACCTTTCCATCAATCTTATTGTTCTTGTACCAAGAGCGGCAGCCGCTGGTCCACACTGTACGTTTCATAAACTCTTGGGTATATATGTTGTATTCTTCAGTAGCATCTTGTCGCACTTGCACAGATCTATCGTCATTAGCAATCCAGTCCTGTCCACAATCGTAATAACAGTTGACTTACTTGATATCTTCGGTGGCAATCTTTCGACACCACCTCAAGATCCATGCTGCAGCCCAATCCATAACTGAAATTAGGCTTCCATGGCCAACAGGGCAGTTTGGCCCATTGATTATGAAATAATTGGGCATGTTGGGCGCACAGATTCCGAAATATGCTTCTGGGTCTTCCTTCCATTGTTCGGCCAGACTGACTCCGTCCTTTCCAATAACTTCCCAGAAAGGGGAGAAGCTCACGTCAAATCCAGTGGCACAGACAATAATATCGAAGTCATCTTTTCTTGAGTTCGATATTATACCAGTAGGCGTTATTTCCTGGATACCACTGTTATCAATCGCCACATTGGGTTCCCGTAGTGCCTCTAAATAGCCATCCCCCGGCGTCAGACGACGGCAGCCCACTTTCCACTTTGGAATTAGTTTCTCATGGAGCTCTGGGTTGTCACCAAGTCTTTCTTTCATCTGTCTTTGATAGCTATCCCACGACGCGGCCTGCTGTGGAGAGTCTCGAAGTAAAGTGTAGAAGAACTCATTGAACCCAGCCTCGATATCATGTCGCAGCTTAATGAGCTCGTCTGGATCCTCCCGGAGTCTTTTCTTTTGCTCTTCCGTGTAGAAAAAGTTCTTTCCGTCTTTCGCGGCAAATTGGGAAGCAAAATTCGCCGAAATCCATGTCGGAGTGCGGATATAGGTAACGATGCTACCGGCATTAGGTTGCATTTTCGGCAAGATTTGGATGGCTGATGATCCGTTCCCGATAATAGCAACTCGTTTGCCAGTCCAGTCAAGAGAAGGGTCCCAGGTAGCGCTATGAAGAAGTTTTCCTTGAAAAGAATGGAGACCCTTGATATCGGGCCAGCGCCATTTGTTCAAGATACCTGAACCATTTACCAGAACATCTGCAGTGTCTTCAATGATTACCCCGTCCTGGCGTTGGACTTTGACCTTCCAGCTGCCTGATTGGTCATCCCATATTGTAGAGATGACTCTTGAATTGAACTGCACGTGCTCGTCGAGGTGATATTTGGCCGTAGTACGTTTAACATACTCCCAGATCTCTTGGCCACCGGCATAGAAACAGCTATAGTCTGGATTCGGTTCAAATGGAAACGTATAGATATGAGCTGGGACCTGCAAAGTATAAGCTTAATCATATTCTCCAGATAGGGCAAGTTTTCGGCCTTACATCGCAGGCAATACCAGGGTATCTATTTTCGAACCAGGTACCTCCGACATCTTCATTCTTTTCATATATTGTCAAATCAATATAATCATCCATCTGCAGCTCATATTTGTATTTATGTGCGATAATCAGACCTGAGAACCCGGCTCCCACGCAGACAACTCGGATCTTGCGAGGAGTATAGACGGGTTGATTGAGAACAGGAACCCATTTCGAAGGCTTAGTCTCGTCAACTTTCGTGCTTTTTTCGTTTGAACCGAACTGGCCCATTGTTTAGACTGATGCTGCGATTCTTATTCGTGATGAAATTACTGAGATATAATAGATGAATTCACGATCAAGGATTCTTCTGGTAATTTATAGCTCTTCGCCAGGTTGTGCTTCTATCCGATACACAGCATACTATCCTGCAGGGAATATTTAATGATAGTTCGGTGATCCATCGCTGATTGGCTGTTAATATAGTATCCCGACGCATTAACAATCGCCCCCTGGTACGTTCCCGGTGTAGGAGTGCACTATCCGATAGGTAAGGCTCCGGCATGATCAACACCTTAGGCCGTCAGGGGTTTGGGGTAAAGGCTGCAAGATACTATTTAGTCGGTCCGAATTCAGGCTATATCTTATTGGGATTTCCCCTCAGTTGGCTGTGACAATGTGGCAGCTGGCACATAAGTTACACAACGAATCGTGACTCCGGCAGCAGGGAATCACTTTCTCTCGATACAGCACGTTCCGCGGAAAACCGGCATCATCACACTGCACTGTCAGCTTATCCATTGATTCAATTACTTGAAATGTCTGAATACAGTCCTTCTTGGCTATTAGTGAGTTCATTTCATAATAAATTTCTCTTATTCAACTTTTCACAACCACTATAGATTGAAGAAACCTTTGGAGGTAGGTTTACCTTAAAAGGAAATGCAGAGCAGATGAGAGGGCAATTTCAAGGGTTGATATCTGCCCTACTCCCTCACCTCCCTTCTCCTTCTGAAGCGGTTACTTCACAGGATGACGAAGTCGGTGGAATAAAATATCGAGTCTACCTGCCAAGTGACATTAAAGACAGCGAACGCTTACCAATGGCCGGTCACGCGCATGGAGGTGGCTTCGTCCTGGGTAACCTTGACGCAGAAGATGCTCTCTGTCGGATAGTTTGTGAACACACACGTTCTGCCGTCATCAGTGTGGATTACCGACTGGCGCCTGAACATCAATGTCCCGCCCAGTTTGAGGACACAATTCGGGTCTTCGAATGGGCGGTTGAACACGCCGACTTGTACCATATGGACCCAACTAAATTCTATACTTTCGGTGCATCGGCTGGCGCCGCTCTTGCTTTATCGATTGCAAATCATTTCATTGCAAAGTCTAAGGCAAACTCTTCCTTGAAGCCTGCGCTTGTGGTTAAGGGAATAGCCTCTATTGCGCCAGTGACTCTACATCCAGACAACGTCCCAATACAGTACAGGAGTATGTATAACTCACATGAGGAGTTCAAGGTAGGAGCACCCTGCATCGACGAGGCAGCGATACGTTACTTCTTCGAGGCCACGAACATCGAACCAACTGATGAACGGTATCTTTCCGGTTTATCTACAGCCAACCACGCGGACTTTCCACCGACATACCTTGCAATATGCGAGTGTGACCCACTAAGGGATGATGGTCTCATAATAGCCAAGATGCTAGAGAATGCTGGAGTACAGGTTCAAATGGACTTTTATAAGGGACTGCCTCATCTGTTCTGGTCCTTTCCTATGTTACCTGAAAGCAATGAGTTTGCACAGAAGCTCATCAGGGGCGTGAATTGGCTGATTTCAAATATGTAAGGGGGCACTTAAAAGGCAATGCCCAGGGTTTCGCGTGAGGGATATTGTTATCTCTATGAATTAGGTGGAAATGCGGCACCACTGTCCAATGAACGGCATGTCTTCAACCCCTCTCTGTCTGAAAAAGACAAGGTTATATTTCGTTAGATGCATGGACGATGAGGTTGTTAAATTACCAGTCTTTTTGCTCACATTCATGTTCTCATAAAGTACCTCGGAACTCATGAATGGCATTTCTCTAGTTCCGAGATGAGCTAGATATGTTCATATAAGAAACCGAACCGAAAGAATATAGTACCAGCTTCGCAGCTGCTGGTTTGATTACTTCTATTCTGTGTGAATAGTGGCGACAACGTTATTCGAAAAACAAAATATACCCGGACAGAGAGAGCAGAAGATGCGGGGGAAGATGTGTATTTCCTCATAAATTGATTACCACATACTCTAAACATCCGAAGTTCTCACTTAATTTGCACCATTTCATAACCATTCTACGGGGCAAATGCTGGCATTCCCAAGCACTGGTCGCTTTTCCCATCACAACTAGCTAGCAAGGCAAACCCGTTTCGTCACCTCATGGGGAAAGCAGAGCGTTACACGAACTAATGCAGAGCTTATTGCTAAGTCACCCAGCGATGTCAAGTCAAGCCTTGCGGGGTAATTAGTCCAAGACTGGTCGATCCTTTTATAGTACAGTACATAGGAGACTGACTGTTGCGGAAATGGGCCCATGCATACGTAACCCAGGAGCTTCCCAAGGCATATCACCAAATTAACCACACCACTAGAACTTTCGATGGAAGTAGCAGTCCCGACGGTCACTTTCTTTCTGTGTCATAAGATTCCGAATATGACAAATCTGTGCTTCAGCTAGACAGTTTGAGGCCAGGGAACAACTTAGATATTGAGATCAACTGGGAACTGGGAAATAACTAGGGCTCTGGTTAGCATTTCACTATCTCATACACCACCCCAGAGCATTGAACCATACCTTATCCAGAAGGTGCAAAATATTTCCTCCAGGATCATGCAGGGAGCTGCAGGATTGGGACTCACATTGTTTGTTAATCTTTCGTCCAAAGTTCTTTATTTTTCGAAAACACGCGTTTCACATTTCTTCGGAAGCATTCTTTCTCGGATCGGATGCTGTTCTGGACGCAGAAAGGTGGGCTCTAATAACTTTAATCCATGTAGACAGTGTGTTCGTATTGTGTTGCTAGGCTCTTTTGGGGCAGGGTAGTGATTCTCAAACAAGAAAAAGCCCGAGTCAGGTTTGGATAGATGCTTCTTAATGCTGCATGCGTCGACCTCGGAGCACTCGGATAGCTTGGTCTTTAACAGCCTATGCATACAAGAACTAGGCCTTATTCGCTAGATTTAGTGAGACCTTGATCAGCTTGTCTAGGCATTCAATCGGCCTTTTCCCCGGCTGTTTAATGACTGAACATGCAATTATTGGAATAACATACTCTCATATCTACTGTGTCACAGGAATTTTCTGAGATATGGTCATACAGAGGATATTCCTGATACATCAGAACATCAATTCCGCAATACGTCCCACTTAATTTCTATCCGACGTGGACCATCCTTTAGGCCAATATTCAGATGCATGTAGGCTAATGCCTACTGGTCCTAGGGACGCAAAATATATCATGTTCACAATTTAATTTGAATCAGGAATACGTTCGTTTCGGGCGATTGAATATTGGTACATGATATTATTGTGCATACAGAGCCTTAGCGATATTCCCTGGGTACCGAAATCTCTAGCGGTCCCTTTCTTCCCTCTTACTTGGGTGGCCCATTGAGATAACAAATATGATTACTGCCTGGAATATTCAGAGAATCGGGGTATCTTGGCGCAATCGCGTTTACTGAAAGCATGTACTTACGGAGTTAATATCTGTGCAGCCTCTCAACAGGAACAGGGTGCGTACTTGAAATGAGGTTACAGCTCTTTTTCGGACCTTCCAGGGGGCCATTCGTGCTATGCATGTATTCAGCAATATAGGAGATGTATACATACATATCTGCGGAACACTTAGATTATCCATAGTACGGCAGTTATCGTTGTTAAGTTCAGCATGCAATTTAGAGAGATAAAAGGCGATATCCTGCAAAATAAAAAATAAAAATAAAAATAAAAGAGTGGTTACTACGATGAAAGAGCAGGCGATGGGGAGATTAAAAATTGACAGGACTGGGGTTCGAACCCAGGATGTATCTCTACAACAGGACTCCAGATTGCACCAATAAATGCAATCCTTAACTTAAGCCTGTCGCCATAACCACTCGGCCACCCTGTCATTTAAATGTAAGTTCTCGCTAATTGAAACCAAGACAGTGTTTGTAGGAGTTATTGCGGAGAGAAAAAATTTTCTCCGCGTAGAGTAACCACGATAATATCGAAATGAATCAGCAAGCTGTTGTAGCAGTAGAAAGAAAAATCGAGAATATACAGTATTATACAATATTCCGTAGTCTTCCAAACTAGATATTCTCTTGGGTGTATATGTTTAAATATGTATCTGGCTCGAGGTGATATGCACTGTGGAGCACAGTAATGTATAGAACTGACTTGTAAAACTAAAAAGTTTAATTATCTAGTTATTTAGAACAAGCCAGATAGTATGGATATAAGAAAATAGTAGCTGGTTGTCTGTAGTAAATAAATAGTCAATCAATTAATCCATAGTCTATAGTTAATATTGACCGAAGCGCGCCGAAGCTCTGCGGAGAAGGTCGAGGAAATGAAGCTCTGCGTAAGGTGGACCCATTAGTACAATATTGTATCTCGAAAATTAATTAAAAGTATAGTAGTTTCCTTAACTGAAAACTAAGTTAACTATAGCCCTTATAGCTCAGTGGTAGAGCGCAACACTGTATGCTTTCCTTATAATAAATATTAACTGCTCGAATACTAATCAAATCTTAGTGTATTGTTTAACATGATATGTTGAGGTCCGCGTCGATCCCGCGTGGGGGCATTCTAATGTCTTTTTTTTTTTTTTGTGTTCGATTAATCTGTAAGAGAAGTTAGTGTATTTCCAAGAATTATCCTTCAGGTATTTGGAAATATTTCTGATCTGTAAAGTTCGGGTTGTCAGTGTTATAACTGAAAACTCGGAGCTAAACCGAGTTTGAGTAAGAAAGCGCTTATAAAACAAACTGGTCTTTAGAAAGCGTTAGGTTAATATTGCGGAGAATTTTCATTCTATTTCCAGTCTTGTGCGCAGCTTCAGATATCATGGATAGCCTTTAGCTGCTTACCGGAGTCGCAATCGCAATGAAATACTTGTACACAGTACTTTACTCCGTACATTAACCGGTACTAGCCTCTTCATTTCAAATTAGTAGGCGGAAAGGGCATCCGACATATCTTGAAGTTTGCAAAACTTAGTGAAAGCATGATTTGTGGTATCTTTCTACTGTTGGCAGCCCTTCCCAGGAAACCAAAGGGGACCTATCAACAACCACGTGCTCTTTCCCGAGAACATCTTTCAGCAAAG
This sequence comes from Paecilomyces sp. PK2413, assembly GCA_023624055.1. NCBI lineage: Eukaryota > Fungi > Ascomycota > Eurotiomycetes > Eurotiales > Thermoascaceae > Paecilomyces > Paecilomyces sp. PK2413. The sequence goes on from JAMADQ010000002.1 coordinate 2,210,591, forward strand.
ATGAGCCGGAAAGGGCCCGGGAACTATATGAGGCGACATCCACATCGCTAAGTAATGAAGATCCAACCATATCGAGTCCCGAACATAGATTTAACGGTGCCCTTGTGCGCCCTGAAATACCTAACAAAGTTCTGTAAGAACTCGAGTTGGAACAAGATATATTCGAAGATCTTGAGAAATACAATCTTGAATCTCTACTTCAGAATTAGGCAACCCCGGCCTTTTCTGATAATCATGAGAATCTTAATATACTCTCACTAAGTGAGATAATCGCAATACTTCGAAGATTTGTATCGCTTTCAAGAACGCAAAAAGCGCTTAGTGATCCACGCCTAAGCAGATTCGTCTACCCGGGGATTTTACAGACGGAATTTGAATACCGATATTTGGACCATTACATGTTTTCGCTTTAAGTTAGTCGTTTTACTCGTCGTTTTTTGACGCGTTTTCAACATATGAACGAGTACTAGTGGAACCGGGGGAAGCGCACGGTTTGAGAAATTGTATCTTAGATAGCATTTCAGAATCCATCAATAAGTTATCTCTACAGCAAGCAGGTGCAATCTAGTATTGGATATTTGCATACTCTAAATTCAGTGCGTTCTCCACTGCTAATCTCCACCGTTGACAGGCGGCGAATCCTTGAACTCTGCATACTGAATTCTAGATGTTGTAAACTGAAAACACCGGAAGATTCCTCCAGCAAGAGACGAACTGAGAAAGAATAAAAAAATAAAAGAAAAAGAAAAAAAGATATGAGCCCGGCAGGATTTGAACTTCGGCATGTTAGTTTGAGTTCCGAAGCCGGAAGTAGTCGTAGACTTACCCAACAACCTTTCGATCTGGAGTCGAACGCTGAGAGGGAATTAGCGAGTGTTTATTGGTTGAGGCAGCTGAATTGGCAACTTACCGCTACCGTTGCGCCACAGGCCCGCGTGATGAGTCATAGTTTCCTGTGTACTTTTATCAGCGGGGACATTCTGAAAACCACTCAAATCGTTAACCAAATGCCCATACATAGGATCTAAATGGAGCCATTCATGTTGATATGAGTTCTATTTGCCATTATGCTGTAGTACCCCATTCCCTGCAAGAGTTTATGTATGTGCAACGTAGAATGCTTGGTGTATTTACAAGGTCTCCACCGGTCTAGTTATAGCTTAGAAGGCTGCCATAGTCCCTTACTGATGCCTCCATCCGTTCTTAGCTCGACCATGATCCCTTCCTTGAAAGCGGCTTCTTGACAATCCTCCTCATCAACGCCGTTGACGAATTGCACGACAACAAAGTCTACCCTCCGTTGACCCAGCACCACCATGGGCGCATGCCATGTTCCCGCTCCATAGGTGACCGCCTGCCCTCCACGCGCAATGAATGCCTTGATATTTTTCAGGTCTGGAGGATTGTTGATCGAGACGGTCTTCCCAGATTCATCCGTAGCTGTCGCAACTTCTCCCCTCAGCGTCGGGGCAACTATAACAAGGAAACTTGGCTCTTCCTGGCCGCCTGCGTAGTTTTTGCTGGATAGATCGATCGGGATAAACGTCTGTGTCGTAAAAGGATGGCGCTCTAGTATCTGAACGTCGAAGGCCTCTGCCGGCCCATTCGCTTGAACTCCCACAGCAGAACCATCGTCTAGTTTCCTCAGTTTTCGTGGGAAGCATGAGAACATGCTCATTCTTGCGGAAGCCGCCTTTCCACTTGGGCATGTGCCTGTATATCCATCCTGTAGCGGAGATATCGGACTGTATTTCAATGCAGAGCCTTGGTTCGCAATTACTGGCGCAGAGCCGTGAGGTGGAATAAAGGCAGAGGGTTGTTGCGGTGCAGTCGTTATGTTGCGTGGTAGAGGACTAGAAATAACAGCCCCAAAGGGCGCGAAGCCTTCGGCCGTCAGAGGAGCGGCAGACACGCGGAGACGCGGCGGGGAGGCTGTTAAGATCGGAGCAGGCATTGGGACGGAATAAGATCTCTGGTTGAGGCAGCAAAGAGAGAAATCAGAGGCCGAGACCAAGTATACCAACCTCGATAGACAAAAGATTGAAATGATCGTTTATGAGCTGTGTTTGGTGCAACTGTCTTCCGAACTGGATCCAGCTGTCAATTGTCGGGGTTGAGTTTATCGGCACGAAAGCCGCTAAGATAAGGAGCTTCACAAAGCGCGTTGCGGAGGACGCCGACAGCCGCAACGGCCAATAAAATTAACATTGCCGTCTATTGCGATACATGAATTGCTAATTGATGGGATGCTTTTAACTGCATACATGCAGCATAGATAATATGACTACGTACCATAGAGTCGGTATCGACAAACGAAATCTAGATACTTACTAGTCAGTATTGTCATGCTAATTGAATTGCGGGACGCATGCGCCATCCTATCGAGAGTTCTGCGTAAAATAGAGATCCTGTGTGGAAGAACATAATTCATATCACTGAGTCGGCCCATTGATAGTGATACTATATATTGTAGAGAGCTTTAAATGAGATGTACGCGCAATATGGTGGGGGTTGACTGCATCTTCATTCCGACTCCGTGGGTAAAGCACGAGCCCAAGCAAAGTAGGTATGGCCGTGTAGAGCAATTTCACCATCCTCAGTCTTTTCCACACCATCGCCCTCCAGTATCTCAGTAACCTCTGCTTTGGTGTCCTATAGACAGACCCATTAGTAAAATAAGGAGCGACTAAGGAAACACCTGGAAATAGAAACAGAGCTTCTTGATCCGGTAACTCACCTCTAGTTCCTTTCCCTGCAGAATTGCAATCTGACTGAGAGTATGGAATCGGTCCCAAACCGCGCTGGGCAATAGAACCTTTGTGAAAGGAACAAGGTTCTCTTCCAATGGCTGAGAAAAGAGGATAGGATGTTGCTCTTTATCTTCGAGGACCTTTCTCCATACACCATGTCTGAATCGAGGCTGCTTGTCATCATATCTCCAGATAATGTCTTTCAATTTACCTTCTCCTTGCGTCCGAGGCGTCCAGTCTTTGGGTGAATTATCTGGGAGCAGTTAAAATCGAAGCATGCACGTCTCTAGATAAAGGAGAGCTGCATACAATCTTCAGCATTCCAGATGACACCGAAATATCCACCGGGCTTCAAGACGCGATGGATCTCTTCTAGAGAATCGCGATTCGAGAACCTGCAAGAGTCATCAACCAAGGATGCTCGATTGAGATTATTCATACTGTTCGAAAGCATTCTCACCAGTGCCATGCCTATTGTACAGTATATGTCAGTCTCACAACATAGACTGATTCCTATCTTATTTAGTCATACCTGAGCCGCAATAAGTCCATCAATGCTCTTAGAGGCAGCCGGGATCGAAGTTGCAGTTCCATTTACTACCCTTACTCCAGGAAGTGTCTTCCTCTCCAGCTCTGCGCGCATTTCGTCATGTGGCTCAACAGCCAAAATGTCGAATTTCTCCGGTCGCGCTGCAAGAACTTCCGTGAATTTCCCTGTTCCGGCTGCAAGATCTATCACCCTTGCACCCGCCTTGCCCGCCAGATGAAGCGCCGCGAGCAACTTATCGACTGCCTCTGCGGGGTATGAGGGGCGATGCTTATCATAAGAAGATGCATTGAGAAAGCCAGCCTTTGCGAGGGCAGATAGAGACTTCGTCGCTGACATGATGATTCGTCGTCTAAGTATACAGTAGGTGATATGCGTAAGTCAAACAATGGAGACTGGGGCCTCTGGGTATGTTTGCAAACAAGCAGGATAAGGCTCAAGATGCAAGACTCAACGTTAGTAAATCTGTCCCTAACTCCACGTAATCTCAGTGTCCCCGGGCTAAAAAGCTTAGCTGTTAGTCTATCACATTGGTTAAGTCGTTTAAGTATATGAGAGTACCCACCACCAGGCGGCTTATTCCGCAGCATTTATTTACCGATGACGGAGGCCATCCGTCGGGCGGGAACCGAGATTCTACAACTTCGAAAACATCAAAACCAAAAGAGTAAATATACGTTCATAATGGTAAAATGACCACACTATGATATACCAAAGACAAGCAACGGACACTATGGTAGTTTTGAGGGACGAATTGCCTGGTCACCAAGCATGTGGATGAGAACAACCATAAATAGTAACTATGTACACACTTAAAGCCGCACTGGCCTTAAGATATCCGCGAGTCTCAAACGAAACACTTTGTGTTTTCCATAAAGACATTATCAGATACATAGAAGTAGCGATCCATAATACGAACTCCATCGTGGAGAGAAATAGCGGGCGAAGCCCAATTGAAAGACGCACATGGAGCCTAAAAATGACGAATCGGACGCTATGATTGCGACAGGGAGGTACATGGATTTGCGGCACGGTGGGTGTGCCAGGGTCCAGACCCTGATCTGACCTGAGACGTAAAACAGCATCTGATCATGTTTAACGGTAAGAAATCGCTTCAAATCCACCGTGATTGTGCTACATTCATTAACTCTAAGGATTATTGCTTTCTCTAAATCACGTGATCGATATCTATACAATATATATACGAGAATGTCAACAGCAAGACCGCCTTTCAAAGTGCTTATAGCTGGTGGAAGCGTTTCTGGGCTCACTCTAGCGCTTACTCTTGAACGTGCTGGCGTCGACTATGAGCTCTTTGAGAAAGGAGATATCGATACTGATCTCGGCGCATCGATCGCCATCAACGGACCTATTATTCGAATTCTGGAACAACTCGGTGTCTGGCAAGATCTCGAGCCAATCGTGACTGATGTAGAAAGGAGCTATCGAATAGACGGCAAGACTGGACGTGCGGTTCTTGACTCGGATTATTTTTGGGCGTTACAGGATGAGTATGTATAAGTTTCACATGATTTCTATTACCAGTTCCCTCTGTGTTCTGCACCGCCAGCCTTCATGAATAAGAAGTCTAAAATTTCATTCCTTTCTGATATATACTTCGAAACTTTTACTACGGCATATTATTCTGAAGAATAGCGTCTAACAACGCAACAGGTTCAACTGGCCCATTGTATTCCTCGAGCGGAGGATACTTCTCAAGGCCATATACAATCGTATCCAGAATAAGCCTAAAGTCCACAGCCATGCCGCTGTTACTGAATATCAACAAGAGGCAGATGGTATTACCATGACTGTCACTAACGGCACGGTCTATCAAGGAGACATCCTCGTCGGGGCGGATGGTATACATAGTCACGTCAGAACGTTGCTGTCTAAGAATATTGGGGAGACCAACGAAACACTCAGCAAGGAGATCAACAACAGTAAGGAATTTCGAAAGGAATATACAACTCGATCCACAAATCGCTGACTGAGACCGAACCAGCCTTTGTGATCGACTACCAAGTGATGTTTGGTATCTCCCATCACGAACCCACAGCGTCTTGGTTAGCAGATGGTCGGACGGTCATTCTGTCCTACGGTGACAAGTACTCTGCCATCATCACCAAGCCCAGAGCAGATCGTGTATTTTGGTTCCTAGTAAACAAGATCAAACGGACGGAATATGCCCATCGCCCTCGTTATACCCAGGAAGGTGCCCAGGCCCTCATTGATGAACGCGGTGATCTTGTAATCGCACCAGGACATTCTATCAGGGAGTTGTGGGACTCTCGAATCAAGGCAACTCTCGTCCCGATGGAAGAAGGTGTAGTTAAGAAATGGAGCGAAGGGAGAGTTCTTCTGATTGGTGATTCTGTCCATAAGGTAAGTTTCTCAGCCACATTCCTCTCTTCATTTCCGAACAACAGCGTTTGTAAATTGCTCACCCAAACTCCAAAAGTTCACCATAAATGCCGGTCTGGGAGGTAACGTGGCATTCGAAGCCGTTGCACATTTCACAAACCGACTTGTGCCACTGTTGAAACAAAATCCCCATCCGACGTCACAAGACCTGTCTTCGCTCTTCAACGAATTTGAAAGTGCCCACCGGCCGCGCGCAGAACTAGCCCTGAATATGTCAACTTATGTCACCCGTCTTGAGAGCCAAGACAGTCTGTTCCTGAGATTCTATTCTCGATACATTATGCCACGGAATTCGGCCAAACAGCTCAGCCAGCCGCTATTGGAGTGGCTTCTCGGTGCTCCGTGGTTAGAGTTTGTGCCGTTACCAGACAGGGATGCCGACTTACTGGTGAAGAAGGAAGAGATCGAAAAGACTCAGAAAAGTCGGCCATACTCAGCTACTACGTGGTCTGCTATAGCCACTGGTCTGGTAGTCACGACTGCCGCAGTTCTTTGGAAATGGCGTTTGAGACGGGTTTGAAGTTTAGATGAGATTCCTGGCACGAATATTGAAGAGATGTACCAAAGTTTATAGAGTATGAGGCTGCCAGATAGCAGTTGGACTATGCGAATAATACAGGATATGCTCTCCCCCGTCTCGATATTCAGACTCATATTGCTTGGTGACAATAATCGGATCAACGAGTACAGGTGATCGATGTGACAACCGACCTCTGGACACAGCATCCATCTATTTATCCACTATAAATGTCAATTATCTGCCCAATGACCCATAGAATCATGACGTGTGTCTGCATCCGTTCATTGTGTAATGCTAGCTATACATACTGCAAGTCAGGCCTTGTGTCCTTATTAAAAGGCCCGGGTATCTGTGGCTTGAACCAGTCACAGCCGATGAGAGAAATCGGTTTAAAGATAGTCGATGTTGGAAAGAAGCGTCGCACAAAGTAGGTATAGAAGCTATGAATAGAGTTGTAAATCATAAAAGTACGCGAACCGACCATCTAAACGCCTGTGGATGTTTCTCTATACTCCCAGCTATTTGTTGTGAACTAAGAGGTTGCGGAATGAATCCCAGTGATCGGAATCGGCATAACTGGTAGTAATTGTCAGTAAAGTACGGTGGAGGAAGTAAAATATAAATGGTACGTACATGTACTTCATGCTGCTCCGCAAGCTCGAGGCCAATGTGTCCGGGTACCAGCGGAAGATATACATCACAAAGGCCCATGTGAAGCTTGCAAAAACCGGCCAGGCGTTATTTGTCATCTTTTCTCGCGCCTCTGGCGTGATGAGGTGAGAAAGAGGATGAATGTTAGGTTGAATGGCGATCTTGGCAAGGGCCAGCATCACTCGCGCAAACACGTAGATGACGATCTAGAAATATATTGTCAGTAACACTGAGATCGGCTATCAGAGAACGACCCCTAAGAGATGCGTTTACACACCTGCTGGCTCACGCTACCCGGGTTTCGGCCAAAGACAACATATCCTCCCAGCAATCCAGCCATGAAGGTATCGTATCGCCCCTCTTTTTGGGACCTTACAGGGCCCAATGCCCTCAAAGCTACCAGTGTTCCCTTGTATACAATAGCAAAGGTCGCTAGGTTGCGAGCATGTAGTCGAGTTGCTTTCAGGACGAGCTTGGTCTTTTCTTGGATTCTAAACAAAGTATAAGTTAGAAGCGGATTAACTGTGACGTGTGTTGGGAATACTTACGTCCCAGATCTGAAAAGAAATATCATCCTAGACGCAGAAAAGTATCAGAACCATCAATATGCCCGCTGAAATATCCGTCGTATTCTCTTCGAGGTCTCTTACACCAATGCGTGCGGAAACCGCACTTTGGCACCGTATACGGCGCCATTTCGAGCACCTTTAATGATAGCCAAAAAAGGAGCGAGGTCCGGGTCGAGGACAATCGCATTTAATCGTTCCTAGAGCAAATGTCAGATCTCGAGGCTTCTCAGCGCATCGGGCATAGCTACCATAATAGCATCCATGGCGCCGTTCTGCGGCCGCAACTTGGCCGAGGTACTAGTTAGCGGGAAGTAAGTATCCCAACCAGGCGCTGGGCGTGTACAAATAAAGTATTAGGTTAAATAGGTATACCCCAGCTGTGCCGTCGTAAAACAGTAGTAACTCGTTCTGAGATAGCATTGAAGACGATGACCTCAAAATGCGGGCAGGTCATCCAAGTTCGACCGGGCAGGCTCCTCGGCATGTGAAGGAAGACCGCGGTTGCTGCGCTCCGGAGCACCGACGTCAGCGGTAGTCACGTGAGAAACAGCCGATCAGCATCCGTGTGTCAAAAGTCGTGGGCCACGATGTCCTGTTTATGTCGATCAATTTCAGCCTCTGCCCATTACATTCTTGGCTGAGAGATTGAGGGCCAGCCAGTTTGAACTCTATCGATTCGTCTGGCGTGCATTGTCCCTACCATGCCCATCCCGGAAATAACAAGACAGCAAATCACTGCGGCTCTCTTCCGTCAAGAACCTTACCCATACATCTGTCTCACCTACAATGTCTCTGACAGACAGCTACGGAGGATAGCGCAGTGCCTTCGAACATGGGGCACGACAGTTCCTCCACGAAAGGAGCGTACAAAACCAATGGGACGACCTCCGATTGTGTCAAAAGAAATCCAAGATGTATGCCGCGGAGAGTTAAAGTTAAATCGTTATCAGATTAGATAATTGATTTTTGATACAGGAGATCCGAGACTACGTCGAGAAACATCCGATAGCAGGACTTAGAGAGATACAGACTTATCTACAGAGTAAATTTAATACTGAAGTCGGACGTTCAACCATATCTCGGCGACTAAGGGACATGGGATATGCTCTCAGTATCGTATCTCGGGGAGCAACATCAGCGGAAAAGGAAAACCTCCCCAACCTTAGTCGAGAGGACAGGGAACGTTTGCTGCTGGATCCTGTCGCGACAGAAGCGATGGCTGGCCGGGGCACAGTCTATGCGTGGTTGAAGGGCACCAAGCCCATTCCACGTAGGCAAGGCGTTCGACCCAAGAGGAAGAAAGACTCCAATACAGGTGGCCCTCAAGAATCCCAAGTGGAAAATGATGAGGAAAATGACAGTAAATCCTCTGAAGCGGACTCGCCGGAGGATGATGCTAATACCCTTGGAGTGAACATGCGAGTCTCAGATAGTAGCTCTCTCCCGCCTTCAGCATACCAGAGCCTTCAGTCTCCCGTGGCATCTTAGACTGATGCTTCGGTAGCGTCTCTGATATTTCCTTGTATTACGTCCTCGTGTAGATTTCATTGTCAGGCGGCAGCAAGCGTTATCTTTCGAGGCAACGAGTATTTCTTCACATTGTACAAAGAGGAACTGCTTCAGAACATTTATTGGTAACAAGTTGGAAAACATGCTTTTATAATTCGGGAAGGTCAATATGCATCATCTGGACAGATACCCTAGTATGGCAAACAGTGAAACTATTTTTTCCGAGCGGCCCCAAACCAACCATAACGCCGTGCTAAGAAACAGAATCGAGTCCCATACGCGGTCTCTAGCCTGTTCTCGCTTTCTTTCTTCCCTCGTCATCTGAAACCTCATCCACATCCATCATATCAGCGTCCCCTTCATCGTCAGAATCAATTCCGGCACGTCGCTTAAGACCCTTCATCTTCCTCGTCTGCAGACCGCCAAGATCCTGCTTGCCCAAGTGCACTCTGCCCACCTTGTCACCGATGGCATCCATGCTGATGTTCTTCTTCGTCCTCTCCTCATTCGGCTTCCTGCCTTGCTTCATCGCCGCTCTCATAGCATCAGGCTCCGCATCGCGGGTACGGCCAATCTTAAAGTCGAACTTGGGACCTATCTCGTCCAGCTCAACGCGGGGCAATTTCTGACCACTCTTCTTTGTGCGGATCTTATACCACCGCAGATGGATCACGGGCGCAGTACCCTCAACAGGTTCCTCAGCACCGACCATCAAGATGTACTGCAGACCTTCCACATCGATCTTGTCTGTTTCCTCTCCTCTGAAAATGTCCAGCAACATGCTCTTAACCATCGCATAGTTGGTGGCAGTGGAGTCCTCCCAGGCGCTTCCAGCAAACAGCATCATGGGCTTCAGACCGACACCGATGTCCATCTTCAACGCATTTGGGGGTGGGACAGCACCCTCATCCTGCGGCGGTAGCAGCATTAATTCACACATATCCAAAAGCTTCGAGTTGAATATCCTTGCAATGGTCACACAGTTGGGGCGCTTTTTGCTGCTGCTTCCAAACACCACGATACCGCACTCGTTCTTGTTGGCAAGGAATTCGAGACTCTCCGCATTCTCAAACGGGTGAATGTTCTCATTTTTCTTATGGAACAGGATCGAATTAGGCTGGGTAAGTCCGTGGATAGTTTTCAGCACTGTATGCAGAGGCGTCGGGCATTTCGTGCCATGTAGCAAAAGAGTGTGCTTCGCAGGCTCGATGAGCTGCGGTTCTCGGGCCTTGAGAATGCGCGCCGCGCGGGCGGTCTTGGGCTTTCTGCAGAAGAAAAAGAACAGTCAGTCTGAGAATATGATAAATGAAAATAATCTACAACTTACACTTCTCTCAACATCATATTGCCCGAATTTGTTCGTCGAAGGCGTGAGGCGAAGATGGCTAGTTCGCTGTGCGGAAAGAAAAGTTTTGGGGATGAAAGTCTTGGCGCTCTCGACCAAAGTTTCTTATCGATAAGCTTATTCTGGATAAGCGCCAAGAATGCATCTATCGACTCAAGCAGGCGCTGTCTAAATGAAAATCAGGCGTCTTTGAAAAAAGGATTCTCTAGATAGCAGATTTTTATATATGAGATTAGATGCAGTTCTCCAGATGCAAACTTTTAAGCCACAGGAGATCCACTATATCGCTCCGAACTCTTGGTCACACATTATATATTTTAACTTGCGCTCTTACACTGACAGAAGCTGAGAATTAGTATTCTGTTACTGGAAACAGAGATATTGTGGAAAACAATGGCCACGAGTAATGATCGGGTAGATATCCATGTTTTTTATTCACCGGATATAGGCAACGGCCCGATCATGCGAAGGGGTCTCCAGCCAATGTACAAGCCATGATAAGTAGAACTGGCTTATAATAGTCCGTCCCTTAGATACATAGCTCAAGAAACAGGAAAACAAGTTTCATAACCTGGGCATGATATGTGATGTTATCATGCTCCATTAAGTCTACCCTCGACACATCGGTTCTATTACCGTTTGCTTCAACGTTCAAACAGGGTCAGAGCGCACGTTTCCCCTCAAACAAGAATCGCTCGTTGATCTAGAATCCGATTGAGAAGAATTGGGTCTAGGATCTGGCGCTATCGAGTTTCATTTAGAGGCTATCTACTCGTAATGTACTGCCATTTCCGTCCATCCATCGACGCTAGTAATCTGCTCGCAGAACCGAGATGCCTGCGCACTACGATGTTTTAGAAGCGCTTTCGCTACAACACGTATATCTATAGAATAAACGACCTGTCATAGACAGAGGACAGAGGACCTTAAGCCTTTGTTTTCTAGTAACATATTATTGACCACTTCGGTGTACATGTAGTTTCTTGGGTTTTGACGCGTGTAACCTAGCATTCTCATCTCGATCCGCTTCCTTCGGTCACCGAGAAACTCAGCACCTTATCCAATGTGGTAAGACCGTGTTTCGGCAAAAATGTTTCATCTGTTTCGAATTGAACCCCGAATAACGATATCGCCTTATCATCCAAAGCACGGATTGTTGCAGTAGATGCGCCATCAGGGCGTACCAGTGTCACGTGAATCAGTTGTTTACCCCTGGTTTCACCATCATCGCAAAACTTTACTGTATGATCGAAATTCGTATATTCCTGGGTTTGGTCGAGTATGAGGTTCTTATTCCTCTAGCTACTGCTCTATTCGAATGATAAATCATGGCTATAACGATCAATATGACATCGACTTCCTCGTGTTTAGACCACTGTTGCGATACTTACTCGAGACGAACTAGAGTTCTCAAGGAAGCATGTACCTCAACGCCAAGAACCTCGAGACGCTACGGATGAGTCCTGAGACGACTACTGTCTGATTTCACAACCAAAGGGGCATGGCCAAAAGCTCCATTATGCGCACCAGTACGAATCAAGAAATAATAATGGTCTTAGAACTCTGCTAATGGGAATCCGAGTCCGCATTAAGGCAATCCTGCCGTAAGCCGTACCCTAATTATTCACCATGTTAAACAAACTTGGAACCTCCTAGACCCTGGGTTTGCGCAAGCGGTGCCAAACCATGGATCAACGTACAGTGTACGGGAATAACTAGCTGCTGCAAGTAATAATAACTCATCGAAACTTGCGCACCAAGCTTCCAGGCTTTCTCTGGCCTGATTGCTGAAGCTCCGTGCAAGTCTCGTCTCTTTCTCTCTTCTTCGCTTCTTCAATCTTCTCTTGCGCAGGCACGCCTAAAGTTTGCTAAGCGGCTACCTTTTCATTCCTTTTTTATTTTCTAGGTGATCTTCAGTCCAAGCAGATAGCACCGCCGACACTCGTTTATCTTGCCCCTGGAGGGCCTCAGCTTTACATCGCTGTTATTTATATTAATCCTTGGAGCCCCTCGAACCACAATAGCGGGTTTCTCATCAAGGTCTCCAACAATAATACAAATATAGAGCACGGAGGACCATTCTTTATGATGCGGAAGGGACAACAGAATGGCATAGGGTTCACACCCTTATCTACATGGCAAGTTGGGATGGCTCTGTTGTTTGGAATGTCCACCGTCAGTGTCCTCAAATTAATACTAGTATAACTGATACTAACCTCCCCCCAGAACGTGGTAAACGCACAATGGAATGCTACCATGTCAAACGCGGGACAGCAGCTGTACGATATTCCAAGTATGGATGCCCCGTTGAGATTGAACATAGCTAATTGGCACCAAAGTGCCGCCGGAACTCTAGGATCCGTGGGTCCCTTGCCCGGAGCACCTACACCAACACAATCATTGTTGGTTGGAGTATGATATATTGAATCCCAATGTGAAGGAAGTGTCTGACTGTGCGCTCTAGGCCGGAAACCTGAAGTCCAGCCAGGCAGTAGCGATAATTCCCCAGGCACAAGGTAAAACATCATTTGAGTCCGCAGAATGGTTGCCATAGCTAATAACGATGTAGCTGCAGCAGATACCCTTGGATCTGTTGGACTTTTGCCCGGAGCACCTACGCCGACACAATCTTTATTGGTTGGAGTATGATCTGTTCATTTCTAATGCCCGCGCGCTGGCTAATGCTCGTTTACCACAGACTGGAAACCTGAAGTCTAGTCAGGCGGTAGTAGCGTCCTCTCAAGCTCAATGTGAGATTCTGTTGATAGATTGTATTTCCTACAACTACTGACAATATCGAAGCAGCAGCAGCAGCTATACCATCTCAATCTGTGATGGTTACTCAAGGTGCGTGGAGACAGGAGGAAACAGATAAAGCATGCATGGACTAATACATCCAACAGCTTCGTCCGCACAGGTTGCTCAGAGTGGAGGCGCTGTGACTACGACAATTCAAGGTGAGACGGTCTTCCAAGTTTGTTGATCATAGCTAATTAGGCTCAGTGACTCCTGGTGGCGCCGATCCGGTTGCGACGTATACTGTCGGTTCTGAGACCGTTGTTGTCGATGTCACAATGGCTGGCAGTTCTTCAGTCGCTACGCCAGCGGCAGCTGTTGGGTCCTCATCAGTAGCAGCCGCAGCAGCGTCTTCATCTGTGGCCGTAGTTGCAGCATCATCATCGGTGGCAGCTGTTGGAGCGTCTTCGTCCGTTGCTGCAGTGGCGGCATCATCTTCGGTGGCCGCAGTAGCAGCATCATCGTCGGTAGCAGCAGTCAATACTCCTGCTATGTCTTCCGCGGCAGTTGTAGCATCCTCATCGGCTGTCGCAGTGCCCGCTGCCACACCTGCAGCTGATGCCGGATCTGGCTCGGGAGCCTGCGACTGTACATGTCTTTGCCCTGCTAGCGCTTTCAGCATAGCTGCATCCAGCTCAGCTCCCGCATTACCGTCAACATTCGCTACCATGATAACACCCGGATCGAGTGCTGTTGTAGCAGGTTCTACACCAGCAGTTGTGTCTTCTAGTGTCGCCGTCCCTGTCACGAGCAGTGTTGTGGCACAGACAGAAAGTAGTACACCGGTGCAGGCTTCGAGCTCTGTAGCGGTACAGCAAACTAGCTCATCTGCCGCTGCAGCGACCACTGCGGCAGCAACAACAGCAGCAGCAGCTACAACCTCGACAACAGCAGCCGCAACGAAACCTCCCACAACGGCAGCAGCAACAACATCAACAACAAGTGCTACAGCAGAAGCAGAAAGTGCAGCAGCAGCGACTGGGGATCCATTCGATATCAACACAGTTGCACTCCATAGTGCGTTGACAATAGCGTTGTTTGGACGAGGGGAAGAAGCAGCAGCAACGGCCAGCCCATAAGGAGAATAATATTCGAAGACTGGGGCTGTCATCTTTGACAGAGGCGGCTGGCAGATATTTTCGTATTTCATGTAATGGTAGTCTTTTTTTTTTTTTTTTGTCTTGAATATCACCTCAGCCGCAAGATTAAAAATGCAAGCGGCATCATCTCTAGATGATAGCAATGCTGATCACTGTCCTCCAACTCGCATAATTGCGAATGTTGTAGTAACGTGATGTATGTGTTAGCCCACCTGTCTATCCTGCTTGATCAATGGGCATCTGGGCCATGCGCTTCTAGACGTGCCTTCTTGGCCCTTCGCTTCATCTCACGCTTGGACAGTGGCTTTTCGGGGTCTTCCACCGGCGGCTCAGAACTGAGAGATGCCTTTCTCTTCAGGCCATCAGCGGCATCTGAAGCTGCGGGAGCGCTTTTCTTTGTCTTTGCTTGCTCAACCTTGGCTTTCTCCCCTCCGTGTACCACGTCCACTATACCGCGCCAACTACTCCTTTTCAACTTTGCCAATGCAGTCACCTTTCTCGCTTCTTCGCATATTGCCTCTTTCCCCCGTTCCTGTGAAAGACCCCAGATGCAGGCAAGGTTGATCACATCCCAAGGAGCGCGCACCCCTAAAGCTCTCTTGGCCTCACTCGATATGATGATTCCCCTCCCACGCGTGGCACGAACTAGAGCCATAGAATTCCCAATAAGGTTCCGTCGTGCTTCAAGACCACTCCCAGTGACCCCAGGACCATAGCAGATCTCGAAACGAACCCCGCGGGAGATAGCTGACGCCAGTGTCTTGAATTTAAAATGGAATGGCAGCCGCTCTGAGAAGTCGAGCGAGATCAGATCACAGTCCAGATTGTTGCACGCATTGAGCAGCGACTTTTCGTTCGTGGGTCGTACAGCAACCAATGAATATGTGTCAGCCAGCGCCGTCAAGCGTTGATTCTGCGAAGGGTCCGCCAACGGAATATTCACGCGGGACAGTATTGTGAGAGATTTGGGGGCATTTGGTGGAGGTGAAGGCGGGGCAGCGTTTGGAGGAATTTTCCCAGTGATCGTTTGGGATAGGGCGACGGTGGTGTAGCCAACTAGAAATCGGTCAGTTTCTCATGTCACGCGCAGAAATACAGGAAAGAGAGCAGTGACGTACGTTCTACAAGAAACTCCAACGTGTGGAGAATCTCCGAATCACCTGGAGAATATGGCACGTTCAGATCATAAAACATCTTTGCGACTTAAAGCCGTCCAGCCTGCCCTTCGCCCTTCAGACTTCTTTTCGAGGCGTAATGTGAAGCTATTCCGCTGCTGTCCAGGAAAGGAAATCGAAAAATCACCGGAGAAACAGATCTCCCGTCACCGCTTTCATCACGCTAGCCGCATCGGGCGGCTCCCCACATGATCACCCCGTGACTTGGATGAACGAGTCTCTTACGCTGGTTCAACAACATCACCAGGGCGCGATCAGTTAACTGTTCCGCAGTCACTTAGGGAAAAGTATTGCTGCTGATCGGTGGGCTCTCTGTCACCTGCCTCTCGGCACGCATACCTCTGCCCATCTTACATCTCTTATTCCCGTCTATCCAGCGCCCTCTTACTTCACCGATTTTGCCCCGCCACAACGGGTTTCGAGGTCCGATTGTGGGTGAGTGGCATCAGCCTTTAGGCCGCCAGAATCATGGCGCGCGTCTATGCGGATGTCAACGAGCATATGCCAAGGTCCTATTGGGACTATGATAGCGTAAACATCTCTTGGGGTGTCTTGGAGAATTACGAGGTTGTGCGCAAGATCGGTGAGAGCCCCTCCTGTTGCAAGCGGGGATACCGTGGATTTTCGGAAAACGGAAGTGATTGGGAATTCTAATGTTTTTTCCTATGATTTCAGGTCGCGGAAAGTATTCGGAGGTGTTTGAGGGCATCAATGTCGTTAACTATCAGAAATGCGTTATCAAGGTCCTCAAGCCTGTGAAGAAGAAGAAGATAAAGCGTGAAATCAAGATCTTGCAGAATCTGTCCGGCGGGCCTAATGTTGTCGCCCTGCTTGATGTTGTTCGTGATAGCCAGAGCAAGACGCCTAGTCTGGTATTCGAATACGTCAACAATACGGACTTCCGCACGCTGTACCCTCGTTTCGTGGACTACGATGTTCGTTTCTACATTTATGAACTCCTCAAGGCACTGGATTTCTGTCACAGCAAGGGTATCATGCACAGAGATGTGAAGCCTCACAATGTTATGATCGACCATGAACGACGAAAGGTGTGTGGTATCTGGCACTTTACAAGCCCTACTCGTAACTGACCAGGTGTAGCTTCGACTTATCGACTGGGGTTTGGCAGAATTTTATCACAAGGGCACCGAGTACAACGTCCGGGTTGCATCGAGATATTTCAAGGGACCTGAGCTTCTGGTTGACTACCAGGAGTACGATTATTCTCTTGATATGTGGTCGCTGGGTGCGATGTTTGCTTCAATGATTTTCCGGAAAGAACCCTTCTTCCATGGAAACAGCAACTCGGATCAGCTAGTAAAAATAGCAAAGGTCCTCGGAACCGAAGAGCTCTTTGAGTACCTTGACAAGTACGACATTGAGCTTGACCCGCAATACGATGAGATCCTCTCGCGCTTCCCTAAGAAGCCATGGCATTCTTTTATTAATGCTGAAAATCAGCGATTTGTTAGCAATGAAGCTATTGACTTCCTTGACAAGCTCCTGAGATATGACCATGCGGTACGTTTCGTGGCGCTCACTGAGAGGTGATGACCTGTGCTGACATCACTATAGGAACGTCTTACAGCTAAGGAGGCTATGGCCCATCCTTACTTTGCTCCTGTTCGCGCAGCTGCCGCTCAAGGCTCTGCGAACAGTACTCCTTCCCACTCCTAATGACTATGAACTATCATGACTATGCCGAAGTACCTCATTTACACTCTCCATCAGCCTTAGGCTCTGGGGCTCGTAATGAATGGTAGTCGCTACTACTTTCAGTGCCGAGATAATCACCGGCATGCTCAGTTCTGGTTCATCGCGAGGAGCTCAAGACGGCTAGTGGACACGGGGTCATGGGCCTCGTGCTGCACTTATTACGTTCGAGAACTCTCGTGATGATTGATGGAATACTTGATGAAGACGATTTCTGCGGATACTGTGTCTACTGCTTAATCATTCGGGCTTGTTTGTCCCCGAGTCTAGATATATAGAGTGAGCGGAACCACTCGACCATGTCTAGAGCAGCCAAAGTTATCACGTTTCCTGCGTAACTGTACATGCCAAATCCTGTTTCCGCTTTTTAAGTTCCTTCCACGGGCAAAATGAGGCTAAAAAGGAGCTACTGACGGCTATAATTGTTCATCTTTCATCGTGCTTTATTTTGGTCCATGTGTGGAAGCGGAATGATAGTGGGCAATCTCTTCGTCTGGAGTGCTGGGTTGTTGGTTTTGATCGCGTCTTTTCCTAGATTTCCAATAAATATGCATAAAGATGTCAGCGTTGAGTATTACCATGTAGAAATTTGTTTTCGTCTTTACAATTAACTGAGAGCTCAGCAACAATGTAGCGATATGGGCGTAGATGAGAAATTCCTTTTAAACGATGTTGTTCTTCGTTTCTAGCATGAAACCGGCCAATATGCAATTAGATTAATGGCGAAATTCAGCTCCTTCTACTTAAATGATTGCAGTGCAATACATAACTCTGTTTGGCCATCTCACCTACCTGTATATCCCTCCCAAGAGTATTTCACGTGGCGGTGACGTATTCCCGCTCCGACAAGCTCTCATGTTCCAATCCAAGTTCTCACTCATTATTTCGGCACTTACTTTCCCCAACTGTAAGAACGATTTCTATAATATTTGATGTTACATACTACATCGGAGATATTTTGCAGACAATAACACCCGAACAAAGGAGATCAAAAGATACAAGATGTCCCAAAGTTCAGCATCTCAGAATCCTTGTAAGTTACGTTTGCGATTATACCTGGTACTTGTGACTAAATTGGCCTCTTACGGATAGTGGGACAACCTACAGTTCCTCTCACGGAACCGCCACCGAGTGCCAACGAGGAGACTAAGAAAGAGGTCCTTCGAGCAGCGAGGAAAGATCCTGAAGGGCAGCATGTAGGTGGGCATGATACGTCAGAAGCACCGAACGTAAAACTAGGAAAGAAAGAAGGAAATGGACCCTAAATATGTCATTTTGTCTAAATACTACGGTTCACATGCAGACGTGGTGGTGGCACTCGTTTTCTATAGAGCTGTAGCACCTTCGGATATCTAAAGTCTTGTATAGTCATTAACGAGGAATGCATATATGAAGAGCTCTATCGATGGAGATGTATCTATGCTCAATATTTTTAAACATGAAAAAACGCGTCTTAAGGACGAAAGCCCTCCCACCTGCCTTCAGCAGGCATCAGACCTTCTGTCTCTATACCAAAACAATCCAACATGCGCGCCACGCTATGGTCCACAATATCATCCAATCCCTTTGGTCTAGCATAGAATGCCGGGACAGCTGGGAATATAATGACTCCCAATCTAGCCAGCGCGAGCATATTCTCCAGGTGAACTGCACTAAGTGGCGTCTCCCTTACAACCAGCACTAGCGGTCTGCGTTCCTTAATACACACATCCGCCGCGCGAGAGATCAAATCCTCTGAATACCCAGCTCGTATGGCAGCTAATGTTTTCATACTGCATGGAGCGATGAGCATTCCATCTGATTTCCAGCTCCCACTACTCATAGGTGCGGCCATATCGCGGATTGGCCAGGACCGGCCCGTTGCGAGGGCTGCAACGTCTGCGACGCCGTATGGTGTTTCGTATTTGATTGTTGCGTGCGCCCATTTTGACATGATTAGATGTGTCTCAATTCCCAGAGAACGGAGATATTTCATGGCTACGATGCCATAGATGGCGCCTGTTGCTCCGGTCATGCCAACTATGAGGCGGTTGTGTCTGAGACCCGTTGACCGGCCAGAGGCCACAGAAGAGTAAGGTTGCTGTGCATTTCGGGAGATATGAGAATTATTTGACTGGGAGAATCTGTGGATTGGTGGTGATATTTGTAGAAATTGTGTTTGAGCTGAAGTTGTAAATGTTGGATTCGTTTTCGACCACGGAGCATTGACTCTGTTCGCTGTGCGGGGAAGTAATAGAGGAATTGGTCGGACCATCCTCTCAAGGCAGCTACTCCTCCGTTAGGATCCAGATCAAAGTACAGTCTGATGAGACAGTGTAATTTCCACGAGTAATAAATATCGCAGACAGATAACAATCCAATATTTCAACTAGATTTGTTTTGCATCATCATGCGACACCCAGCGTAAGTAGAGTCGGGATTACTCCCGTTGTAGCCGAAAATCGCGTCAAGTGGATAACTAACTGGCGCAGAGGCGTTAGTGGTTCGAGGTAGGCTCTAACTGGTGCTTGTTTTCTGTCTTCTACTAGATGATTAAAGGCTGTTTCTCAACTACAAGTAGAGAAAGATGCATCTTTATCTGCATTGACATTATGTCGTCATTGGCTATTTGACTGGACCGAAGCCGATAGTATAAACTGCTGTGGTATTTACGTTGCACAGCGCATAATCACTGGCTTTCTCTACCGCTCACCGCTCTGGTGTTTATGTTTTCCAATATTCACAGTGAAAATGCTAACTACTTCCAATGTTAGTAGACCCGATGAAGCGAATTAGATCGTCCGAGTATGCAATTCAATTTCGGCTCTCCTCCCGGCGTTCCCGATTTCCCCGTCGGATTCTCCCCACTCGCAGTGACGGCATAAACAGTCCCAGGTATTAACAGGAACTTATCTATCCTCAGTCATATGCGTAGCTCTGCACTTATTAAAATTCTCCAAAAAGTATTAAATACTGCGATATCTTTACTGTTGACGATGAGGTTCCCGGCTGTGGGGACGTGTACGACCAGACGGCTATTTAGTCCTTTCCAGCAGCGATATTTCTCAAAGTCACGATGCAGATCGTCCTACGATCGTGCTATTAGTGAAGCAAATGATGCTCCCCATCTAAACTTCCGATCATTTATATCTGCCCTGCGTGAACAAGGAGACCTGGTCGATGTCAAAGAGCCTGTATCTTCCGACCTGGAAGCTGCGGCTGTAACTCGTCGAGTATACGAGAAGCGCGCAGCTGCACCACTCTTTCACAATGTTTCAGACAAAGATCCTCAGACTGGCCTTTTCAAGATCCTAGGAGCTCCTGTTGGTCTCCGTAAAAATAAGAAGGACCAGTACGGCCGATTAGCATTGCAATTGGGGCTTCCCGCAACCAGCACTGCGCGGGAGATTGTCGAGAAGATGATTGCTGCCAAAGAAGGCACTCCTCTACCTCCGGTTGTTGTTGATAGTGCAGATGCACCATGCAAAGAAAATATCATCAAGGGCAGTGACATTGATATGACTAAGTGGCCCATTCCACGTCTGCACGCATTCGATGGCGGAAATTATCTCGCTACGTACGGCTTTCACATCGTCCAGACCCCTGATAAATCATGGGTGTCGTGGTCTATTTCGCGAGCAATGCATCTTGCTGGCGAGCCACGTGCCCTTACGGCTCCTGTGTTGAAGGGCCAGCATATCCATGCTGTGAGGCAGAGATGGATAGATGCTGGAGCAGAAGAGACTCCATGGGCGTTAGTATTGGGTGGTCCTCCTGCTGCAGCGTTCGTCGCAGGCATGCCTCTTCCGTACGAAATCAACGAGGACGGTTATGTGGGGGCGCTTTCGGGATCACCATTAGAGGTTGTCAAGTGCGAGACGAACGATCTATTTGTGCCAGCAAACTCTGAAATTGTTCTGGAAGGTCGTATCTCTAATTCCAAAACAGTCCCCGAGGGCCCTATGGGCGAGTATCATGGCTACGCCTTCAAAGATAAACCAGTTATGAAACCCCTTTTCCATGTCGACTGCGTTACCTACCGAGATAGCCCGGTGGTCCCCATCTGCGTTGCTGGTATGCCAGCAGATGAGACACATACTGTCTGGGGGCCATCTATTTCTGCAGAGCTTCTTTCGGCCTTAAGAAAGGCTGGCTTCCCAGTGGACTTCGTTTGGCTTCCATTCGAAGCCTTATGCATTTGGATCTTTGTCAGCATCGATACCAAGAAGCTTGCCCATATGAATATTTCACCAGAGGAGCTCTGTAGACGTGCGGGAGAACTCATATTCAGCACACACGCTGGCTGGGAGATCCCCAAAGTGTTCCTTGTGGGGGATGACATCGATATTACTGATATTAACCAGGTACTTTGGGCACTCTCGACACGCTATCGGCCGGGGGCGGACGAATATCTTTTTGGTGATGCGACTGGGCTTCCGTTGCTACCGTACATGATGCGAGCTAAGAGGAAGGAAGTTCCAGATCCGGGAAGGGGAGGAAAGAGTGTTGTGAATCTACTTCTGCCAGAAGAGTTTGATGGCGAGAGAAACTGGCTGCCTAGCAGTTTTGAGGCTTCCTACCCAGAAGACATCAAAGAGGAAGTGCTTGGCAAATGGGAAAAGTACGGTTATTCGGAGGAAGAGTGAATTTAAGACTTAGAGAACTCATCATGTGTTCTCTTGGCCAACTGACTCCAAAGCAGCGGTCTGCTTATTCCCAGGCCAATACATACTCAGGAACAAATTATCCGTTAACTGTCCTATGGTAAATGATATCGAGTAAAACGCCGTTCCCAGCCCGGTGTGATTCAAAGAGAATTAACGTCAGTGATAGTAAGCTGTGACTCATGCCTTACAGTCAGTAGACTGATATTAATAATCTAACAGGGGATGGGATGTACGCAAAGAACACATCAATTATTAGAAGGTTGTCTGATCATTTAACATGGGATTCCGATATCCGTTCCGTCCGCTATTCACCGCAGTATCCGTATATGTAGCTCACGCTTGATATGACATATAGTACCGAGTATGAAGTACAGTGTTTTTGGAGCCCGCGGAACACGCATTAGAGCTTCTTGTCTATGTATCCCAAACTACGCAATATTGAAATGAGAGTTCAAGCAGGTGAAGTACAAAGAAACGGAGATTATGCAGCTGATCACAGAACCGGCCAGAGAAAAGGCTGGCCTGCCAGAGCGAGCCATCGGAGACCGATCGGCCGGATTAACTCCATCTACTAGCTAACCTACGTGTTAGATGAGTTAACAGATAATAATAATATGTAGTTAGTTATTATTGGGCGATTATCTAGTAAGGAAGTAACCGGCGATGTCTTCCTAAAGCGGAAATACTAGTCTTACATAAGTCGGCATTAGAAGGATTTAGTTTCCTGATAAGGCGGAGTCCTCGGTTTCCGACAAAGAATAATCGCTCGATATGGAAATTAAGCGGGTTTCTATGCTCTTATCCCCGAAACTAACATCGAGAATTTTCCTCTTGCGAATGACAAGTGAGCGCTAGATGATGATTATAAATTTAAGGTCTCGAACGAGATGGAGTTAATCCGGCCGATCGGTCTCCGATGACTCGCCTGCCAGAGCGAGCCTTTCCTCTGACCGGTTCTGTGATTTATATCCTATCCGCCTCTCGCTGATAATCATTCTACTTACGCCCTTTCGAAAAAGTAGCTGGACTGTGAAAGTCACACAAGATGGCGTTCATAATCCAGTATACACGGCTGCGAAAGCAGGTTCTGCAGCAATTGCAGGAGGTAAACGCGATGGAAAAGAAGGACGAGGTCGCGCAAATACCTGCAGACACCGATGCGACCAAGGAGTCGCAACCGGGTAAGCCATACAACCCTTCGCGCTATTGCCAGATCAGTGGGATCACGTTGGAAGAGGATTGTAACGGTGAGCAGTACTTTCGAGTTGGATGGGCCGGACCGGATGATCAGTTCAACCCACGCAATTGGACCACGACCCGACGTCTGTTTGCAACGCTCTCAGTATGCTCAATTGCCCTTGTCGCGACCATGGCATCATCCATTGATGCTGCAGTCCTCACCCCAGCATCCAAGACCTTTGGGGTAGCAGAGGTGGTCGAATCGCTGGCGACGGGTATCTATTTGGTCGGATTTGGCGTTGGCTCAGTGATCGCGAGTCCGTTATCAGAAATGGTTGGTCGCTATCCTGTCTACCTAGGAGCCTTATCGCTCTTTGGAGCATGGCTCTTGGGAGCGGCGTTGGCGCCAAATATCGGGGCACAGATCGTCTTTCGCTTTCTGGCAGGGCTGTCCAGTTCTGCCCCTCTTACTGTGGCAGGAGGATCCATCTCGGATGTTTGGGACACTCTAGAGAAGACGTTTGCCTTCCCATTTTTTGCGATCCAAGGATTTGGTGGTCCTTGTCTTGGTAAGTTTGGATCAATGTCCCTAATGATAACAATAGGAATGGCTGGCGACAAATAAGAATTGGGCCGCACACAATACAGGCATACAAGAACAGAGGCTCATTAATTACTTATTTATAGGACCTGTCATTGGTGCATATATAGGCGAAAGCCCTCACATCGATTGGAGATGGACGGAGTGGATTATGCTCATTTTGAATGGACTAATTATGGCGTTATTATTCCTGTTCAAGCGTGAAACGTTCGGCCCTCAGATCCTTTACTACAAAGCTAGATTCTTCCGACAAGCCACGGGTGATGCACGATTCAAAACAGAACTGGAAGCTTCCGGGGCGGTATCCGTAAGCACAACACTAAAGCGCCATTTCAGTCGTCCATGGATCCTTGCTATTGAGCCAATTGTCATCTTCATGACCTTCTATCTGACCGTGGTCTACATTGTTCTCTTCACGTTCCTAGATGGGTGAGTATTGTCCCTTGACTGCCACTAACTTTGGATCATTTTGTTAATACCCTTCTATAGTTACCCGTACATATTCGGGCGTATCCACCATATAAACGATGGCCTTGCCAACATCTGCTTCCTGGGCCTCTGGATAGGCATATTGATGTCTATGTTGCTAGTTCCCATTCTATATAAGAGGACACAGAAACAGTTGAAGAGAGATGGCGACGATGGTTCCGGCAAGGTGCTCAACCGAGAATCTCGTCTGTTCTTTGCCATGATCGGGGCTCCCGCCCTCCCAATTGGCCTCTTCTGGATGGCATGGACGGACTTCGTGAGTATCACTCGGGCATACGCACTCGTTACGAACACTGTCTAATCAGTTACATTACAGTCCTCTATTTCAATATGGTCTCCTTTGATTGCCTCTGTCGCCATCGGATTTTCCAACATCTGCATCTTCATGTCCGCTTACATGTATGTAATCGACTCCTACTTACACTACGCTGCCTCGGCCCTCACCTTTACCGCTCTCGTCCGATACATGGCTGCTGGAGGCATGACCGTAGTTGGTGTTCCAATGTACGAGAACCTGGGTGTGCACTGGGCATTGACCGTGCTGGCTATCATCAGCGTCGTTGCGACGCCAATCCCTTACGTTCTATATTTCTGGGGACCGAATCTGCGGAAGAGAAGCAAATGGGCAACGGCGATCTCGACCTGAGCAGACACAGATTGTCAGAGAGCGTACAATGATAACTCTCGAAATACAAATAGCCAGGAAGTCTGCAAACGAAATGTGCCAGCCGACAGGTATCGCATTATTGCTTCCAATAACCTATGGCTGAAACGAAAATCTTCCGATTCGATAATTGGACATGGACGAAGAACTCATATGCCGAAAAGGCAGCATATAGTACTCGACGGATAATAGAGAGATTAAGCATGAGAATGACGAGGGTGAAGTCGAGTGTGTGAATATAGTAATTAGGCTATGCGAATAATTAAAGGATGGAGATTAGAGATTGAACTAGACTTTGAAACAGACAAAGCTGGCAATTAGAGACTCAGCTAATAATATGCGACTTGCTAAGACTTGTCTTTCTCTCTTATATCGTAGATTCCGGTGTAGACAGTGCCACCAGACATTTAACTCTCACACGCCTATTCCCATTGCTATTTACCTAATATTGAGCCACCAATTTGACTGTCGTGACAATATCAATAGGATGCCTCAGTCCAATTCCGATCCTAAGAACCTTAGATGAAGTACCCCTGTCTGCATTGCTTAACGTTGCTAGCTGCAAGATCAAACCAAGTTTGGCAGGATTTAGTATTCCTACGGGCCTGTGGCGCAACGGTAGCGGTAAGTTGCCAATGAAGCTGCTTCAGCCAATCAAAACACTCGCTAATACCCTCACCAGCGTTCGACTCCAGATCGAAAGGTTGTTGGGTAAGTCTACAAAAGACTACTTTCCGACTTCGGAACACCAAACTAACATGCCGAAGTTCAAATCCTGCCGGGCTCATATCTTTTTTTCTTTTTTTCCTTTTTTCATGCTCTTTCTTTTGCTTCTTCCTAGAACTATTGAATGAAAAACTATCACAGCAGGGCGATATAAATTTCTATTTGTACAAACATATGCGTGAGAAGGACGGGGGTACGACCCGCTAAAATCGGAATGGTTCTCCAAGGTACCCAGTCGAGCTAAAGAGAGCAGAGGTGACCACGGTAGTCTACTAATAGATATTAAGCAAGGGATTTAGTTATACGTACCATATCTGAGAAATTCTTACGAGACTCTTGAGCAAGGGTGGAGGGCAGAAATGTTGTCATAACTCTTTAATTTTTTGGACCCCGTTTCCGAAATCTCGTATAACACCGTAAGTTTTAATAGAGACATGACTGCATCTCTTTTCTATACCATAAACGTGACGCGTGGCCTGAAATAATGCAAAACTGAAATAGATGAGGATTTGAAGAACATGGATCCGCGTCGAGCTCGTCAAGACACACATGATCGCAGTATCCCACTTAAGCCTTGGCAAGGCTGTTGCCCTCCTCAGCCTTCTGCTGGCCGTACTTCTTGAGACGGATAGCGTTGACGTTGATGAAACCGGCTGTCGAAGGCAGTTAGTCAAAGTGTTCCGATAAAAACAGTACACAAGGGAAGCGATCAACATACTGGTATCTTGAGGGCTGAAGTCGGTGAGAGAGTCCATGGAGGCCTCCTCGGAGCTGTAGAGCTTCTCGGTCTTCGATTCACGTCCAATGACGTAGACATTGCCCTTGTAGCAGCGGAGACGAACGTCGGCGTTCTGCGCAGGTGTTAGTCTTTGCGCAGAAACCATGAACAGGGTCCCCATAACGACGGGACAAGGAAGGTATACATACCACGCGGCGCTGGGAGAACACCAGAGAGTTCTCAATGAACTCTCGCTCCGGGGAGAAGTAGAGACCGTTGTACAGAAGCTCGGACCAGTTGTGAGTGACGAATTGGTCGCGGAGCGAGCGGACTTTGCCGTCCATAACGAGGGACTCAGCGTCCAAGTGAGCAAGTCTGAGGATGGTCATAGCGGGGGAGTCGTAGCAGCCACGGCTCTTCAGACCAATGAAACGGTTCTAGACAGCGGTCAATACATAACACAGCCTTCTAAGTCCCCCTCCTAGATATGTAAACGCACCTCGACAATGTCAATTCTGCCAATTCCGTTCTTGCAGCCAATCTCGTTGAGAGCAACGAAGATCTCAACGCTGTCGGTGATCTCCTTGCCCTCAGCGACGAGCTTGACGGGAAGACCCTTCTCGAAAGAGATGGCAATGTCAGTGGGCTCGTCGGGAGCCTGGCGAGGGTCGACAGTCTTGATCCACATGTCATCAGGAGGAGGAATAGAGGGGTCTTCCAGCGAACCGGCCTCGTAACTGCAGTGGGCCTCGTTCTCATCCATACTGTAGGGCTTGGCCTTGGTGGAAGTGACGGGGATTCCCTTCTCAGCGGCGTAGTCGAGCAGATCGCTACGGCCCTGGAAGCGGTCACAGAACTCCTTGATTCTCCAGGGAGCGATGATCTTGATGTTGGGGTCGATGGCAAGGAAAGCCAGCTCGAAACGGATACCGTCGTTGCCCTTTCCAGTGCAGCCGTGGGAAACAAAGTCACAGCCCTCCTCCTGAGCAACGCGCATCTGAGCACGGGCGATCACAGGACGGGCCAGACTGGTTCCAAGCAGGTATCGTCCCTCGTACTGGGCATTGCACTGAACAGCACGGTAGCAAAGCTGCTCGATGAATTCACGGCGAAGGTCGAGGATGACCATCTTGGAAGCACCGATCTGCTTAGCCTTGGACCGGACGGAGTCCCAGTCCTCCTTCTGGCCGACATTGGCGAGGAAGCAGACAACCTCATAGCCCTCGTCCAGGAGCCATCGCAGAATGGTGCTGGTATCGAGACCGCCTGCGGGGTATGGTCAGTGCTTTGAGGGAAAAAAGAAGGACGAAGGAACTGAGGCGTACTGACCGGAGTAAGCGAGACAAACTCTGCCCTTCATGGTTGCAGATTATTGTGAATGAAGCCTGAATGTTGCAGAGTTCAAAGATGCAATTGAGGACGAGGGCAACTTAAAGATCTGGGGAATAATGAACGAGTTAGCTCGTCGAGTCACACCGGCCCGGGGAAAAGTTTGACTCCGGCGTCGGCCAATGCGGGCAAATTTGAAGTCACGTGGGGAGATAAGACCGTTAATGAGTCAACATTGATACACTGGATTTCTCTCCTACTTCCAAATATTGATTGCGACAAGTATAGGTTATCTCCTATATTAAAATTGATCTCCTTTTCCAATTGATGTCTGCATACCAATGTCACTGTTTTCGACGCTATTGAGAGACAGAGTCCAAAATTTATTTTCTTCGGGAACTTCTTTATCTTCGGCCAATCAACTGTCATTCATGGCCAGGTTGTAAACTTTGAATTCCAGATTGACTCTGAAGAAATCCCTTGTATTGTCTAAGTGTGAGAATGCCTCCTTGACCATAGCAGACAAAATGAATTGCTTTGTGGAATGGGATGACATTATCTGATAAAGAGAGTAACCACACTGGTAAATACTGCCTAGCTCCTACAAAAGTCAGGTTTGAAGTAACGGAAGTTCTCTTGGCCGCACAATAATAAAGATCTCTGAATAAAAAAGCACTGTGAAAGTAAGCACTGTGTGGTCTCAGGGTTCTGAGGGGTACATATGTCTCCTTGCTTTGAATCCATGCATAGTATTAACTAAAAAAATGAAACAACAGACAAAAAAGATATGAGCCCGGCAGGATTTGAACTTCGGTATGTTAGTGTGAGATTCGTAGCCAGATGGCAGTAGTCTGTTTTGTAGACTTACCCAACAACCTTTCGATCTGGAGTCGAACGCTGAGAGGAAATTAGTGAGAGCTCATTGGCAGAAGCAGTTAATTGATAACTTACCGCTACCGTTGCGCCACAGGCCCGTGAAAGTTATTAGTCATACACTGTTTGTCTTCAACAGCAGAGAGAGCCGTTAGTATGACTTCGTTATGACTTCTCAGATATTCAAGTACCATAGTTTTAGCATCCGGCCCCGACATACCATAGCATATGATATAATAACTACTACCCAATAAAGTAGTGCTTGTTTGTAATTCTCCAGCGAACACTCTGCTTTGCGGGCTACGCGGTAATTCCTGAACGAGAAGCGACCAAGCCTTCTGCATTGTCCAGTTTTAGCTTATCTATATTGCCATTATAGAGGGTGGTGACAAAACTGTTGTGGTAACCAGAGTGGTGCTTTGGGTTTGTAGTGTATAAGTATCCCTGCTGCTGGAGGAGACAATCTTTGATGCGGATTTGTAAATAGTTGCGACAAATAACTCCAAGCGGCGGCTACTAATAGGGTTTCAGCGTTGCACCACATATGCTTCGCATTGCATTAGGGCGACGGGACCTTCTGTCGACCTTCGACTGATCCCAACTTTGACACTCGTTGTGTGTTGACGAACTCTGTTTAATGTGAGACTGGCGAGTATTACCGACATCTGATGCTAGAGGCTTCTATCTTTAGTTGTGTCACTCTCTCCTACTTGTGCAGTTGTATTGTGCATCGCACTCGGGTTATGGGTGGGCAGCTTACCTTAAATGCGACCAGACACGGACTTCGGATGGCCTGTTAGCGTATCAGGAAATGAAGTGTTTGACCTGAGATCGGTAATTGACGATTACGCAGTTTGCTATTTTACATTACCGCATAAAAAGAGTTCGCCTAGTGGTACTGTTTTACCTTTAGTGCTAAAATATGTAGTAACAATACAGTTTCATTAATCGAATCCTCCTTGAAGAGCACTGTTTTCTTTTGTAATCCTGGCCCACTCAAGGGTTTTCCGCCACAGTTTCTGTTGATTCCCCTCATTCAAGCTGTCGGGTGAGCTCACATCCTTGTTCAAGAGAGTGAAATAGCCGCGCTCCCCTGGGCTAGCAGTGTTGGTTGCAAACTCGACTATATCGGCAGCTGCTTCACGAGAAGTGCGCATAGTTGGGTCAAGAACATGACGGAGTATGAAGAGAAATGGCCGAAGGATGAACAATGATATAAAGGTAAAGAAAGCCGGAGTGTTAACTCGCAGGGCGCGAGAATCTCCTAGGTTGCCCGGATTCACCGCTATCGCGGTGATATGTCTCAGTGTGGGATCCTGTCAGATTGCCAAATTAATTAGACGACATGGAAAGAGACAAGAATAAAGAGAACAAAATACATTAAGATAGAACAGAAAGACAAAAGAGACATACACTTTCCAGATAACGATTCAGAGCATACATCCACATGATAATGGCTAGTTTTGAATTGGCGTAATGCTCGAGTCCCCGACCCGTCGGATCTGCTGGTTCCTGCACTGGAGGCTTCACGAGCGTCTCCAGGTCATCTGGGATCGCAGGTGGGTATTTTTCGAGGACATTTTTACCGGGCCAGTGGTTTTCGCTGCCGAAGAGCACGATGCGACCAGCAGACTCCGGCTTAAAGTAGCCTATTAACCGTAGAACAAGCGCTGCATGAGCGATGTGGTTAACCTGGAAGGTCTTCTCGTATCCATCGGCGGTTAATTCGCTCTCAACAAGGAGATTCCAGTGATATGCGTTGCAGACAATGCTGACGATAGGTGGAAGCTTTCCAGATTTGATTTCATCAGCGATTGCGGTCGCGAATTCATGAACAGCGGAGATGTTCGCCAAATCCAGTTGTCTGAAGCTGACCTTCTCAGCCTGGGACCGTGGAACGAGAGTGAGAAGGTTTGCAATGGTCTCTGGATTGCGAACCGTGAGAACGAGGTTATAATCAGGATATTTGGAGAGTAGTATCTGGACAGCTGGTGTGGCTAGAGAGCCATTGGCACCAGTGATGATAATTGTACCAGTCATGGTCAGCTCATAGACAACGAGGGAGGAGAACGGAGAAACAGCATAAAATTGTGGCAGTCTGATGCTGGCCGTCAGCATTAATACCTGATAGTTAGATGTAGTATGGCGTGACTACCATAAGACCTAGCTAGGAACTAATAGTACTAGTGTCAAGAGACATCGTCCTGGTAGGTTCTAGAGACATTTTAACATAACCTAAGAGAATGCGGTGACATTTGCCTGGCCACTAGGCGCAACGCATGTACTTCTAACTAAATCTTTAAAGCATAGCTTAACTATTTCATAGGACATATAATTATTCATAATGCAGGTCGGGACTAGGATGTCAGTGCGCAGCGCAGCACAGATAAAACAGCGTGAAACAGGTAAGACAGATATGAAGACATCATAAACTAGACTTTTCCCTCAGGAGTTCGTACTTGGAGGATTTAAGCTGTCTTGGGTTTTTGGAACAAACCCGGAGCCGTGTTCGTACAATATTGTGGCCTAGATAGGTGCCTGAGGATGGAATACTTCTTTTAAGGGAAGGCGGTGCGTATGATTAGCGGGCAGGTCCGCTTTAGGCTGCCGCGGGGAGGGTCGATCACTTCCAATAGAGGCTAGCGAATTCTAGGTCCTTGGGCGCATCGGTCACCAATGAATTGGCACACCGCCCACATGACTTCCTTAGATAATCACATTTTTATTGCTTCTTTCGTCGGCCCTCACTTTTTGCTCGTTCCCAGCCCTTGCGCTGGCCAAAGCCACCAGTACATTTTCTCCTGACGCTCGTTTTTTGACCAGAGGCAAAGATGAAGTACGTTCTGGTTTCAGGAGGTAAGGCGTTCCATTGTCGAATTTGCAAATTAGCCTGTGGCTCACACATTTCACTTTTTCGCAGGAGTCATCTCCGGTGTGGGGAAGGGCATCATTGCCTCGAGTTGTGGTCTGTTGTTGAAGACTGCTGGTCTGGCAGTTTCTTCGATCAAGATTGACCCCTATTTGAACATTGATGCTGGCTTGATGAACGTAAGTTTCCATTAGGGCTGTTTGTTGGCTTGCCATTTCATTGACTGACATTTTCAAAGCCACTAGAGTGCGTTGCCATACCCAATTCCTGCTCACGAAAGGAAAGACATTGACAAGACAAAGGCATGGAGAATGTTATGTTCTGGATGACGGTGGAGAAGTCGATCTCGACCTGGGAAACTATGAACGTTATCTCGGAGTCACGCTGGCGAAGGATAATAACATCACGACCGGCAAGATCTACTCGCATGTGATCAACAAGGAGCGTCGGGGTGATTACCTTGGAAAGACGGGTTGGGTTATCCGCTCTGAATGTCAGGGGACGTCTGCTGACCTTATCAGTGCAAATTGTCCCGCATCTGACCAACGAGATTCAGAATGTGCGTTTGTCTTGTAGCCCCTGCTGCTTAATACTAGCATAGCCTTACGTTTTTCTAGTGGGTCGAAAGAGTCGCCAAGGTCGCGGTGGATGAGTCTGGAAGGGAACCCGATGTCTGTATCAGTGAGTATCTTTTACCGCAAATTACGATGTGCTGTCCGCTGACCAGCTGTTCCAGTTGAAGTAAGTTGACTACCAGCATCCGATATGAGCTCCACAGGGACTAATTTCCATGCACATTAAAGTTGGGTGGTACTGTCGGAGACATCGAGAGCGCACCGTTCGTTGAGGCTATGTCCCAGCTTCAGAGACGAGTTGGCAAGAGCAACTTCCTTCAGATTCACGTCAGCTATGTTCCCCTGATTGGTCAGGAACAGAAGACAAAGCCTACTCAGAGAGCCATCAGTGATGTCCGCAGCGCTGGTCTCAGGCCGGACCTGGTGGCCTGTCGTTGCGAGACGCCCCTGGAGGATGCTACTATCCAGAAGATCGCCAATGCCTGCCAGGTTGAACTGGATCAAGTTGTTGGCGTCCACAATGTTTCGACAACATATCAGGTTCCTGTTCTTCTGCATAGACAGGGATTCCTTCAGACGCTAGGCCACCTTCTCCAGATTGATGCTATCCAACGGGATCCCAAGCTCGTGGCCCAAGGCAAGATCATTTGGCAGGAATGGCAAGGCCTGGCTATGAGTCAGGACCATGTCTTCGAGACGGTGTCGATTGCATTGGTTGGCAAGTACACCAGTCTCCATGACTCTTACATGAGTGTCACCAAGGCTTTGGAGCATGTAAGTATCATCAACACGATTCGTGAGGAAAATCTTAGCTGACAGTTCAAAAAGGCTGCCATGCATTGCCGCAGAAAGCTCCAACTAGTCTGGATCGAGTCTACTCACCTGGAAGAGGAACACAAGACGACGAACCCTGGCGAGTACCACTCCGCGTGGCATCAGCTGTGCACTGCGCACGGTATTCTGGTTCCTGTATGTTTACGTCCATTCTTATATTGAGATCCTTTTCTAATGGTCCCCAGGGTGGATTTGGTTTGCGTGGCACAGAAGGAATGATTAAGAGCGCTCATTGGGCTCGTACGAACAATATTCCCTACCTGGGAATTTGTCTCGGTATGCAACTGGCCGTTGTCGAGTTTGCTCGTAATGTCTGCGGTATGACCAAGGCCGGCAGTTCAGAATTCGATGAGGGATGTGAACAGCCGGTTGTTATCTACATGCCTGAAATCGACAAGACAAAGATGGGCGGTACGATGCGTCTCGGAAAGCGAGTCACTAAGTTCCAGCCCGACACTGAATGGTCCCGTCTGCGAGCCTTATATGGCGAGAAGCAGGAAATTTGGGAGAGACACCGTCACCGTTATGAGGTTAACCCCGAGGTCGCGGAAGAGATTGAAAAGTCCGGCCTGACATTCATTGGAAAAGATGAAACAGGCGAACGTATGGAGATCCTCGAGATCAAAGACCACCCCTGGTACGTTGGCGTGCAGTTCCACCCTGAGTACCTGAGCCGCGTCTTGGCACCGAGCAAGACCTTCCTCGGTTTCTTCGCCGCTGCAGCAGGTTGCTTGGATGAGATCACCGAGCTGTTCAAGAACCGCCATGATCTCAGCCACCAGGGGATTATATAGATTCCTTTTTCTATTATAGATTAGATTTTTGTTTTACGGAAAAAAAAAAGAGAAAAAGCGGCACCTGGTAGGGAGTTCTCATGTTTTATAACTCAGGGGGGTGGTATTATGCCTTGAATATGATTGGATGTCAAACTTCTATAACTTTCTCTATTATAGGGCCAATAGATAATGCCCTCAGTGGGTGTATATAATGTCCGTATTTCCGAATACCGTGCTCGAAGTGAGTACAAAATTTGCTGTATAATATTGGTCTCAGGAATGCCCTGCGTGAACGAAGTCTAGCATCAAGATTTCCACCCAGGAGTTGAAACTTCATAACACATATAACAACTATCTATAGTATCATCTGCATCCATATTGGTCAATTGGTGATCTGAAATTAAGTATCTATAAGAGAGCTACATATCAGATATACTTGTCGCTAATCACCTCGCATGAAGCGATCCGCCTGGCTCTCAATTGACCAATAACCACACTGCGCATCTCACTTCTACAGCCAAAGACGCAGGGAAAGACTAATCCCTATAACAGGAAGCAAGCTAACCATCTCGCCAACACCGGCATAACTGGGCTGGATCCTAAACCCGACCGCTTCGAACACACCTGCAGCAAAGAGGACGGCGAAGACGTTATATATCACGGCCCAAACGAGATTCAGACGGATTCTGCGCGTGGCTCTCTTAGATAGATCCAGAAACAGGACAAGGCCGTGGAGCGAGTCCTTCAGAATTCCAACATCTGCAGCATCGACTGCTATGCCTGCGGCGTTGCTCATGCATATTCCCAAGTCTGCTTGAGACAGGGCAGGGGCATCATTTGTTCCATCACCAATGAAGCAGACTTTGGTCTTCGGGTCTGAACTCTGTAGTTTGCGGATGTAAGTTGCTTTATCTTCAGGTTGGCAGTTAGAATGAACATTTTGGCGATCTAAGCCTAAGGTTGATGCGACGCGAGAAACGGAGGGGGCGTTATCGCCGGAGAGTAGATGGAGGGTTATCTTTTTGCTTCTTAGTTGGTTGAGGACTTCTGCGGCTTCTGGACGAATGGTGCCTGAGAGACCGTATATTGCTAGAAGAGTATTATTCTTCGTGAGGCAGAAGACTGTGAGGGACGAATCGATCATTTCTTTCACTGCTGGGTGATCCTTCAGTCCAAGCCATGCCGGGCTCCCGCCCCTTAGAATTCCGTCTTCTATAGTAAGCTCGACACCTTTCCCCACAATGACCTTAGCGGGACTAGATGGCTTGATGTTTTCATTGACGGGTATGGTGCTCTCAATGTATTCGTGGACAGCTTGAGAGACTGGATGCTTGTTTCCTTGGGTAACCATGACTGTCATGCGACGAACCTCACTTTGGGCGACTCCAGGATGAGATACGGGATAAACTTCTTTCAACACAGCTAGTTTTCCTGTCGTCAGGGTACCAGTCTTGTCAAACACAGCGTGGTTGATCTTCTCGCCAGCCTCCAATGCAGCCCCGCTCTTGAAAATGACACCCTTGCCAATTCCAACGGAACTGGATACTGTCAGAATCGTAGGAACAGCCAAGGCTAAAGCACAAGGACAGCTGATGGCGAGAACAGAGATAGCGAACGTGAGGGCATTGATAGAAGCCAGAGTACCTGCCCATTTCCGAACAAATACGTCGACAAGGACCCATATCAAGAAGTCAATGGCTGCTGCTACGAGGATGGCTGGAGTCAAGTAAGAAGCCAACAGATCAGCTCGTTCCTGAGTCTTGGTCCGTGATGATGTCGCACTGGTGACCAAATTCTTCACAATGCTGAGAGTGTTTTCAGAGATGAGACGCGTGACCCGATATTCGATGGTACCATTGACGATCTTCGAGCCCGCGAAAACTTGAGATTTCTTCGAACGAGTCACAGGTTCGTTTTCACCTGTTATCTGTGATTCGTCAATCTCAGCAATTCCATTCACAATGACACCATCGGTGACAATTTGCTCGCCTGCCTGGCTCCGTACAACATCACCATAATGAAGAAGTGCGGTATCAAGAAGCTCATCGTCGTTATTTTCCATAGAAGGCTTGATAAAACTTCTAGATAGAGATACCTTCTTTATAACCCGGGCCATGTGCGATTGGGACGAATCTGTCCTTTGCATATCGCGTGCTTTCCTTCGAATCCACAATGTCAACAGCCTTCCAAGCTTGATAAGTGTGATGAGTAGGGAGCTCGTCTCGAATATAGGGTGGCCTAGAATACTGGTAGAACCTCCGTGATGCACTTCGAAGCCAAACGCAATGACAGAATATATGTAGGCACTTGTTATTGAAAGAACCACCAGGACATCCATATCAATTTCCTTCTGATACCATAATGTCTGCAAGGCGTGTTTGTATACAGGGAACGCGAGAATCTGGACAATAGTGGCCAAAGCCATAGAAACAGCAGAGTATTGAACCCTCTCTGAGGGGGATGCTTGTCTCGCGAATGAAGACCAGGCAAACACCAGAACTGGGACAGTAAGGACTGTAGCCGACAAAGTTTGAGCTATGAGAGAATGCCAGTGGCGATCTTCAATTCTTCTTGCCGTCTCTTCAGATGATCTGGCTGCTAATTTGACGTGGTTTCCAGAAGAAGTCGCTATTTCGAGGATATCTCGGATGCCGATAATTCTGGGCTCGTAGAAGACTTGGTGGCTTTCCTTCCCGACGGGAACCACTGCGTTAACTCCATTGAGTACTCGAATTCTTTCTTCATATTTAGGATCAAGGCCAGTTAACGTAAAGTTTTCACCGTCCACAGCACCTGCTAAGCCGGTGCGCAGGACGGTGCATGTGAAGCCAGTTCGTTTCTTCACGTAGGATGTAAACTCAGACACATCGGCCACCAGAGAAGGATCGTAGATGAGCTCCGCACGATTGAGGATAAAGCTGGTCTTGACATCGTTGATCCCTGCGTATGATTCAAGTACATTATGAAGCTTTGACTCGCATCCAGTGCACGTCATTCCAACGACACCAAGAACAACAGAGTATTTTGTCCTCTCAGAAGCCCTTTCAACATCTGAGCCAGATGGGCTGGTGCTGGAAACAGGCGAGGGTTTGTCTGTGGTTTTGAGTGCTCGCGGTTGCCCGCATCCAGGCTTCGAGCTAGGTTTGGAGGCCTTTTCTCTTCTGACGGCACAACAGGTCCGTCCTCCAGGGAAGATAAACGGTCGCGGGCCACTGCAGAAGCATTTGCGGATAAGACGGCTGATATTCGAGACATATCGCGCTTCAGCAGCTTCAACCATGTTTTCTTTTGACTCTTCCTGTATGGACGTGGTAAAAGCTGCAGCCATTTCAAGATGCTTTTCACACGGCTGAACGCAAGAGCTGCGTTGGGGACTGTTGTCAGTTATCTCGTTCGAACAACAGGCGTCTGGTCCTCTAATCTGTTCATCTGCGCACAGTTTTGCTGCATATTCAGCGACACACTCATCTGACTCGAAGTTAGCAACTTGTTTGAATTCAGTAATATTGTATCAAGGACTATACCAGAGCATTCGCATTTGTTAGAGTCTGTACAGCAGATGTCCAAAGTCGAGGTTGCAGGTGGCGCATTTCCTTGAGATTTAGAACAGCAATTGTCGTCCGCAACCAGCTGCTGCTCTGTACAAGAGCTACCCTGATCGCATTTCTCATTATTGGTTGAGGCGCAGCATCCAGGACTCTCATAGCAGCCTTTGGGGTTTTCTATAGCCTGGCAACAGCCACTCTCGCAGGTTTCGGGCTGTGGTGTATTGCATTTTGGGTTTAAATCGCAGCATCCACTTTGACACTTGTTGTCCAATGCTGGGATAGATGCCTTGCACGATTTGTTATCCGTGTCAACACAGCAATCAGCAGGACTCGCGGCACAGCATGATTTCGTGTCTTTATCGCAACCAGAACCGCAGTCCTGAGGCGCGGCAGAGTGAATCGAGGCGGTACATTGTCCTTTAGTATTGACTTCACAGCAGGAGTCGACAGATGCTCCATCATCAAAAGCTGGGGCGTCACTATTATACCCAGTCTGTGGATTGTCTGCGAGAATGGCTTGGGTCTCTTGAGGCCGCGGAGGCCCTGAACAGCAGCTGCAAGATAACCCCGCTTGGCCGGCCGGTTCAGTAGGTTGCGCCATTTCGGTTTGGTGTTGCTAATACATGTAACGAAGAACGGATTCTTGGTTACAACGGTCTTCGTGGGAGGAGGCTTACCGATAAATACTTAACGGAACAGGTGAAACACAGTCGGACGAATGGTTGTAGTCTTTACTGTATGAAGCCTAGCTTTCAGGATCAGACACACTACCTGTGCTTGAGTATGATGATGCAGAGGAGATTTGGGCGGTAGAGGACTTGGCAATGCATTCTTGCGACAAAAGTAAAAGTTCCAGGATCGTGTCAGGCATTCATCCTGGGATTTCTGTAGCCATTTACTCAAAATATATGCTCTGCTGTCTGATTTGTGTTTTATCCGCACGGGTACCTAGATTACCTTCAAAGATCATCAGATAAAGAAAATAGAGGTCTGACCGCAACAAGATGTGGTAAATGGGCTCAGCCATTTGAGCTAACCAAGGAGAGTCAACTTTATCCCCCACTAACGCTTCATAAATCAAGACCCGGATGGCTTCGGATAGGAAAGGGCCAGTCGATTGAGAGGCCTTATTAGTAGATAATTTCCTTCTCCTAAGCAAGTAGAAATCGAAATTTCCGTTTCAGTTTATTGCTACTCTTCACCCAAAAATTCGAAACGAGTCAAGAGAAGCGAAGCGACAAGCTGCGACCAACGGTACGGGCGCCGGATGGTTAAGCTCTCCGTATACATCTGGTCCTCTCTTTTCACACATACACGGCCCATCACTGTCTCACGACTCTCAAGATCTCATCGATACTCGGTACAGAGCCTACAAATACAGAACATTCAATAATAAACAATAGAATACCGGCGATCAGCGATGTGAAGTGATTATTACAAATATTGCACACTAACTATGGTCGACATTTTGGTTTCGTATCCCGCTCGGAGCAGATGCAACATCCACTCGGAAAGGAGTTTGCTGGAAACATCGGTCGGTGATAGGAGATATCCCCCCTAAGTCCATGGTTGCCTTTGCCTGTATTGCGCACGGCAGCGATGAGGACATACGGAGCATTGATGGAGCTTTATATAAGATCTCCTGGGACACCGTCCTTGACATTCGATTCCCAAGAGTTACGATAGCCACCAAACCGTTCTGTTCTCCTACAAGTGCCATCATGCCAGCTCCGTACGACGCAAACACTTCCGCCGATGAGTTGATCAGCGATTATGTGAAGATAATCGAAGGCAAGACCATTCTCACAACTGGCGTCTCCCCCAGCACCCTTGGTGGTGCCTTCGTCCAATTCATCGCGAAGGCAAACCCCGGCGTTCTCATATTAGCTACTCGCAATCCTGCTAAACTCCAGCAAACGGCCGACGAGCTCTCCAGCGCATATCCAAATGTCAAGGTTCGCACACTGAAGATAGATCTCGCATCGTTGAAGAGCGTCCGGGAGGCAGCTAAGGAAGTCAACTCTTGGGATGATGTCCCGTCTATCGACGTGCTGGTCAATAATGCAGGCATCATGGCCGTGGACTACCAACTATCCCCCGAAGGGTTCGAGTCGCAGTTAGCAACAAACCATTTGGGTCCGTTTCTATTCACGAACTTGATCATGAAAAAGATCTTGGCCTCCAAGAGTCCCCGAGTTGTTGTCGTTAGCAGTGATGGCCATCGGTTGAATCCTATCCGTTTCGACGATTACAACTTCGAAGTAAGTCGCGGAATACAAGATACTACGGCTCCGTACAGAAGCTGATTGTCCAACAGGAAGGCAAAAGCTACAACAGGTGGTTCGCCTATGGCCAGTCGAAAACAGCTAACCTGCTGTTTGCTCTCTCCCTGGCACAGAAGCTTGGTCTCAAGAGCGGTCTCCAAGCATACAGCTTGCATCCCGGCGTTATATGGTCCACCCACTTGGGTGACCATGTGAATTGGGATTTGCAACTAGATGAGCTAAGTAGGTGGCAACAGCGATAATAATGGGATGCAGCGTAGCTAATAGCACCTCAGGAAATGCCGATAGAACCTTTGGCAACCCAGAGTCTTGGAAACAATATGACGGCAAGCCTATCGAACGCGGTATCGCAACTCACATCTATGCGGCATTTGACCCATCACTTAAAGGTAATTTCATACATGCAATATAGATAAACGCAGATTAGAAGACTAATGAAGACTAATTGGGCTATTAGCGAACAATGGTGCCTATCTAATCGACACCCATGTGGCAGACCCGCTCGTCGACACGGTGAAGCCGTGGGCAACCAGTAGTTTTGAAGCCGAGAGATTGTGGAGGTTGAGCGAGAAGCTGGTCGGCGAAGAGTTTCCATACTAGACTTGTTCCATTGTTTGAGAATATCGACGATGTTCATGGAAGCTTGTACAGTATTATGCTCGATCGGTTTCCAGGAAGATCATTTATTTGCTGGAAGGCAGTGGTTGATATGGGGAACCAACAGTGTGTACTCATAGAACCAAGGCTTATTCCTAATGCGATAACATACCTGCGAGCTATAAAGAATGTGAAACGTTCCTTTCTGGTTACTGATTGAGTTAGTGGTCAAGATGGTTCCTGCGAGAATCATCGTGATGCGGTCTCCCCGCAGTTCGGGATGATCGACCTTGCCGGATGCGGCTTAGTAAGCTCACGCGGCGACTGGCTCTTCAGCAGTTATTTCTCCAGTTTGTCTCACCGGCTATCGAAGTTCGACCTCGTTAAGCGATTAAGCGATCAGGAGAAGAGCGGTCTTGATTCCACGTAAGCAGTCCGCCAGGTCTTTCAGGACGAGCAACGTCTGGATAACCAGATGGAAGACTGCTGCGGGTGCGTGCCATTGACCCTCCAGACCGCGTGAATAGCCCGAGACCGTTTGTACTTGCGCACCGACACTGTTTACTCGTCTAACGCAAAGCATCCATCTGGGAAGTGATTGGCGGTCAGAGTTTGGAAACAGAGCGTTTCTTTTCACGTGCCTGCATGTAAAACTTCCCAAGTCATAGTTCTGCTGCGAAATTGCGAAGAGCAATGCTTCTGCGGAGAAAGTCGCCCGAAAAGCCAGAATCTCAGTACGATTCCAATGGCGAGAACGGCGAGAACGGCGAAAATGGCGAGGCGGAGGAAAAAGAAGATAAGAAGCCAACCGTCTGGGAGAAGGTAAAGGGCGCCTGGACCAAGTTGGATTTGGACGTTGGTACATTCATGATGATGATGAAGTAAGAATTAGAACTCTTTCAACTTCAACGATGATTGCTGATCGACGATCTAGGGGAGCTATTCCGCCAACAGTTTCAGTAGCTATGTATGGATTGATCCCGCTTGCCTTTATTTGAACCGGACTGACGAATGAAAAGCTATCAATCTACGAGCGTGGCAGATACCTATACCACGCTTGGTTATCTCATTGCAATTATCTCTATTATGGGCTTCTGCATCCTGCCAAGAGCAAAGTTCATCCAGATGATGATATTCAATGTTCTGGCGGTTTGCGTGGGAATTGCTGCAGCTCTATTGATGATCTATTCAGCAGTCAAAGCTCGTCAGCACACAGAGTCGCCGTCGGCAGCGAGTTCCGTGGGATCTCCAGCACCTGGGGCCGCAACGACGACGTACAATTCATCTGCGTCTGCTGTATGTGGCGTGTGGCTGTTTTTCCAGATCTACCTAGTCAACACTGCACGGGCCAAATTTCCTCAGTTCAATATGCCTGTTATCGTCTATTCGATATTTGCGAATGTATCTGCTATCTACGCACCCCAATTCCAAACCATGTCGGCCGGGATCGCTTTTGCTAAGCGACTGATGGAAGCCTTTTTGACGGGTCTGGCCATCGCGGCTGCAACATCCTTCATTATACTACCAATGACGTCAAGAAAGGTGGTCTTCAAGCAAATGGCAGGTTATATCGGTGCGTTACGTGGTGCTCTTAAGGCTCACGCCGCCTATTTTGAATCGATGGAGCATACCGACATGTTTGGGAGGGTCGAGACATTTGACAAGAAATCAGAGAAGCGTCTAAAAAAGGGGAAGAAAGCATACAGCCCACAGGCCGAGGCGATAAAGAAAGCTGTCCGGGGGATACTAGAGATCCATGGAAAACTACATGGGGATTTGACCTTTGCAAAGAGAGAAGTTGCTTTTGGCCATCTTGGCCCGGACGATCTTCAAGAGACATTCCGGCACCTCCGGAAAACGATGACACCGGTTGTTGGTCTGAGTTCCATAGTCGATATCTTCGAGCGGCTGTCTGAATATAACAGATTCAATGATCCTCTAGAAGACGCACCCGAAGATATCCACTCTGACCCTGTGCGGCAACGCGTTGTCCATGAATGGAACGATATGATGACTGCAGTCCATGACCCGTTTGCTTCCATGCTTGAAATTATAGATGAAGGCTTGGAACATGTCTCTTACTCACTGAAGCTGACGAAGCCACCCAAGGAGGCCGCAAGCCAAGAAGCCAAAGACACTGGGCCGAACGCTACAAATGACGTCGAAGCATCTCCCGCAAAGGCGTCGCCCGGCCAGCCTGGATTTGCAAAATACCTGGAAAAGAAACAACAAGAGTTCCGTAGTGCTAAACTACTGGCAGTGCGTGCTTGGTGTGATGAGAAAGGTATCAAGTTGCCTTCCAATTTCTTCGAACATCCTGAATCGTTTGATATTCAGGACGAGATGACTGGTAGGTTGTCGTCGAACCATGAGCGAAATCAACGACAGCTTTATCTTTTACTATATGTAGGTCTCTACGAGCAGCTGAACGTTCTCTTGTGACTAATCTCTGGCAGATGGCCCATCTCCTCCACTCAACCAATCAAGCTGTTCTCGACTTTGTGCATTTTGCTGATGGAAGAGTCGCCTGCGGGAAAATGTCTGAGAAGCGATTGATCATTCCGGGATCTAAACGTCTGAAGAAATGGTTCATAGGTGCTTTCAAAAGCGAGGATGGCCATGAGGACCATCATCTTAGTGAAGGATACTCTGCAAACCGTACACTGTCTCTCGGCGAAGCATTCAATAAACGGAAGGACCCAGAACATCTGCCCCCGGAGACAACATGGCAGCGTATAGGCGACAAAATACGACTTATCCCGGCTTTTCTCCGCTCTCCGGAGTCTGCCTTTGGATTTCGCGTTGCCTGTGCCATAATGACTATTGCAATCATTGATTTCCTGCACGATACACAGGTCTTCTTCGTAAAGCAACGTCTAGTCTGGGCCATGATCATGGTTGCTATCAGCATGTCTCCCACAGCCGGTCAAAGCATATTTGGTTTCGTACTACGGCTAGTCGGGACGGTAATTGCGATGATTGCTAGCTTTCTGGTCTGGTACATCCCTGGCCAGAAGACACCTGGTATAATCGTTTTTCTTTTCGTCTTTGCCACTTTTGGTTACTATATTCCGATCAAGAAACCGCGCTTCATCATCGTGAGTTTCATCGGCATTGTTACCACGACAATGATCATCGGATATGAA
Organism: Paecilomyces sp. PK2413; assembly: GCA_023624055.1. NCBI lineage: Eukaryota > Fungi > Ascomycota > Eurotiomycetes > Eurotiales > Thermoascaceae > Paecilomyces > Paecilomyces sp. PK2413. Next base: position 2,253,545 of record JAMADQ010000002.1, read on the forward strand.
CTGGAAGTGCGTCGATTAGGTGAAGCGGTCGCCACATCCAACGGACAGGCTTTCTATCCAACCTACCTTTTAGCTCCTTACCGTTTAGCTACTGTCGCTGCTGGTCTTTTTGTTGCCTTTATTTGGACCATCTTTCCCTATCCAATCTCAGAACATTCCGCGCTACGCCAGAATCTGGGAAACTCCCTATACCTTCTTGCAAATTATTATTCTCTCATCCATGAGACGGTGTCTGCCCGAATCCGTGGTGACGAAGAGGATTTACTCACTACAACATCAACCGGACGCAAACTGGAAAAGGCACGCAACAAGGTATTCTCTAAGCAGATGCTTATGCTTGCAGGCTTACGAACACATTGTGAATTTGTGAGGTGGGAGCTGCCTATTGGCGGCAAATTTCCCAAGGAGCAGTATGACCTTATCATAAACTGCATGCAGAAGTGAGTTGCTCGCGACCGGTATGCTGCCTCTATACTAACGTTTGGTAGTATTGTCAATTATGTCAGTCTTGTGGCCTATGCATCAGACACCTTTACTCGCATTGGCCAAGATGCCGAGGCCTCTCAAAATGCATGGTTCAACGACTTCAAGAGACTGATGGCCAGTGCCCATTTGACTTCTCATGAGATCACATCGTTGCTTGCCCTGCTGTCGGCTAGTATAACAAACAGACAGCCACTCCCTCCCTATCTGCGGACACCTACGCCGTATGGATTTTCGAAGCGCCTTGAAGCATTAGACAGGGACATACTGAGCCTCAAGCACAGCGCGGAGCCAGGATATGCCGCTTTTGCCGTTCTCCAGATCTCTACTAGATGCATTATTGGTGACTTGGGTAAGCTATTGAAGTAAGTCCATGCCCTGTCTCTCGCGCACAAACACCGTCTTATGCGCATATAGGAACGTTAAGGGCCTTGTTGGAGAACTGGATTTCTCTTTCCACATCGTCGACACGGCATCCAATTCAAAAGCCAACCTCCTCGATCCCCGCTCGACGAGGACTTCTATCGATCCTGACTCCGACCCTGACAAGAATGATTGATATCTCGGGGCAGTTATCTTGGCATATACATCGCCAGAGAACTTTTGCATCATTTCCGGATCTTAATTTATGCCATGCCATCTACGCCATCTAAAACGATTTAAGTGGAAATGTAATTTTATGTGACTCAAAGTGATCTTGCCATAGTGGGAGAAGATGTGACTCAGTTGCCTTCTACGCACATATGTCCTGTTCTCACTCTGTAAATAGATTTTTAAGAATGCCATTCTGGTATATTTCTCTTTGAGAGCTACAAGGAGCTTAGCTAAATTTAAACCAACCGAGTTAGACGAGGACTGCCTGTCCCTAAAAAGGCTTTCGCAATTAGACATGGCATTGATACTGATATACGTGGAGAGAAGACCCAAAACTCACCGACAGCCGATTGATGGGACCTCTATTATTCGCGATACCAGACGATTGTATTTCAGTAATTTCAATCCGTTCATTACTATATACAAAATGCCTTCGGCTTCACAGCCTACCAGAACAGAAGTGTCCCTCAGACTCCTTTGAGGAGGATGAGAATGCCTTCCCTTCCTCAAACACCGCGAACGACTCCAAGTCGCCAGGTTGGGAAAATAAGGTGGGTAGTTATGTAGTTGATTGACCACATCGAAGTTTATTAGAGCAATCTCAGTGACTATTTTAGCTTACCCAACCTAGACTAGTCTCTATTCGATAAGGTGGAAAAATGGGGTCGGACGGCCCATGCACTCTAATCCGACTCTATCAATCAGTTGGTAACTGATTGCTAACCACTTGAAAACCGATTACTAACTAGTTACTGCAACGGTGATATTTTTTCATTCAAGAGTCTTCCTAGGTCTATCCTCATACCTTGTACTTTATCATGAAAAGGAACGAAATTATTGTATTTTTTTTTTTTTTTGGTAAAGAGGATGATCGCGCACGGGCCGTCAGCCGACCCCCATTTTATCGCTTTACCATATAGGGACTAGTATAGGTCTGGTGAGCCCAAATAGTCACTCGGTTGACCTATATACACGCTGGTCGCCTCAGCACCAGCGCTTAGTTAAACATCTCCGGCCACTAAAACAGGGGCATTTCTCCTATTTGATCCATTTTCTAACGCGAACGTGTCGTGAACGCGTCATTCATTAGCCAGGGAGAGGTTTTGAGTGATTGAGCAGAAAGAAACAGGTATATCCTTAAAACCAATCCGAGAAACATTTGGAGTTCGTCATACCTACCTTCGAGAATCAAGTCTTGTGCTGCTGCTGCTGTCACAAAGCCCACAATACTTGTTCCAGATCACGACATCACAATGGGCGCAAAACACTGGCCTAACAGGTACGACTATGAGGTCGACTTCTACGACGATTCTTTGGATGACCTAGCCACGAAGCTACGTATGTACTGTCGAGATATCGTGCAGCATACGTTAAAGTATCCTTCTGAACAGCCATCAGCTCAACAAATCCGAGACCTAGCTGCATTTTGCAACCAGTTCGCAGCAAAATACTTGTACCAATCGGAGGAGGAGGCGAAGAAAGATTATAACATGGCATCGTTGCGACGAATTGAGGACTGGGTCGATGAAGTGGACGAAGTGGAGTCGATCCCAGGGGAACCTTTACCAGAGAAAGATCAATCGCCCTTTCCTGAAGAGAACGAGTTGGTACAACCGCACTATCTAGTGCAAGTCAGATGGGACACTTTCGATGAGATCCCCTATGCTAATGCGACCACCGAAGAGATCGCTGCGGATCTCGATAAGATACTAATGGACCATCCTACGGAATCAATTCGGTACCTGGCGTACGAGGCTATCTTCAGACCGCATAGCTACTGTCTCAACATCGAGGTCCACGATCGTGAGAAGCGCGAGGCTATGATACGTCAGAAAGACGATTGGCTGGACCTCCTCCGGGAAGGAGAGCATGCTGTTGTTGTCCAGCAGGACCGAGCTGTTATCCTCTGTTTTGTCCCTCGATTGCCGTCTACGATCTTTGCAGACATATGTGACGCTATGTATCAGATAGACGCGGATACAAGGATTAAGTTGAATCTTAATATCAGCTACATAGGATGGTTAAGACAGCAACCGCCGCCGGGAGAGCTGGGTGATATTCTCATCGTGTTCAAAGACCCGGAGGAGGCAGCACCGTTCATAAAACTAAAGTTGTTGGACTTTAACCGTCTGGTGTGGGACTTCAGATATCCTCGTCGCGTGAACATGCCATGTCAGCGGTGTCAAGTGGACGAAGCTTACATACAGTTCGCTCGCGCGCACTCAGTTTATTGCATATTGTGTGCTCCACAGGTGGAAGAAAGGTTATCTTCATATGGAATAACCTTTTCTTTGCCATATCAAAGTCCAACGGGAGGAAGTGATCAAGAAGGAGAGTGGCCAACTTGCGCAAAACGGCAAAGGATATCATGATCGCAGTTCGCATTGTCCATCCTTAGAAGGTTAGGAAGCCCGGGTGGCTTTAAAATGAACAGGTCATCTTGTATTGTAGTATAGGAAAGAAGCGGGTGGAAGTGGGAAATGATGTTTTGGAACAGCTGCAGTTTCCAAGACAGGTGCGCTGGCATATTATATAATAGAACCATTATTGCGTACTCCAAGACTTTATGGACCTTCATCTCAAATGGGTGCCTGCGATGTTCCTGCAGCTAGGTTACGGGCGACCTCGATATGAGTTGTATGCTCAGTTATAGGATGTTCAATCGGAGTTTCGGTAGCCATAATAGTAAATCGACTAGTTATTTATGAACTTCAGAATACTTCTGAGCGATGTTGTTCAAGTGACTTAACCCAATGAGGTTGAGATTCTTCTTTGTCCCGGCGCATTGGTTAAGGTCATGCTAAACAACCGCTAGTTAAGTACTTAGTGGTAACCACTAGATATATACGGCGGGAACCCCTGAATCCTGACGCGACGCAGACGCGTCGTGCACACCGCATCGTTACTGAATGAGAACAGGATATCAGAGCATGCTGAAGTTTTCGATAATATGATATCCGCTTCTAATATGTCTTAATTGATTTGCTGCAACGATCACCTCGTGTACACTGCTTTTGCAGTTCTACTTATTGTCACGATGGGCGCACCGCCGTGGCCGCGGTTCGAAGACGCGTCTAATGAGTACGTACTTGATGGCCAATACTTGGACGAATTGGCAGACGCTTTACAAACGTACTCTCGAATGATCGTACAATATACACTGCAGTATCCCTTGGAGAAGGCGCCAGGTCATTATGTTCGCGAGTTAGCTGCATTTACCAACCAGTTTACGACCCAGTTTCTGGAGCATACGAGACAGGAAAAGGAGGCTGCGCAACATGAAGAGGAAAGCGTAAAGGAAGCTGAAGCCAAGGAGGAACCAACAGACAAATCAGAATCAGAAGAGTCAGAAGATGACGATACGGACTACGACAATCACAACGGAGAAGCGCAAGTTCATCAGGCGCAGGATTGCAACGACAGAGACATGTCTTCGACGACCACGTTCACTCAGTCAGTCGAGGATTGGGCTGACGACGTACAGCGTGATGTTGCTCCTCAACATTGGACCCCGACAGATGACGTTGGAGTAAAAGAAACTCCAGGTGATGTGGCGCACTCAGACATGAGTGGAATCAATTTGACGATCGGAATCAGATGGAATGATGGCAGATTCCCATGCGAGAACAAAAAGAGTCGCTCTATTTTGAAAGAAGTCCAAAAGGCTATTAGAAGCAGTTCTAATAGCCTTGTTATGCCCGTCAATCTCGCCGCCGTGTGGAGGTCTTGTGGTGATGGACTAGAGATCCGCCTATACAACAGCAAGGACCGTGAAACGCTAATAGCCAACTCTCATAGTTGGGTGCCGTTGCTGCCGAATGGTAGCAAAGCTATAGTGATTGAAAATACATTCCCCGTTGTTGTGCGTTCTGTGCCTCACTGGGTCCTTACTCCATCCGCAAATTTAGCCCATAAAAAGAAGGCCATAGAGTGTGAGAATGGATGGCCCTCAGATGTGAATGGTATAGCATACGTGGGATGGTTATCTGGCCCACCAAAGCACGGAAACACCGGTGGACTTTTAGTTTGTGTCAACTTTCCTGGCGATGCAAACAATATAATTGAAGAAGGCATACTTCTAAACGGCCGTCGGATCACCAAGATTGAGCGGTATTTTCCACCATTAACCATACTCCAATGCGGGAATTGCCTTGCTTTTGGACACATTAAGGAAGGATGTTGCAACAGTGTCCGGTGTTCACTTTGCGCTGGGCTACATAGCGCAAGACATTGTTTCTTCCGCAAAGATACGTATGGCCGTCGAAAGTGTTCAAATTGTGGAGGCGACCATGATGCTTTTTCACGCCACTGTCCTCTGAGGAAGCGCCTGCATTCCGCAATGAGTATTTCCCAGGGCCAAGTCAGAATGGACCATTATTTTTTTGACGAACCCGCCGCAACAGCCCCGGAGCCAAGCGATGGACATGCAGATGTCTCTTCTTCGTCGGACGAGTTAGTGAAGGAAGAGCCCTCATTCGATAATTGTGTAGAATCGGGGAACTTAAAACGGGAATTGCCAACCATGCCGGGCAACAGTGCATCGGACGCAAGATATGAACTGAGGCCATCCAAACGACCGAGATACTACTACGGATAACGCTCAATTGTCAGCGGAGCATTCCTATAGATACCGTAGGAGCTGACAGCAAAGCCAAAGCGACATACATATTGTCAGGCAGAGAGCGACTTAGCTCATCTTTCAGGATTCTGGTCGAGGCATTGCGGGCCTCAACTGGCAGAGGCTGATTATCCCCGAACTCCAGAACTCAACGGGCAAACGTGGGGAGGAGTCCTCTACAGGAACGATGGAGGGTACCTAAACCGGCTCTTATGCGCATCAAAGGTGCCATATCCCCCCGGCTCCCCATAAAGAAACCTTTGTTGAAAGGGATCTAGGTGTGGTATAGGAGATAATAGGAATTTTCCAGGTAATTCACAGCAATCATGCATGTTCAATGGTATCTCATATCCATATAATGGAAGTAAGAGGAAGAAATCCTGTCAATCAACAGCACCCATCCAGAAGTTAGAGCCCAATTCTTATGCCTGTTCATTGAAGTCTCACAGCGGCCACAGGGAGCAAAGTCGCGCAGGCTGTGCGTGTACGAAAAAATGCAATTGTATTTATCATGCGGTGTTGTACCAGCCAGCACTGACCTCTACAACCAATGAGACAGTCAACATTGTCAGTCGGTATATTGATCTGGCTCAATATCGCTGCTATTTCCAGTACTGTGGTGTTGCTCTCGATAAGATAACGCTAAAGGTCCATGACGTATCCGATTAGGCGGCTTTATCTCGGGTTTCTTTTCGCGTCGCGGACGCGTCGGAACAAAAAGCGAATTTGAAGACCTCGAGCGCGGTCAAAGAACATTACTCCAAGGCAACAAATACGTATCATTCGCCATATCTAGCACAGATATATCTAACTCAATTGTTAGCTACCGCAAATCCTACCAAGTTGCCTTCGCATAGTTGCGATGGCAGCGGTGTCGCAATGGCCAGAGATAGAACCAGTGCAGTACACTTCTGTCAGAGAAGCCGCCAAACACTTGCGCTCGCATTGCCGGAAGGTCGTGTATCATACGTTGAAACACCCTTTCGAGAGCCCGCGGTGTTCTTATGTCCGGGATATGGCCACCCAGATGAATCAGTTCCTCACGTTCTACCTGGAACATGCAAATCACAATGAGGGAGACTATAATTTCGCGTATCCGATGGGAGAAGATGAAACAGGCGATGACGAGGACGACGACGAAATAGAGGATGTAGAGGAACGGGAAGGGACAATCTATGATGATGCTCCTCGCGATTGGGAAGGGGATGACAGTGCGTTCACCTTGACAGTTCCAGGTGTTCAACACATCGGCAACGTGGGCTCAGACCCGGAAGACAATCATGCCATACACAACCTACCGACTTCAAGCTATTTCAGTGTAGGACCGACACTTGTTGAACGCCCGCCGATGGAGACGAGCGCACTGGATTTCAGAATGAAGATCCGTTGGGAAGGCGTCTCTTTTCCCTATAAAGGCCGGACGAATAAGTACATGTACGACAGCGTCGAGAATGCGATCAGAACAAGTGGAGACCCAATGATTGAAAATCTTGATATCGCAGGCGTGGAGAAGCGGGGAGTCAAGGACTTGGATGTCCATCTGTGGTCTGTTGATGATCGCAAAGTGCTTATATCTCGTGCCGCGAGTTGGCTTCGACGAACTAAGAGTGGCACGAATGCTATTATCATGGATGATAAGTTCTCCGTTGTGATCAAACATGCCCAGCGCGAATTATTTGATGGCACACCAAGTGCTATTAAAGCCCAGCTGGTCCAGCAGAATGACAACCTCATGGACGGAGCGAACATAGTGTACTTGGGATGGCTGCAAGGCAAACCGGAACCAAGGGAATCGAGCGCTTTTCTCATATCTTTCAAAGACATAGAACATGCCAACGCTCTCATCCATTCAGGTGTAGAGATGGGCGGTCGTATGTTTGTCGCAGCTAGGTATCGACCAAACTGCAACGTAATACAGTGCCAGAAATGCTTCTTCTTTGGTCATTTTGTGGAAGGATATAAACGGCCTGAAAGGTGCCCTTGTTGCAGTGGTGACCATAGCAGATTTGATTGTGACATTCTGCGCGAAAAACGCCGGGTGTTCTGTGCTTGGGCGCACACGCAGCCGATTCTTTAGTTTGCCCTGAAAGAAAACGCTTGCAGTCACTTGCAGAATATGCACGTCAATCGATGTTGAATTTCCTAGGCTGCTCTAACGGTAGGGATGAGAGTCTGCCAGTGAAAGAAGAGAATCCCGATGATTATCTCTTAACTGATCATCCGATTGTTATACCGTCTTGCAATCAGAGAAGATCCCACAAACGACGGAGGTTTAACCATGGCTGAATGATGGAGACTCATTTTTCTGGCCAAGCGGGTCAACACTTGAACTCCTGAGATATCGTCGGATCTACCTGGGGGCAGCAGGCCCATATTCTGAATACCACCCATTATCGCGACGAGAGAAGGACTCCGATACGGAGGGAATGAGCCATTCTGTTCCCTTGGTAGGAGGCCGGCGAAGTCACCTGTCTGCAAATTCTTTCATACTCCATGGCGTGAGACATCTATATAATACTCCGGCTATTGTATGATTAAATTGCACCAGATACAATATCTTCTACCATGATAGTCGCCTACGAGCGACTTGTGACATAGAAAAAGGACTTGGGGTCACTTGATTGGTGACCTATAAGCCCTTTTATTTTGGGATACTTGTGCTGTGTTGTGGAACCGTTAGTATCTTCCCTCAAAGAATCGCGTAAGAGACATACTAGGTTCTATAACAGTGACAGTGATGGTCACGGTCACGGAGGGAACAATATCAGCCAATCAGTGAACTTGGCATTCCCGAACAACATGCGATCTAGTAAGAAATTTCGATAGAACCCGAAGGGTTAGTTCCCCAGAATCATGACATGCAGTCAGCGTGTAAGCACGGAGCTTAAATACATCCATGAAATAAATGATCCCCTCTTTTATCCCCGAAATGTGATTAAGATTATTCTAACTTGCAGTGATGGAAAAATAGACCTGCCACGGGTTGGCGTGATTGGGGTCCTGGAGCACCTACAGCCGCGATGGATAAGTCAAGGCCATTATTGTACCGGTATATGCTATTATTGTTGGCGCAGCACTTTCATTGAATTTAAACAACCGACAACTACCGAGTACTTTAATGGTCGCAGGCATCCCGTGGGTATCGTTGGGGGCCAAGTCTCCATTTAGTTGCTTTCATATGGAATAGAGTTACCCAGGATTCCACAGACCCCATTACATTAGCACAGAGACTGACGACTAATCGGATGGTGACACTCTCCGGCCCATATGCTAATAATTTAGGTCGAGATCGGTTTATGCTATAATGCCACTTGCCAGACAGCTGGATCACTCAGCTGAGAAGAAACGGCGTCTGGTCGCTCACGTCAGCGATGATCTACCGGTTGGGTAGTAGGGGGCCGTACAGAAAGGACATACATAGACATTGATGTGCAATTCCCATGTTCAAATTATATATAGGGCAACATACGCTGTTGTGCTGACAGCATATTCCAGTCTTTTTTATCGAGCTCTGTGAGCTCTTGCAACATGATGGATTTACCGCAATTTCTTCGTTATATTTACTATGGAGCATCTGAGTGCGCAAAATTCGTCTTCGACAACCTGTCCACTCAAGACATCGCCAACCTGCGCCTAACGTGCAAGACAATTCATCAAGCAACAGCCTCATGTCCTCTTGTTAGACGTGTATATATTTCCTCTCATGCAGCGGACCTGGATGCATTCCGAACGATAACGGGGAATCCCATTCTCGCACAACATATCGAGGAGATTGTGTGGGATGATACGACCTTTAATCGGCTGCTACTAGACTACAAGGTCTACAAGCCCATATGGCAGTGTTCCCAGCTGTACGAAGATGTGTTGCGCCAGGCATTTGAAATTTGGAAAGACCTAGTTGGAGAACACCTTCGCATTCGCGAGCACCAGCTAGACTTCCAGGCTCTGGTGGAAGCACTTCCCAATTTGCCATCATTGAAGAAGGTCACATTGACTCGACTTTCACTTGGAAATGTTCAAGGACCAGCATCCTGGACATTCCGGGGTCGACCACAATTGATGAAGTCACCTGCGATGAAGCACTGGCTTGCGATTCCATATCGCTTCAGGAAATTCATGTCGATGCCCTCGGTACAATGGCACTGGCAGAACTGGCGTTATCAAAATAGCTATCCATCGGCAGTGAGTGAGGTGTTCTCCCCGGAATATCGCTACGACGGAATGAGCCCTGACTTGCTCAACTTTTTTGACGATTGGGACGGTGATGACTATTCATTCTATGCGGAGGCAGTAATGCGATCACCCGCGCAGCCAGCTCCTGTATATTCTCCATTCAGAGGCCTTATACTCCTTGCAAGAGCAATTGATCGGACAGCTACGAGGCTAGATGAATTCCAGGTCCTCGATCAAGACGGCGGGGGGATTTCACTGCAATACTTTCAAGATCAGAATCCAGAATTCGAGACTCTGCTGCGAGCTTTGAGGCCAGTGCGACATCTTTCCCTTGATACTGATGGCGATGGCTCACCCTTGACTGTGCGTTATGAGACTGGTGATGCACTAGTGTCTATGCTATCCTCACTGAATAGCCTTCAGTCACTTTATCTGAGGGTTGACTGGCCTGAATTCTTCCTAATTCTCGAAAACGGATCGAAGGATCCTCTGGGCATACGATTGCCGCACTTGAAAGAAGTCACTATCTCCACCTGGCGTGATCTCGATTCATCCCATTTAAGCCAGATCCTTTCGTGGTGCAAGAGCCTTACCCAACCACTTGATACCACAGAAGAAAACGAGACGACCCGCGAAAGATTGACTCTCCGTCTATCAAATATAGGCCTGAACTGCAATACGTCGTGGGATACAGTCTTCCAAGAAATAAAGACCACACCGGAGATATATTCCGACGCCCTTAGTTGGCTCCAGAAACTGGATCTCCAGAATGTTAGTGATAGAGCTCTTCGCTCCGAGACTAAAAGGGCTGTGGATTATGCTTGGTTTAGCTCGGATAATGCAGTCTTGGAGTACATTTCTGGAAAGGGTCCGTTCCCACTCAAGTCGGGATGCATGTACAATGATCGTGTGGATTGAATACGCTGAATACTACAACTCTATCTACCTAATGTAACTATGCCACTATCTTCTCTTTTCAACAGTGAAAGTCATAGTCTTGCGCAAGGGAGGATTACCCAGTAGCGATCTTCACTAATTGATACACCAGATACCGCACCACTAGCTGCAGTCTCAAATCCAAGAAGTGATTGTCGAAGCCAGGTGGCACATGAAGGGAGGGACATTGCGCCTCACGCACGATATCTCGCACGCGGCGCACGTCCGATGCCATCCAACGAAGAAGTGTAAACTGCTACTTTTTCAGCGAAAGAATATCTGGCTGAAGAAAGAAACCCGAAGGGACAACGGATACGAGCTGGTCTGCAGCAGCCTTCGAAACGGTTTTCCACCAGTGCGCCCTACCGCAGTTTATGGAACTGTGTTGTTTATAATTTGGTGTTCCTTGTACATCTCTGCATTTGACACCTGTCGTTAGAGTATGTCGCGTTTTCTGCAGCGAGTCTTCATGTCGTTGTCTATATACTCCGGCCAGCGAAGACACATCGGCATGGGGACAGGTGGGAAGTCTTCGTCCCCCTTCAACATAGAGACCGCCCCGCTTTCAATATCGAGGAAACCAATCTAAATACAGCAGTAGGTATGAATATTGGACTCGCCGGGAAAGCGCTGAACGTACACAGGAATATTGCATAAGAATATCGGAGGGCGAGAGCGGGTCTCTGATTTATGTTTTAAATAGAAATGAAAGAGATTTGGATTATACCAGTATAGATATGCTGTGTAAGTTTGACTATCAAGTTATAGATAGCTGTATACGTCTTTTTCCACATCCTGAACCTTGTGGGAACCCAGTGGGAATGCACGCCTGGAACTTTAAGACAGACTGCCTGCAGAAGGTCCATGAGGGCGAAGTTTACTATCTCCTCGTCGGCGGTTGGAAGTCCCTTAAGGGCTGTTGTCACTGCAGCGTCCCTATGCAGCACAACGCAAGCAGGACGGCACTTGTGGTGCGTCTGGGGTACCACGCCGTGCCCATAGTATTGAATCTGAGAGCTGCAGGTTTCAATTACCATCGAACTGCTTGACAACCACAAGCTCATCGTTGGAGAGGGCTAGACGTACCTGGCATGGTGTTGGTTCATATAAGAGTTCAGCTGCGAGAGCATTTGTCCTATCACTCTTTCGCCCAAGGTAATACTCGAAAGGTCAGAAAGGCTGTTGTCCATCTCCAGATATTTGCAGCCTCAAAACTTCCTCACTGCGTGGCCGCAGAGCGTAATTATCCATATATCTGGTTATGTTCGTATGGAATTCTCTCATCAGGAATCCCAGGAATACAAAGCGAAAGATACCACCACCCTCCCTTCTTCTCGTAGCATTGGACTCATCAAAGTATATACCTCTGACAAGTCTTGGCACACGGTAGTCTTCCTGCACCTCGCTGAAGTCGAATATGAACATGGCGTTCCAATCGAAAACCGTACTAAAATTTGCAAACCATATTTGTTTCCACTCATCTTAATACTGAATGGACCATACGTCTGTATGGCCGCATACTTCCAAGCAGGTTTTACCGCAAAGACTGTCCTAAGATAGTCAATGTACTTGTCGTCGTAAGAAGCGAACGACACAAAGATCTCGTTTTGATCTTGAGAAATTATGAGTGGGCTAAAATATAAGAAAAGCAAGGGTCAGCTTCCCAAAAGCATCCACGGGGGCTAGGTTATAGATGTGTACAAGACATACTGGTCGTTTAGCCGAAGTCACACATTCATTGAGTCTCTTTCCTCCAGCGACAATGACTTCATGATATATGGATATATCACTGCGTTATATCTCTCATATTATTAGGCAGTTTCAGCTGCCTCCTGCAGGAGAATTGACTTCAAGGTTCTAGCCTCCAAAATGGCTAAATGCCCCCTACTCTCAATTCTCAGAAGAACGCCATAGGTGGTAGGTTAACGCTTTCGGCATTTGGACGGCATAGTAGGATCACCCGAAGGTTATATGTCTGAAAATCTATTAAAGGGGTATTCTTGTTGCGGCTGATCGCATGCGAACATTGGTTAAAATGAAGTGTATGAAGGCACCATATAAAAGCTAGACCGATCAAAGATAATGAGAGTAGAGTGGGACATGATGCTGTAGAATTGCTTTCAACGCCCGACGTATATATCCGATTATATGGTCGATATCTGCCCATGCCGGTTCTATTAGCTCTTCCCTTTGGAGCTGATCATCAGGTACTCACCCAAAGAAAGCCCTATCAGCCGCATTTATATGAACCACACCAATGCCTTCCATAGAGAGTTGGTACTCCGTAGAAGAGAAGCGGTGTGAGTGTATATAAGTAATATTTGTAAAGGAAGGGCAGAATGTGCTGTGCCGAGTGAAATGATCCCTACGGCCATATCACACCTTTGCTGTTTTAAAACCCCTTGGTTAGCACAGGCACGAAACTAAAAAGAAGAAGTATGGTCAAACAGGAGTACCATACCGATTAAGGTCATGATCATGAGCCGTCTCCATAGCATATATAAAGGAAGAAGTTGGGCGGGAAGACAGATTACTGCTCATATATACTTGCCTCGGGATATATACGGTGGGTTTCAGGAGAATAAACAAAGGTATGGCTGGCATATGTAGCGCAAACTTATGAAGAAAAAGCCCTTCTGTCATGTCGGAACGATAGCGATGTAGCTAAGGGCCGAATCTGTTCATTTTTGCGTGGCCAGAATTTGTTATTTGCCGCTCCTCGAACGATATATCTTTCCAAGTCCTATTGTACTCGAAAATTGATATGTATATCTCGTCGCCATTTTGCGAGATGAGAGCTCGCCTTATTCCATCAGATAGATATCCTCGTGAGGGCTCATGGAGTGGTACTTACCAGGGTTTCGGGATCGCGTCCGGATACTCCCTGAACGAGTCAACAGCTCGGCGCTCTCTTGCATCTCTACCTGGGGAGTATGCTTACTCCTTGGGCCTACCTTACATTGCATGAAGCAAATAATCTGGTTTCCTATCGCCAGTTGATTGGCCGTCTGTGACGGCCCTGAAGGCTTGTCTCTGTCCCTGGAGAAAAGCGATTAACGAGAAGTCCACAATTTCCTCATCCCACGGGTATCAAAACGATGGGTAATATAATCGCACAGAATGGTAGAATATACATCAATAAGCAGCATTTGAATGTGAACTTCAGGAATTCATTTATATATATGCGTATGTTGAAGTATACAGCTCCATATACGTACGTATGTACAAAAAGGAAGAAGCAAATGAAGAAGTCCCCGTCTTCGTTACGAGGGGATATTTATAGCCCTGTCTTTCCGGCCTTCTCCTTCATACCATTAACAGTGACTGAATACGTGCAAGGAATCAGGGAAGCGAGTTATTCACGCAACTCATTTGGTTGGACATATCCTTCCCTTTGTCGGTGATGTATGTCTGCAGTGGCCCGAGGCAGGAAGATTCACTTGCCGTAGCTTTTGAGAAAGTCTTCCATTCAGCATCAAGAAACAAGTGTATGGGATTTCGGTTCACCAGCGATCTCAAAGTTAGAGCCGGATAATTGCTTTAATGAGCATTTTCAGCGAGTTTCCGGGTAGATGCATAGAGTGATTACTCAGGGATCTTACAATTACCCGGCACCGTTGAGATCTACAGTGATACCATTTTCCATACTTGAGACATTTAGCATCTGGAACTGCATTTGGGGAAGTGTAATAGTTTGTTAGTTACAATACGTTGGTTCACAGTACATACAGATGATCTCTGCCTTGGTGGAATATCGTCAATTATTAGTTTATTACCTGATGATTTGTATGCTGAAAATAATCGCTCATACGCCTAACGCTAACCTACTTGCTCGTCAAATGCATAGCAGAAGTGCAGCCAGCTGAAAAAGGATCAATAATAAAATGTGCATCAACGCGCCGATGTTGATGCAGAAGCCCGACCACACCATTTCTGGGGGACAGGAACCAGCAAGTATCCAGCCTGCAATCACAGGAGCCAGGCGGAACCGGACAGTGTCATAATGTGACTCGTAATGTCGTCTCTTGCAGGTAGTGGTACTTTACAGCAGGAAAGCGAACCCACCCAGGAACCCTGCTGCCAGGCCAAACAGACCATAGACCTGCCCAATTTCCAGGGCAAAGGTACTGGCATCGCCCTTCTTGGCAGAACCAGTCGCAGCAGATCCGAAGCCAGTGTAGACGACGTCTCCACCAGTGCCACTGGCGCTGGCGGTAGGGTTGGAAGTAGCGGAAGTGGTGGTTATGTTGTAACGCTTGGGGCTCTGGGCACCACAAGGATGGTCGTCACGGCACGCAGCCTGGCAGCTGGAGTCTCCATTGCAGTTGTTCACGCATTGATTGTTGTATTCCGTGCAGATGAAGTAGGGGAGGGTCTGAGAATATTCTGAGGAGTTGGGTTGCAGGCCATTGCTGCAGACACAGCTGTAGGAGAGGGATTTCTGGAAGCATACGGGATTAGCATGTTGGAAAGTCGAATGGGGTGGAGGCTAGACTTACCGGGTCGCACGAGTTGTCCCTAGGTTCACTGTTCGCTCCGGGAAGCTGCAGGCAGATGAGAGGGCAGGACGTCTGTTGAGACTCGCACCATTGATCTAGACAGGTTAGCTATAGCATTAATTAGAGATTAGGTCAACTCACCTCTGGTCGAGAGCGGCACGCTGTTCGGGTCAATGCTCTGAGCAGCACCCAGGCCAGCCACGGAGGACAGGAGCAGAAGGAAAGATCCAGCCAACATTTTGTGATAATGGTCTGTCAACGGCTACACGCAGATGAAGAGAAGCGAACAACGAGAAGAAAGACCCTGGTAAATGCCAAACAAGTCAGTTTCACAGCGCCTTTTTCTGTAGGTCCGTTGTTCCCGGGGAGAGCCAAGGGGAATGTTGGGGCTCGAGCTGCTCACCGATGAAGTCTTCACTAGTACGACTATCCACGCTCCGGCCCAGTCCAGGAATGCTGAACAAGAATTGAACGACAGTTGACCCTGTCAAAAAAAGAGGTGAAAGAAAAGAAAAGTGAAAACTGGCCACGACTCGAGGAAGAAAACAGTGCAGAAGTGAAAGGAGAAGAAAGAGGGTGAGGATTTAGCAACAGGCCATGTTATGGCGTACGGAGATAATGGACAACCGAGAGCCGGGGGAGCTCCTGTGGAATTTACAAGCCTGATATCTAGGATCTGCCGAACAGCGGTCCCCTAGAAGAAGCTAGAGAGCGATAGCATTGCGGCTAGACCCCGTCGAGAACTGGAATTGACATATCGAGCAAGGAGCTGTCACCGTTGAATGTGGAGTACAGCAGCAGGTTAGTAGTTCTTCTGCGAACAGCTAGCCCAAACTGCCACCCCATGCATGCTGGAGAGAGCACTAGATTTTTAGTCCATGTCTTAGAAGAAGAAGATAACAAGATCGCGCCTGGATTGACACTGCAACCAGCAGGTCACCACCGATTTTCCGGTCTTCCCCTCTCCAGGGACGATCCTATCTCTCCGGAGTCCCAACACCGCAGGAAAGGCATCCTGTAATTCTTGCCCGGTTCAGGACTCACCTAACAAGAACCGCTGTGGCGGGAACCACAGAATTGAGAGGCTTAAAAGAGGATCCTGGAAAGGACTGGAAGAAAGGACGCCATGGCTTGCGGTGGTCTTAGATGTCTCGTCTGCCAGTGGGTGATAGATAAACAAGACTCCTTTTTGCCCCAGTTGCTGATAGGATCCGACGGATTATGTTTAGCGTGATCCTAACCGGATCTAACAATAGCTTCGTTCTCCGCGCTGAAGATGAACGAACGGAAGATGCCGACCATTCATGATGTTCTTTTGGCAGCAGTTGTTCGTCGATCGTCCGGAACAGGATGCCTAGGGTTTGGTGCTGCATGCCCTACCTTCCCGTTTGGGCTGTTTCTGGCTGGCAACCTGCACGTCCCGTGACTGGCCCCGTGCGCCGTCCGGATTGGCTGGAGCTGCTTAGTTGAATAATCAGGTTATGTTGGCCCACGCAAAAGGAGGCTTGATCCCGGCCATCTGATAGATATCCAGCCTCCATTCGTGTTCCCCAATGGGCTTGTCTTAGATGTTGTTTCTTTCTTTCTTTATTTATCATCTAGCAGCAGGCCAAAGTCCCTCACTACGCTGATTATTGGCTTGATCCTGTCCTGCCCTCAACTGGAGACACGCTGCGGACAAGTGACGTGACATCGCTGAAACCAATCCCAGAGTTACCGGACTCTTAATCTTAGTGCTATATCACTCTCTATTCTATCGGCACCTTGCACCCCCTAGTATTCCGGGACAATACCACCCCAACCTTTTATGAATCAGCACTCTGCGCTGGTCTCAGACGATCTCCTCCCCTCGAGACTGTCGCTGCTTCTGATGGATGGAGTCGGCCAATGAGGAGGCCCGACCGCAGCGGCGCTCCCCCGCATCATCGTTGAGCGTCTCGGAGAGCGAGGCCCTCGTGGCGGCGCGCAACAGTGCCAGCAATGGCACGGTCCTGGCGTCCCCCGGGGAATCGCATTCTGACTGTGATCAGAATAATGCGTCCACCAAAGAGCGCCCCATCTCTGGCGTAGTGCCTCCGTACTGGCGCCATTATCGCGATGTCTCGCGGAATTCCCTGGCATCGTTTGACGGGGCCGCCGCGATCACCTTGGAGGACCACACTGAGGATCCGGGGGCTGAGACAAGCCGCGGTCTATGGGCAAAGAGTGTTACAATCGACGATTATGTGGTAGTGCAAGGCAAGACAGGCGTGGGAGCATATGTCGTATGGAATTGCAAGATTCAGACTCTCGAGGTGGGTCGTCCTCCCCGTGTAGATCTTGTAGTTAGCGATTGATTGCTGATCTCGCTGCAGGGTGGTCCAATGGTATTGCGACTGAGGTATGATCGCGATATTTGGTTGTATCTAGACTGCCTATTGATAATCCACAGATATTCCGAGTTCGACGATTTACGCCAGAAATTACTGCAAGCTTTTCCCAATTCAAAAAATGCCTTGCCGCCCCTCCCACCCAAGAGCGTGTTATGTGAGTATCACAGTTGAATTCCTGTATGAACAGTTCACTCACCTACCCTCGCAGTCAAGTTTCGAGCTTCGTTCCTGGAAAAGAGGAGAGAGAGGTTAGAATATTTCTTCAAGTTGGTGCCCGTCTTCCCTTACATTCGATTCGCCCTGTAAACGGTAACTGATGCCTATTTGTTAGCTGTGTGCTGTTGAATCCAGAATTTTCTGGCTCTCCAGTGCTGAAGGACTTTATCTTTTCTCACATTGGCTAGTATCTTCCCGGCGGCCAGAGTCGCTAACGGAGGGTTATTTACGAGGATATGCCACACTTGTTTGGGTAGTATGGTTTGCTCATGACTGACGATCTATATAATTAACTTTTCATCATCTAATATTAGAAATTATTTACTTTTAACAACTCATCTATATTTATTATCTGGCTGTACTGAGATGCCACATACCCCATTGCAAATCTCCTGATACTCTGAGGTCGGAGCTCTAACGCTCCTATGAGCTGCGCAATGCCGCCAATTTCGACGATTATCGTAGTCATTGTTAGTCAACGTCGAAGCCAAGTTGACAGATCGTAGCCCGATCCTGAGACAAGATAGGCTGAATCAGCCCTAACTATCCTCAGCGGATAATTTTACGATCCATCAAATCGATCAACTCCAGACATAGTCCGCAAAAGTAATCGAAGACACGGGATGCCGAACGGGTTAAAATTCCGAGACCGCAGCACTAGGGAGTCGATCATCGCACAACCCTATCAGAGTCCAGGCTCTGCAAACCACACGGATACTCCCCACGGATATCGCCCGTGCGGAACGCGTCTATCGCGAACATCCAGCTTTTCACAATAACAATTCTATACCATAATCATTTCCATTCGAATGTCATATCCTGACCATCAAGATACCGGGGTTGCTGTCCTGAATGTCATGGCCGGGCTGGGCGTGAGTCCGCAGACTGTCGCGGACGAGCATACAGGTACAACCAATGACGTCAGAAGCCCTCCAGCACAAAACGAGGCAGAAAACAGTCAGACAGACAAGCCAGAGGGGCCTGGTATGACTGAAGCAGAGAGGGAGAAAGCTGCGAGGATTATCCAGGTATGTGCATCCTCTTATTGGATTCCCCTATCTATGAGATGCAGGGTGAAGCTTGTACTAAGATCGTACCAGAGAAACTATCGCGGTTACAAAACAAGACGAGAACTTAAAGGTTTTGGTCTTGACGCATCGACCAGGTGGCTTGAGGTACGTGCGACATCTTTCCCACTTTTCTGCCAAACTTGGGGCTTCGCAGAATGATCTGCAGCACTGGTCTACAGTAGAATACGCTTATGCACGTTGGTATTCTCGCAGCTGCTGATCGTCCCATGTATGTAGGCTGTCAAAGAAGCTCAATGGCGCCAGTCAACGCGTCCTCAACTGCCTCAGGCAGAAGAACAGGAGCCATCTTCTCCTGGAGAGAAATCTCCCGCTGTTCAGGCACACGAAACTTGGAAAAGGGTGGGCAGTATCGCGCGCCGCGCAGGTGGAGACGACAATGTCCGCGATGAAGTTGCTGCATGCGAAGCCAGTGAAGATGGCCAACATGGTGAAGGCCAGGCACATGATAGACGCTCGTCGACGGCCGTCTCGGGAATTGACAGCGAGAAAACAGCTAAAATGATGGATCTGCAGTATTTTCTCGAGATGGTTGATACGAAACATCGCTATGGTAGTAATCTGCGCAGCTACCATAACTATTGGAAGAATTCACCGTCAAAGGAGAATTTCTTCTACTGGCTCGACTACGGGGATGGGAAAAACGTGGACCTGCCGCGGTGTCCGCGAGATCGTCTAGAGCGCGAGCAGGTCCGTTATCTGAGTCGAGAAGAAAGGATGAATTATCTGGTCCAGGTTGATGAATCGGGCCGATTCCGGTGGGCGAAGAATGGTGAAAGAGTGACTACCAACAGTGATCGTTTCAAAGACAGTATCAATGGCGTGGTTCCAGTGGAGGACAAAGTACCTCGATTCAGAGGAAATTCCGCAGAAGGGAACGTAATCGCGGACAGCAGCTCCTCATCGTCCAGTAGCGATGGCGAAAGTGATAGCTCGAGTGAAGAGGTCAACCATTATCTCAACCATGATCTCAACGAAGCCAAAGGCGTGAAGAAGCTGGCCTATGTGAGCCCAGCGGTGATCTTTAATCATCTCATGAAGAAGTCTTTGAAGAAGAAGGACAAGTGGATATTCGTACGTTGACCCGGTTCCTCATTCGTATGTTTAACTCATTGTGATGCTAATCGTAGCAGGTAGCTGGTACGTTCTTACGCTAAGACACCAGTATTACTGTTGGCTCCCGTACATTGTTTCATACTAACGATGGTAGATACATCTTTTCGGCTATATGTTGGCATAAAGGAATCGGGTGCCTTCCAGCATTCGTCGTTCCTGCGTGGTGCCCGTATCGCCTCTGCTGGCGTGATCAAGATTAAGGATGGACAACTTCGAAGTCTGTCCCCCCTTAGGTACGTGCCATGTCGTCCCAAGTCTCTAGAAAATGATGGCACTGACAAACATAGTGGTCATTATCGACCCCCGGCGGCGAACTTTCGCCGTTTCGTGCACGCGCTTGAAGACCAAGGCGTCGATATGTCCCGTGTTTCGATCAGCAAATCATACGCGGTTCTGGTTGGAATTGAAGGCTACGCCAAGGTCAAGAAGGGCAAAAAGAAATTCCATGAGAAGATCGACACCCTCAAAGCGAAGCACAACCAGCAGAAAGAAAGCGATGCGAGCAATACAACCAAACTTACGAAGTCTGAGTCTCAGACTGGAGACCATGACCATCAAAATGGCAAAGACTTGCCAATCCGCCCCAAAGGGCGAGGCGTCCCCGGTACTGCGCCTGAGGAGGGAGTGCCGCCCCCTGAAGGAACAAGATGATTTGAAAGTCACACCGGCTGACGGGAATTGGGTGTGCTTATTGATTCTTGGCAGCAAATTATCCTTCCGCTTATGACTTACGATACCATCTCTCTTTACGTACCACGACCATATGTATAGTACAAACAGCATTTTGATCGTATATAGTACCAGAAGTATATTGTCACCGTATATGAGCCGCTCCTCAGATCCATTTACTTATATATATGATGATGTCCAATTCTGAATGGCACCCAGTCAATTCCTTACTTGAGTGCACTCTACGTCCATACATAGCTCGAGCACATATTAAAATATCCTGTTTGTTCGGAAACATCCCCGATCCTAGTGATCGTAGAGTAATCAAGGTAATCGAAGTAAAGTCCCTCGTAAATAGATAATATGACAGATCACCTGGACGCGGCCTTTGTGCGCGGACAATCCAGAAGCTAGATACCGGGTCCTCGTACATAATCCACCATTTCATTAGAAAGAGGTAGCAGTATCAACCAGGCCACAGTTGACATGTACATTATCATTCTACAGCGAATTATTGCAGTCAGTAACCTTCCCATCAAAACTCCAACATAACCAAAGAAGGAAACCGGATGGAACTTACGTCCGTAACACCGTCACAGCAAAGCCTGTGATCCGTACACTGTGCATAAACATTGAGCGGGCTACCTGTATCAGTCCCAAACAGGTTAGTGAATCTAAGTTCTCTTTTTGTGCTCATCGTATTCCTCTTTCAATAACAGGGTAGAATCTCACAATCAAGTCCCAGAAGACCACTCGCCTCCTTGAGGGGGACGCCCTCTCGGTTCAGAGTCTTGACGATGCTAGGGTCAGAGACTGTGCCAATGGTTTGGCAGCAGAGAGCGTTGCCACTGGCGCATTTGATGACAACGTCAACGTTTGTTTGAGGCGCCGCCGTCGCGAGGGACAGCGGGAGAAGGGCCGAGAGGGCGAGGAAGAAAGTGGTATGCATTTTGAATTGGTTTTTGCGTATGTTTCACGGAAGATGATATGAATGCAGTATTTATTAAATAGACAAGTCAATTAATAGGCGCGTTCTGTCTATCTAGTAAGGACGGAGGCCTAGGACGTTGTCTTTATATACAACATCATCGGTAATATCTTCCCTAACTTACACTGACAGATCATAATATCCAAGTTTCTTCTCGCTAAAAGACGACAACTAATGCTGGAGTTATGGTCACAGCTAAGTAAAACGTATTGCACGTGCGATATTGCATGTCTACCGTGTTTCAGGAAGATCATAGACTCAAATTTCCCGCTCCAGGGGCTGTTGTATGGTATAAAGACCCGAGCCTTGATCCAATGTTATCGTTATATCCAATCATGAGGACCAATGTCCTGCATATAACTAGGGCAAATTCCATTTTGGCGTGTCGTGGCCGACAGGGTTAAAATTGAGTTAAGGTTGGAATGTTAATTGTCAGCGCTCCTTGACTTGACTGGAATGGCCAATCCCGGGGCGAGGAGCTTGATATTAAGCGATCGCTTATACAAGCCGTCATTGAGTATGGTATGTCTAAGCGCGGGTGCCTGTGAATCCTAATTCCGGATTCATAAATCCATGACGGAGAGGCGTAATCTCGCTGTCTAGATCCAACTATTGAAGAACAGGAATGTGCTAAGGCCTTGTTACCGCACCCCCGCGGGCGGGAGATCAGCAGAACATACCTAGTGGATATTGGTACCCCCAGTATTCTGAACCCGTTCTAGACGTCTTCATGTACGAAGTAGTATTTCTGGGTGTGGGTAGAGCGTTGTCACGGATATGGCATGATTATCTTCGTAGTCTAGAACAATAACTTGTGATAGTCATCATGCGCCCGTCAAGTTGCTCACGACATCTTCAAAACTCCTCAAAGTCATACAAGTGATTCTTCGAATAATTCAGCTACTAGTAAGATTATTTATAGCTCTTTCATCATGTCTTCAGAGACAATGATGGCTGCCTGCGATCTTTCTTCTTCTCGGGCCTTTTGCATACTCCGAGTATACCGCCTGCCAGCAATTATCCACCAGAACAACTCAATAATCACAAAGCCCCCGACACAGGCGCAAGTGTAGTTCATATTCGAAGCTGTAGCAGTTGATACATTTGCATTAGCCAATCATCCATTTGTGGGAGCGAGGAGTGGATCAATAATTCATACGTACCGGTCACGGGCTTGTAATAAGGGAAGGAGAAGAAGACAATCGCGAAGACCAGCCACGCGACCGTAACGCTGTTGACAAATATCCCGGGCACGTGTCCCATGAAGAAAGGGCCGCGATGCATTCGTTTACGCCTTTGCAGGAGGTTCGTTAATATCGGAACTAAGTATGCGATGTTGTTGATCGTTCTGTTCCACATTTAGGCATTATTAGAAATGGGCACTGGTTCGAGAAATCGAGAGAGTTCTTACACTGCTGAACTCATCATCGCGTTGAATGCCGTGCTGGAACCGAGATAAATACAGCCCAACAGAGCTATGATGGTAGTCACGCAGAGTTGAGCATTGAATGGGGCCCCGAGTCTGCGGTTGACTTTCGACCAGCTAGAGGGCTTTTCAGTACACTACTTTCCGTAATTCACGCATATCACCTACATCCTCGATAGGGGAAGACCATCATCTCTCGCAAAAGCCCAGAATATACGACCGGTGCCTTCCAAATGATCAGAATTCCGTAGGTAGCTTCCTGCAAGGGAGAACATACTGAGCTGTGACCCGATTGTACATGGACCAAGGGCAACCCAAAGCATAAAAGTCAGAGCAAATGCGCCTCCCCTACTCTGCGTCGTCTGTCGAAAGATCTCGGCTAGAGGAAGACCAGTCGATGAATTTGCTAGTGTAGAGTAGTCTTGGACAGAAAACATAAGACTGAGCATGTATGTGAGACCCGTAACGAATGCAATACTCAGTGTACAAGCTGCAGTCAAAGATGTTAGTCAGGTAATAGAATGAGCAGACACATACTGACCAAGCGCAAGTGGCGCATTTCTTCCTGGCTATAGCTATTTGTTAGCAGGCATTGTGTGCATTCCGCCGTTCCACTCACGTTAGGCATCTCCTCGGTGATATGCTATCTTGTTATCAGTAAAGTTCTTATCGATACTTTTGAAGTACTCACAGTTATTCCATCCAAGCCACCTAAAGAATACAGTGGGTTCACCAGACCTGTAATGAAGCACATGACATTGTTTTCCCAGCCTGTGTTGTTGATCCACGTCCTAAAAACGAACTTTGAGTCGTTATGTGCTGGTGCTTTTGCAGCTACCGTGACCATTATGACAAACCAAGCAATCTGCAAATAAGCCACTGGCGTCTCAAGTCAGTAACTGCAATATGTGATAAAATTATTGGATATATGCCCACAAGAAAACTTATTTATTGCCGGTATTAAACGATTCCCGAACATCACTATCCCTGATGTTATTAGATTAAAGCCTTGGTAGACAACGAACGTCATCCACGGTTGGATGACCAGATCGTCATTGTATAGAGCAATCAGAGCCATAAAATTAGTGGCATATAGAAGGTTGGTGGAGGCCGTAGTAAATATCCCTGCTCTCGTCAGACATGCAAAAATCGCCCATAATGGAAGCCTCACATCCAAACACAGTACTCCAACCTGTAGCGAAGCTCAGGAAACTATTGTACTTCTTTGGTGCTATCGCAGCTATCCAGTGGTACATTCCTCCTTCAACCGGATACGCTGAGACGAATTCTGCAAGCGATGCACCTAGAAAGGATTGAAGTATAGCAACGAGGATGAAGCCATAAATCACTGGGGCTTTTATGTCAGAATGGATGTAACATGGTTTACTCATGGGTAGACCTTACGGGCACCTGGGCCTCCCGCATTGATTGCCGTAATAAGGCCAAGTCCAAGTCCTGTTTATCCTTCAGTCAACTACCCATATAGGACATAATACCATCAACATACCCGTCCACGAGATCGTACACGTCGAAGCAAGACCGATGAGACTGAATACGGAGAAATGTCGAGCCAACTCCTGTTTATGTCCTGTCTCAAAATTGTTAGGAAGCCCCATACATGTTTTCCGAAATATGAGGAATCGCCTACCCATCTGCGCTAACCGCAGCTCGTCTGCATCCTGGACCTTGATAATGTTTTTATCGTCACCAGGGGCCGTGATAGCCACTGGCGCCGAACTAACCTCGTCGACACCCATCTTGAGTGTCTATGGTTTGAAGCAGCACGCTCAATACATATCACAAGGTGAGTCCTAAAACGATAAAAAGAGAAGAAAAAACATCGCACGATCAGATTCCTGTTAGGACTCTGAGGCCCAAGCACTCCGCATTTCTTATCGGCATCCTCAGTGCTTATCAACGACCTCGGGACATTGAGCGAAAGTGCCGATCCTTGAACCGTATCGGAAGAGGTTATTAAATTCGCACGAATGAGATAGCATAACGCAGTGCTGATTAGTCTTAGCCCCGTGCTACATTATCGCTAGACGGTTAGAATATCACCGTATGAGATTATTTGACAGCAGGTCGACCTCCCCGGTGTGCGACTCCCCACGTAAACATCGATCAAAGCGCAGGAGAGTCGTGTAGAGTTCCTGCGGGTGCTATTAGTGCCTGTTAGATGGAAGCCCACCGTTTGAAGTTTCTGCATTTGACATAAAGTTGCTGGTGGTCTGAGCATTATCGAGCATTAAGTATTCCTCCGTACTGGCCTTTTAAGTCTTCCAACTCGCCAAGAATCGGCCTTCTGAAGGGAACATGGGGTAGGTCAGTAGCATAATAACAGTCCTCATACTTAGTGAGGGGTCATTTCCGATATCAAAAATCGCAGAAAGACAAACTTCCATGCGATAAGAGAATTTATTCCTTGCGTTAGTAATGAAGTAGACTTGTCCATTGCCATCGAAACAGAAAGTACATAGGCGCTTTCCAAGACACCTACAAAGGTACCCCAAGATTACTCTATACATTTACATAGATGCTATATTTATCGGGCAGGCTTGCTCTGAGATTTGCTTACAATGTTCTTGACATCCATCACCGTGTGGTTGCTCTGCTTTGGAACCACTGTCATATCTACTGCGTCAACAAAGAGTACCTTTGTTTCCACATTATCCAAAGATGCACAGGACTTGTTCATCGAGTCGATGGACTGGCTTGATCGCATGTATGATGCGGACGCAGGATACGTTTACGATCCGAGCGCCACAACGGCTTTACGACACGACACCCGTACTTCAGCCTGGTATGCGATTGGCCTCCTGGCGCGAAATCAGAATGACGATATCGATCAGGCTAAGAGGATCATCAAAAATGTAATTAGTGGACAATTTAAGGATCCCAAAGATCAGTGGTATGTGTTCCCGAATATACAACGTGACCTGTACATAAACATTTTTGAAGCTGCCTTCTGAATATATACTCCGCAGGTTTGGAACGTACCAACAGTATCCGGAAGAGCCAACGGTCGGAACCTCAGCTTATCCGCCAGTAATATATACGACGTGGGATCCGAACTGGAGAGGATTTATTGGAACAGCATTCATCATCGGCCTGGAAGAGTTTCCCGATCTGATTGACCTTCAATTAACCGATCTGATGCATCGATCACTCTACAACAATACGATCGGAGACAGCTACCGCGTCGGAGGTGTCGACGGTGATAATCTCTATCCATCTTATACAAACCCCGTAAGTAGTTGTTGTGACTGAATACTCCACCGTTCATTAATAGAATCTCTAACTCAGCAGTAGTCCCTCATGAGAGCAATTACTTCAGCATGGACCGGCAATACCTTCAAAAACGGGAACATGACAAATGCAGGAGAGACGTATGCAAAAGAAATAATAGACCTTTTTGACCGAGCCGACACGCTCTCCGAATTCAATAGTGCCACCTACACGGGCGTTTCTCTCCTTGCCCTCACCATGTGGGCTAAATATGCACCACAAACATCTATAATGAGTTCCAAGGGAAAACAGATTTTGCAAGACACATGGAAGACAATAGGGACTCTGTATCACGCCGAACTCAGAAACCTGGCGGGCCCATGGGATCGCGGATACGGGTTCGACATGAACAGGTATTTTGGAATTATTGCAGCTCATATCTGGACATTAGTAGGCAAAGACTCTGCGCCTGTGATTGAGAAGGTTTATATGATGTCCCATAGTGCAGATTTCGCCATATCTCCACTCGTTGCCATTCTCGCTGATTATCATAACGCCCTTGTGCCCCAATCAGCCGTAGACTCACTCACGCAGTTCCCAGGAGAGCATCTTGTCAATACATCTGCATACTCGATTCCATACGATTCGTATCCACGCAGAATAACCGCATGGCTTTCAGAAAGGATTAGTATAGGAGGTGAAAGTTTTAACGAAACAGTCGTTGGCGGCCCAGCTATCAATCCAACTCAATTCAATCCTGCGGTGATACAGTGGAACACTGGAGATGGAGTTGGATTTATTACAGTAAGATAATTTTACTGCCACATTATTTTTCATTTCTGGCTTATCGTCCTAAGTGGATACTACTCCCATTTGTACTGATGTCTTAACCCCCCTGAAGCTGCATGCCACAGAAGCGGCTATTGATGCCGTTGCTGGACCAGGCTATTTGAACATCACATATCCATACGGGACATCCGCCTCACAGTTTCAACTCCTTGTTTCCACATTCGCCAAACAAGCAAATGTTGTGAGCTGGGATGATGTGCAGGGACTATCTGTTACGCCCTCTGGTACCATCAACCCGGACATCAATATCACTTATAGTATGACAGATGGGGCAATCAAGTGAGTGCTTTTTCCTCCATCGCTAAACACGAACTCCGTACTAATGGCATCGTCTGATGGATAGCGACTTTACATTCTGGAATTTCACATATTCCATGCCTGAAGGTAGCACAGAGGTGCCAAATATTCTCCTGGAAGTGAGATTGAAATGATGGTTTATACTTACCCAAACGGAGTGTTATGCAGAAGAAGTCTACTAGAACGCTTGATAGTCATTTGATAGCCGTATTTTTGTGCTTGTACTAGGGTTATCTTTTGATTTTAATCTTTTTTTCTCACTTTCCATCTCTCAGTAACATTGTCAACAGTTTTATGACGTAGAAAACCTGTATATTATGATCGTCGATGTCAGTGCCCGAATCTGACACAAGAGTAACCATGGATCGAGGAGGGACTCAGGCACACTGGTGGAGACGATGTAGATAATACTTCGCGTACCTCGTATAGCTTATAGTGGCCGCACAGCTCTGATTTTGTTTGTTATTTCTTCTAAATAATAAGACTCCGCTCTGCATAAGTAGTAGTAAATGCTCGTTCTTGAAACTAAAAAAGTAGTGTTATAGGAAAATAGAATGTAACAGTGAGAAGTCGCGACATTTGTAGATTCTAGAGTACGGTAGCCCCACCAGACGGTGGCTTTCTCTAAAACTCATGACAGGCTCCTAACCGAACGACAAGCGAGCACTAGGCGAATCTCCTCCTCACATCCCAGTTTACAGCTTGTCACTGGTCTGGTCTACCCATGGAAGATGTGCCGTCTCAATTGCCACAACGTCTTCTATGTTCCTTGTCAGACGCGATGCTCCCGGGTTGGTATTACGTCAAACATCCAGACTCTGCGGGGAGAATCCATCACTTCAGCTACAACCTCGTCGATACAATGGGCGTCTTAAGACGGCGAACACTCTACTCTACCCGCCGTATGGTATTGCTCCAAGACGTATATTGATCTCAGAGTTCGAGAACTAAATAGACGGGTTTCATAGGGGCACGCTCTGACGCTATTATCGCGATGCGAGATCTATCCCCGCCTGCGATATTGCACATTTACTGCTCCAGGACTAGTCGCTCACTATGAATAGAGTACTCGAGTACACTCTGCCAGTACATCGAGTGCGTTTTCCAACCGGAGAATTGTTCAACGGTCGTGTGTGGAGAAAGATCGCAACAATCGCCTTGATCTGCCACGCCACCGGCATCAGATCTGAGTTGAGCTACGAATGGTATCGGTTATCAAGGTGCCGGTAAGCCGATGATATCACCGATAACATCCCCACGACGGTTATGAATCTTAATCCTGCTGGATTAACACTCGCAGAAGAAAAGGCCCCAAGATCTATTATCCCGGTTGATGATTTCATCCCGTCTCTTCTACTGCGCCACAGCGCACTTGCAAGGGTCCTGTCAAGCACGTTTCTTCGGATGCTCCACCCGGTCATACAATCCAGT
The DNA here is from genome assembly GCA_023624055.1 of Paecilomyces sp. PK2413. Classification (NCBI taxonomy): domain Eukaryota; kingdom Fungi; phylum Ascomycota; class Eurotiomycetes; order Eurotiales; family Thermoascaceae; genus Paecilomyces; species Paecilomyces sp. PK2413. The sequence continues at coordinate 2,282,528 of JAMADQ010000002.1, forward strand.
CCTGTCTGGGTCGATACTCTAGACTCCGCTATCTAACGGGCTCAGGTACTAGTTCTGATGAGCTGACAGTTTGATCTATACAGTGGTCTATAACGATATTATCATGCCTAACAGCTGTGTTGAGGTAATTCCTAACAGGAGCAGCTATTACATGTTTTGCAATATCAATATCGACATCCTGATCTCGCTAGAGGAGTATGTACAGCACTGATATGGACTGTACCATGTACATATCGACGGACAGTGGCTGTCCAGTGGCTTTACCAGAAAATAAACACATACCCCATACTCTGCGGCCTTGACGCCATCATGATCCGCAATGCCTGGGTAATCCACACTAGCACTTGAGATGAATTCAAGCATTGACCAGCATCCTATTTTGAGTACCGCATGGAGTGGGCTACTTAGAAAGCTTTGATCACCCAATACAAGCCTATCAACGATACGATGGGCGTAACAGAACAAGGTCTCCCCCGCCTACCGTGCGGAGCACCCAGTGATGCCTTACGGTCCCGGACATCTCATTTGCTCAACCACACAAGATAAGGGTTCTGAAGGCGTATCCTCGAGTCCTCTTCCCGGTTCGTCTTACGCAACATCTGCCTTCACTTGCTGTGGCTCTGCAGGGCAAAACTTCGGTACACTATCCAGTGATATGATAGTCACAAGGATGGTGATGTTTACTACCCATCTCAGGCCGGCCGTCATGACGTATAGGGACGATCGCATCTGGAATTTTATATGACCATGAAGGATATAAAGGGCTTGGAAGAATGCCATTTCTTGCACTCCAGCATCGTGATTGCAGATCCCAGACCAGAAAGTACACGATTATTTCTTCACTCTCGTCATTGTGAAAAGTATTATTCTATTTGTATCACGACTTTTAAGAAGTGTGTATTAATATTCTGTTATTGAAAACGTGCCACGACCAGCAACGTCCTACCATTCGTCCTTTAGCTGCCACGATTACGACTCTACGATCGATTTGAAACAAACCTTTTACCTGCGTGAGAACGTCTACAAAACTGCAACTCAAGAGGACTATCGTCAAAAATCGGAATTATCTTTGACAGGATGTCTGCTGCCACATCTCGACCCCCAAAGCTCTCCCAAAAGGACCCTTCCACTCCGACCAAAGGAGTCAAGAGTCCTTCCTCGAAAGGCAGCCCGGCCCCTGGTACCCCGTCCAAGCGCACTCCGCCAAAGCTTGGTTCTAAAGCAAAGGAGCAAGCGAGTCCGGCTGCGGAGAAGGTTGAACAGTCTCCAAAGGCTGCACCGCAGACACCCAAGTCTGGAAAGAAGGGCAGACAATCCGAGCAGAGAGTGCCAAAGTCCCCACTTCCCCAGAAAGACGAGGAGCCAGAGGAACAGGAGGAGAATGAAGTGCAGGACCAGATCCAACAGCAAGGTATTGATATGGAAGACAATGAGGGGGAAGAATCTCAAGGAGACAACGATGGTGTTGATTTGCAAGAAGCAGAGCCAGAGCCAGTCAGTGAGGAGGAGTCTGAGGAGGAGCCTGAGGAACCTGAGGAACCTGAGGAGCAGAAGCCCAAGCCAAAGGAACAACGTGAGTTGCCGAAAGAAGACCAGTCCCAGGCGTCAGGCTCCGGCTCCGGCTCCTTCTTCGGTCGCGCAAAGGGTCTTGTCAACAAAGCATCAAGTGCACAAAGGCTTGCTGGTGGTGTCAAGGATACGGTTCAGGACACTGCCAAGAAAGGCCAAGACACCTTGGGTGACAACCTGCCTGTGGACCTATCTGTCTTGAAGGGTCTCGAGGTTGGTGAAGGCGGAAAGGTTCTCGGCCAGGACGGCAACCCACTTGGCCGCGTCGTCGAGGGTGAACCAGAAGACCTCGTTGGACAAGTTATTGGCGACAACGGAGAGATCCTTGACGAAGATGGAGACCTTGTTGGTCGCGTCGAAGTCCTACCAGAGGCAGCTCAGGGTGTGACTGACAAGGCCAAGGAGGTCCCCGATCAGGCAAAGGATACGGTCGAGAAAGCCAAAGATTCTCTACCTAGTCTGGCCGACCTAGAAGGTTTGCCTGTCTCTCCTGGAGGCGAGATCAAAGATAATGAGGGCAACGTCCTCGCAAAGCTCGTTGAGGGAGATCCGGAAGACCTCGAGGGCTACACATTGAACGGCGACGGAGAGATTGTGGATGAGGATGGCGACCCGATTGGCCGGGCCGAGCTCGTTCAGCAGGAGGCCAAGCAAGCTGTCGAGGACAAGGCAGATGAAGCAAAAGAGACTGTTAATGACCAGGCCAAAGATGTCGGAGAAAAAGCAGCAGAGACCCAAGAAGACGTCGAACAGACCGCTGAAGAAGCATCTGCCACTGCTCCTTCTGTCCCCGACCTGAGCATCTTGAATGAACGCGAAGTCAACGACAAGGGCCAGGTCCTTGACGACGAAGGCAACGTTATCGGTTTCCTCGAAAGCGGCAACGCTAGTGAAGCCGCCGGAAATATCGTCAATCAAAGAGGTCTTGTCGTGGACGATGATGGCAACATTGTTGGAAAGGTCGGTCTGGCTGATGCAGGTGGTGAGACTGAGAAAGCTGAAGAAGAGCTCCCTCCGCTTTCTTCTCTCGAAGGTATGAAATGCAACAAGCAGGGCAAGATTGTCAGGGAGGACGGAACTCCAGTGGGAGAGCTCATCGAAGGTGACCCCAAGAAGTTGGCAAAACTTGGTGTCCAGCTTGACGACAAGGGCCAGTTCTGGGACAGCCGCGGAAATGTAATTGGTCAAGCCAAGACTATCCCCGTTCAAGAGCCCGAGGAAGAGGCACCTTTCTCGGGTCTGGATGGCCTTATTGTTGTGGAGGACGGATGGGTCGAAGATGAAAACGAAAACCGCGTCGGCAAGCTTGTCGACGGTGATGCGAAGAAGCTCGTCGGCCGAGCTGTCGATGAAGACGGCGACGTCCTTGACAAGCGCGGTAATGTGGTCGGCCACGCTGAGCGCTGGGAGGAGCCAGAGGAACCAGAGCCAGAAAAGCCTGATCTGTCAATTGTCAACGGTTTAACTCCCAATAAGGCTGGCAACGTGATTGGACCAGACCAGGTCCCAATTGCCCGTGTTGTTGAGGGCAATCCAAAGGAACTCGCCGGCAAGAAGATCGACGGTGAAGGCCAGATTTGGAACGATGCTGGTAAAGTCATCGGACGTGTTGAACTAATCCCAGAGGATGAGCGAGAGACTAAGCCTGAGGGTCCTTTTGCTGGACTTGAGGGTCTTATCGTGAACAAAGAAGGCTTCGTTGAAGATGAGGAGGGAAGCATCGTCGGCAAGGTTGTCGAAGGCGATCCAAAGAAGCTCCGTGGACGTGCCGTCGACGAGGATGGAGACATTGTTGACAAGCACGGTAATGTCAAGGGACGTGTTGAGCCTTACGAACCCCCAGAGGAAGAAGTTCCAGAGGAGGATCTGTCTTCTCTAGCCGGAAAGATAGTCAACAAAGCTGGCAACGTCGTTGATGAGCACGGAACTATCTTTGGCCGCATCACTTCCGGCGATCCAAAGAAGCTGGCCGGCAAGAAGGTCGACGGTCAAGGTCAAATCTGGAGTGATGACGGAAAAGTCATTGGCAAGGCCGAACTCATCCCTGGTGACGAGCAAGAGAGGCCGGAAGGGCCTTTCTATGGCTTCGAAGGTCTAGTCGTCAGTAAGGATGGCATGGTTACCGATGTCTCTGGAAAGATCGTCGGCCGCGTAACTCAGGGAGACGGCAAGAAACTCGAGGGTCGCAAGGTCGACGAGGACGGCGATATTCTGGACAAGTCTGGCAATAGCATTGGTAAGGCCGAGCGCTGGGAGCCTGAAGAGAAGAAGCGGAATGTCAACCCTATGTCCGGCCGCAAGGTCAACAAGGAAGGTGAAGTCCGTGATAGCGACGGAAATCTCATCGGCAAGTTGACGGAGGGCAATTTGAAGAACCTCATCGGCAAGGAGATCGATGATAACGGCTATGTTGTGGACAATGACGGCAACAAGATCGGAGAATGCACTCTGATCGAGAACTTGCCTGATGAAGAGGAGGGTCCTTCTCCAGAAGAGCTTGAGAAGCAGAAGAAGGCGGAAGAGGACAAGCAGCTGGCTCAGAAGATGACCAATATCATCCAGCAGACTCTTTCCCAGATCCAGCCTGTTTGCAAGATGATAACAGAGGTAAGTTACTTTTTCTATTCTACGTCCCTATTTTCACATACATGGAAGGCTAATACTCTATCTACAGCACATCGAGAAAGCCGACCGTACACCAAAGGAAGAGCTCGATGAAGAGAAGCTCGTCCAGGAAGTCAAGCCTCTAATTGAAGAAGGTGGCCGCATGCTTCAAGAATGCAACGGGGCCATCCGTGCCCTCGATCCGGACGGCCGCATTGCAGCAACCGCTAAAGCGCGAGCTGCGCAGCGTGATGCCACTCCCGAGGAATACCAGCTCGCAGACGTCCTCAAAGAACTCACTGAGACAGTGGTCAAGACTATCGACAACGCCCGCAAGCGCATTGCCGACATGCCTCACGCCAAGAAGAAGCTCAACCCCCTCTGGGCCCTGCTCAGCGAGCCTCTGTTCCAGATCATTGCGGCAGTTGGGCTTCTCCTTACTGGTGTGCTGGGTCTCGTTGGCAGGCTGCTAGAAGGCCTGGGCCTCGGACCTCTTGTTCACGGCCTCCTAGGTGGACTTGGTATTGATCGCTTGCTGGAGGGCCTAGGGATTGGCTCTATCACCGAAGCGTTGGGATTGGGCGGTAAGAAGAAATAAATTAACTTTCTTGCCCGTAAATGGGATTGATGAATGATGATTGGTCATGTGGGGGAATCAAAACTGGCGGTCAACCTTCTGTTATGTTTATGTTTTCTTGCGACTCGATTACCTACTGAGTAATTGCTATTTCTGATGCTATATGCTTGTTTCTGCCTGTATATTAATCATATCTCCCGAGGACTAATATTGCTCATGAAATGTATCCATGAATCATATTTTGTGCAGTCGCATTGCTCGACGTATGTATATACTTACATTCGGTTCGGGGCATTAACATGAGAGCACACGATCCCCACACCGAATACGCACGAGACACGAACACGAGGTACCAGGTAGGAAAGGCTACATGGATAATACTGTCTCAGACTCTCAATACTTTAGGGCTGACCATCAAGATCATTTGACATTGCCAACAAGCATAACCCCTGCCGTAGTAATTGCGCACTATAATGTACTCCCGCCGTACTGCGCACATAATGCACTTTGTTTCGTCAGATTATGCAGAAGCATTACGAATTCAGAACTCCAAATGTTTGAAGACAATACCCGAAGTTTGGAAACCCCGCACATCCTGGACGGTTTATAATAGGTACATCCAGGACGATCAAAAACATCTGTGCGAGAGGGCGTCGTGATAGCCAATTGGAGCTCGGAATGGATTCCGCATTCGGGCGACACGGACTGCTATTTATCATGCGATGAGAAGCGAGTTATGTTATCCTGTTACTCATGTTTGAATTTGATTTTTTCCCTGTGATAGTCCCTGGGTGCGTTGTGTTCATTTTTTTGAGCCTAAATATATGGGCTTGAACTTAGAGATTTAACATCACATGCGATTTTGATTTCAGTCTATCTGATACAACTGCAAAATGTATAGGGGAATCATTATTATGTACAACCAACGCTACCCAATGTGCCCTGTGCTGGATCCGTTGAAGCCGATGCAGACAGGCTGACGACAGCTCAAGGAGCCACAAGAGACAAAGGGTTTCTGGTAGGCAACAGATGATTACAATATGATATGATATTCTTTTGTGATATCAACCAAAACGTAAGGTCTCCTTACTATGGTATTCAGGTGCTTCATGATATGCCTCATCAGATGACAAAGGAACCTGGCAAAATTGCGCGTCGAGAGAATATGTCGAAATATGATAGTCGTCTCGTATTGAACTGGTGTTCGTTCCTTCAGTCATTAAGTGGCGTCATGCGTGAAAACAATGATGTTGAAAGTGTCTATGTGGAGGCGTAAATCGTAGGCTATGCGGAGATGTTGGTCAAGTATCGAGATATGACTAATGGACGGTGCAGATCCAAGCCTCCCGAACATGTCGCTTATAGCTTAATGATGCTTCAATCCGGCCTTGCTAGGATCCGATCGAAGGTTGTTGACGTTCAGCTTTCCCTCTCCAAAGTCACGGTAGACCTTCTCTCTGGCAGCAGACTTGTCTTCCCTGATAGTCAGGCAGTTGATGCCCAGGTATGTGGTAATCCTGTTGATGACCAGGAAGGCCCAGTGCATGTAGGCGATGAAAGCGAATACCAGGTAACCTCGTAGATACCAAACTTCGATAGTCGCACTGACCTGAGGCAGACCAAAGCGAGGTAGATTGCCAAGGAATGCGCCTCCAATCAGCGGAGTGATAAGGACCGTCCAGTACGGGAATGGCTGCTTGAGCAGGTGAGCCAGAATGATCTTGGTGGTCATACGGCCAAACACAAATGACATGGTCACGCAGAACAGAACCAGTCTATTATCCTTCAGCAGTGTCGAGTAGGGAGAGAAGAGCCAAGCAACAACGCAGCCAGTGAACACTCCAATGGGCAGCCACTCCTTGAGGATCGGCAACACAGGGAGGCCCTGGCGTTTTCTAGCCTGGTAGACGTTGAGCACGCAAGCTGGCAGGTGGCCGATGAGAAAGGAGAAAAAGACAACGTAGACCCAAAGCTCCTGGAAGGTAGACTTTCCAAAAATGTTCGAGTAGCCAAGGTAATCCGAGACACGATATGTCCAGATCTGGGGTCCGTAGTATCCCGAAGCGATCATGACGGCAATAGCAACGAGAAGACCTTCGGTAGGCCCATTCACATATCCAAGATAAAGGGTATGCGTATGATATGTTTCCCAGGTCGAAAAGAACATTGCCAGGCAAGGGATGAGAGCCGTGAATGCACCAATCTTGGTAGAACCAAGACCCATAGCGGCTGTTTCCAGTAGACTAGCCAGAGTACAGTTCAGGGAGTCGATTCCATGGCTTATAGCAGTCAGCTTCCCGACTCAGCACGAGCATAGATTGTATGTACGAACTCGAACAGTTCCCCCAGCCCACTCGAAGTCCCTGTGCGTCTGGCCTGCTTGCCATCGACGTTATCGAGTGTCGAGTACATCCACACGCCGAAGGCAAAGCTGTAGTAAAGCCAGGTAGGACCCTATGTTATAGGAAGCGTTAGCCAGGAGGTAGCCAGAGAGTTCGATAGGTATACATACCGGTCCTACGAGGTCAGGAATGAACACCTCGACGAGGATGACATTGGCTACAATGAAGAAGAAACCCAACAGGGTGACCATATTGGGAGCGATCCATAGTGGGAGCAGCTCGACAAATGCATTCCACTAGGGTGTGCAGCCCCGAGTCAGTTACATTATCACGTACAATGGCGCTTTGGGAGAAGTACGTAGTGTTTCAGTATGTACCGCGAGATAGGGGACTTGTCGACACTAGAGTATTTATACGACTTCAGGTGCACCAGATGTTCATCGGAGAGCGAGTCTTGCGTCGCTGTACGGCGGGAATACATCGTGTTAGCGGGACCGAAATGGCGAGAATATGGTGTGCAGGGTTCAGAGGTCTTGGTTACCTTGCACCATCCTGAATAGCGCACTCATCTCTTCACTGCGGTTCTTTATTCACTTATTATATACTCTGAGAGAGAAAGTGGACGAGCCCCGGTGCGACACGCTGCGGGGAAAAGCGAACCCAGGTGGGGCCACACAACAGCAATTTGCCGACGGAAAAGTGAACCGGCAGGGGACTTGTCAAATGGCCGGAGGAAGGAGAAATGGGCTATACAAAAGAGCGGAATGAAGAAGAAAAGGAGCATCTGCTGCCTCGGAGTTGAGCCTGCGGAGTCGGCGGCCTGCTGTCACGTGGTCTCCACCGCGCCGCGTGCGAGTTGGCCCGAGCTTCGCGCTTCTTCGATCTCCGTCAGCGTCAGCGTCAGCGTCGATTCACTGAATAGACGGACAAACCACGATCGAGTCTCGCTTGCGCACACTCGCTTTGTTGTCCTGGTGCGGCGCTTGCATTGTCTGTCGCCCTGTGGCTGGTGAGGCACCCTATTCGTCACTTGCCGCTCACCTCCTGCTGTTGACCGTGGAAGAAGCTCCAAACGCCTCCAGCTTGCTTCCGTCGCACGAGTCGCGCATTCGCTGTTACGGCCATATTCACCTCTCTTCTGACAGCCTCGGAAACCCTCGACGACTGGCGCTTTACAGGAGACCGTCCGACGTGGCATGGCGGCCTGGAGATGAAGGTGGATGTTACATATAGCGCACCCGGCGCAACCTACGATTAAAGGCTCATCGCGATGCCGGGTGTGGTTGAGACCCCGGCAGCAGGCCCTGCCTGGCCAGGGCTGGGATACAGTGTTGCGCATCAGAAGGTGGAGCTGGAGATCGACTTTATCAACAAGAGCCTGAAGGGAAAGACCGAGATCACGATCCATCCTCATTACAAGGACCTCAGGGTCATCCGACTGAACTTTCGTCAAGGCGAACTCAAGCGGTTAAACGTGAGCGGCAAAGCTCCAACGACCAAGTATACGGACCCCTATGACTCTCTGAGCCTTTATGGACCTCATTACCATCAGCGCCTCGCTGCGAAGATCGACCCTCTCCTGAAGACTCAACCGGACACGGAACTGATTGTGACGATCCCCAAAAGTGTCAGGATAGACGAGCTGGACCCGTTCTCCATTGAGGCGCAGAACCAGATGGCACTGCGTGCGACTGGTAGTGGGGAAGATGCAGATGGTCCCTTCAGCTCGAAAACAGCAGAGACGGCGCTTCCGCGGTTCACGGCCTTGACAGTGTACGCAGAATTTGCCATCGACAATATACGAGAAGGCTTGCATTTCGTCGGGCTGGATAACGGTGACAGACGCTATCCACATGCGTTTACAACAAATGGTATAGGCCTGGGCGCAGGTTCATGTTTATTCCCGTGCGTCGACGAGCCATCGTCCCGATGTACATGGGAAATTTCAATCAAATGCCCGTCCACCCTTGGCGACCTGCTTGATCGAAAAACCAAGGAGACGCAAAATAATAAATCCGCTGGCTCACGCGGTCCTTTTCTGGCTGCAGATGACGAAACACTGGATATTGCGGTTGCTTGTTCTGGTGATATGACGGATGAGATCACGGATCCCCGAGATCCTGGCAAGAAAACGGTATCTTTTGCGTGTATCTCGCCTTTATCTGCTCAGCAGATAGGATTTGCGGTTGGACCTTTTGAATACGTGAACCTGTCGGAGTTTCGCGAGAGCGATCAGGACGATCAGCTTGGACAGAATGCGATTCCGGTCCATGCATTCTGTCTGCCTGGACGAGCAGATGAGGTGAGAAACACATGCTTTCCTATGGCAAAGGCGATTGATTTCTTCTCATTGAGTTACGGTTCCTACCCCTTCTCCAGCTATAAGATATGTTTCGTGGACGATATTGCCACCGATACAAACGCGGTTGCATCTCTGTCGATCTGCAACAATCACCTTCTCTTTCCTGAAGAAATCCTTGATCCAATGTATGACTGCACGAGAACTCTGGTTCACGCCTTGGCCTCACAATGGATCGGCGTGAACATAATCCCCAAGGACCCAGTGGATACGTGGGTAATCGTCGGCGTCGCATATTATATCACGGATACATTCATGAAAAAGCTTTGTGGAAATAACGAATACCGGTTCCGTCTGAAAAAAATGTCAGATAGGGTCTGTGACTTAGACTTCGAGCGCCCCTCCCTATTCGACATGGGCAACATCTTGAAATTGGACCCATCGGAGATGGAATTCATTGCTCTGAAGGCTCCTCTCGTGCTCTTCATCCTTGAAAGGAGGTTGACCAAGGCGAGTGGTAAACCGACGGTGTCTCGAATCATCTCAAGGGTATTTCTGAATGCTCGAATGGGTGACCTGCCAAATGGGGCCATCACAAGCGCTTTCTTCCAGAAGACCTGCGAACGTTTTGGCCATGCCAAACTGGATACGTTCTTTCAACAGTGGATATATGGTGCTGGGTGCCCGCGTTTCCAAGCGACGCAACGGTTTAACAAGAAAAAGCTGGTGGTAGAGATGATGATCAAGCAAGTGCAGTCTGAACAGCCCACCACCCGCGATCTAGAGAAATCTACTTTCATGCGCGATGTCAAGGAGGAGATCAGAGGCGTCTATGCGGGCACGGTGCAGCCAGTGTTCTCCGGTTCGATGACTATTCGGATCCATGAAGCAGACGGCACACCTTATGAGCACATTGTTGAGATAAAGGAAGGCGTAACGAAGTTCGACATCCCATACAATACCAAATACAAACGGCTAAAGAGGAACAAGAGGCAGAAGGAGCGTGCAGCGGCTTCTACTGGCGATCCTAATTCCGAAGCACAGGATGACGTGCTTTTGTACTGCCTTGGTGATGTTCTCCAAACAGAGGAAGAAGTACAAGACTGGAAGCTGGTTGATTGGAGCAAGGAAGATGAAGAGCGTATGGGTCAAGAGTCATACGAATGGATCCGCATGGATGCTGATTTCGAGTGGATTTGCAAACTATCGCTCGTGATGCCGGGTTATATGTACCTGTCCCAATTGCAGCAGGATCGAGATGTGGTTGCGCAGTTAGAGTCGCTACAATACATGGCAGCTCAGCGCCCACACCCCTTGATCTCCACAATATTTGTGCGGACATTAATGGACCGAAGGTATTTCCATGGCATACGCACGACAGCGGCAATGGCTTTGGTGAAGCACGCCAAGGAAGACATTGACTGGCTCGGTTTATACCACCTGGAGAGAGCCTTCCAGGAGCTGTTTTGTATCCCGGGATCGCCAATGACGCGCTCAAACGATTTTTCGGACCAGGCCAACTACAAGCTCCAACTCATCATCCCGGAGGCGATTTCTCAAGTTCGCGATAATTCAGGGAACACGCCACTCAAGGTCAAAAGATTTCTTTACGACAAACTGAAGTTTAACGACAACTCTAACAACGAGTACTCGGATAATTTCTACGTCGCAACTCTAATGCAGTCACTATGCAATGCCTTGCTAGGGAAAGTTGAGAAGAGTCGAACAGATGACCTTGATTTCGACATGGAACGCGAGCTTGAAAACCAGGCGGAAGAGCAAATCGAAAAGGATTCCATTTCCGAAATAGATAGATATCGAAGAATGGACGAGTGGTCCAGTTCGTTCCAGAACATCTACTCAAGGACGGCGCTGCGGTGTCAGCTCAAGTTCATGCAAGCCAAGCTTATTGATCTTGATGTCATGCAATTCCTCCAGTACACGCGGGCTGGTACCTACGATCGTCTTCGATTGGATGCTTTTGATTGTTTGCTGGACTTGGACGTTTTCCGGAGCCCGGAAACATTGCGATGGCTCATCTACACAATGTCTGCCGACCCATCGCCTTGGCTTCGGTGGCAGCTCCATCGTCTCTTTGGTAGAGCACTCGCTCCAGTTGCCTTTGGCGAAGAACAACAAAGTGGCTCTCAGCCGCAACAAGGAGGTGGTCTCATTATCGAACAAGAGTCATCAACCGAAGTGCGACAAGCTGACCTCGCGCGACGGCAAACGATAACTGGAGCCATTGAGGCCCTGAAGAAGGAGATATCAGCTAATGTCACGCTGAAAGAGTCACTCTGGGCTGCATGCAACTCTCCAGTCATCGGTGTCCTTGAGATTTCCGAGTTCCTCGACATATGCAAGGTCCTCTATGACCCTGTCTATTCGAAGATAGTCTCGTTGAAATACCCTCGCTACTGGGGTGTACAGCATCTTGGCAAGGTAAGTTTTCTTCCCTTCTGCTCTCTAAATGAGAACGATAAACAAAATCCTAACTTCCTCGAAGGGTCAACTACGTTTCTACAAGACACCCAAATACCGCACAAGGCCACTATCCAAAGAACCTACCACCAACCAAGGGAAACGCAAGCGCGACGACCACGGAATGCCTCCTCCGGCCCCTCGAATCACATTCAAGCAGTCGAAATTGGGCTCAGCCTCCAGTCCAGCAAACCCACAAGCTCCAATGAAAATTCACATCCCTGCTTTTGGTACACCTCAGTCTCAGCCGCCAACACCTGGCGGAGGGAGCGCAACGCCATCCACGCCAGGTGGTGGGCCAGTAAAGCTGAAATTGAAGTTTAATCAATAATGCGGAGAGTTCGTATCTATTCCCGCCTATTTTTACCTCATCTTTCTTTTTCTTTACTTCCATCCTCAAGGCAGATTTGAGGCATTCTATGTGTGCTATCTTTTGCCGAAGTGTATTTCATACCTGTTTGTTTTCACAACTATGGGAGAAAAGGAACGGGGTTCAATTCTGGCGTGATTTCCATTAAGGCGTGAGGTCTGTTTCTCCTTTTCTTGCTTCTCTGGAAGTTGCATAAAGTACGTTCGGATGAAGTCGTCATTTCGGGCACGAAGCGCATCGACACTACCCCCAGAAAAACTACTCGGCTACACTGACATGGGTAATCGAAAATGTTACATAGCTACCACAATATGGGAGAGCTCAATATAAAGTGATATAATCAAGCTGCAAGTGCACTATTGAGACATCCGTAGTTGTATCTATGGAATAGTTGCTTTTTTTCTTTCCCTAAGTCGCGAATAACCGGCCCATGAACTCCCTGGTTATAGTAAACATGTAATCCCCACCATACAATGTATCGAGATTCTCCAATTCATTCTGTATCTGGAACGCGCGTAGCGTGATCATTTATCGCTTATCCGTTCGAGCGCCTGTCGCAAATTGTTAGCAATCAATCTCTTATCGCCGTCCATCCACAAGAATTACGAACCTCGAGCATGACGACCGAGTTACCGCGAATCACCTAAACTTCTGATCAGCATCGATAACGACAAGTAATTCAAGGGGATATTGGTGCTCCTTACCACCATACCGAGCCTGGCTTTCTCGCCGCCGCTCTTTTCTTCGACAGCCTCGTCAAGGACGATGTTCATGAAGACCTACGCAACGCGAAAATCAGTCAATCGTGTCCTTCTGGGCCATATATTACCAAGACAGATGTGCCTTGGAGATATAACGGGGTGGAAGAACTCGTACATCGTAACCACGGAGAATACCGATGACTTTGCGGTTGCCGTTCAGTTGAACGAACAACCGCTTTTCCATGTACTATAGACAACCGGCTCGTCAGCTCACTGGCGCAAGTACTGAAGAATGATTATCCGACTTACCTTCTTGAGTTCAGGCTGAGCTTGAGGCATCTTGTCAAGCCTGCGATGTTGTCTTCCTCTCCGTGATGTCTCCGCGTTGTGAAGAAGCGGCCGCGACTTGCTTGGCGACCAAGTGGGAGAGCTGCCCTGGAGAAACGATGTTCCGCCGCAGCTTCAAAAGCGCGGAAGAGCAACTGTTGTGCAGGTTGGACAGCCTCAACGCAGTCTCAGTTACAGTTCTCGTTACGGACCAGCAGTGTCTGAGGAATAATGAGTTCCCTGTTCAAGAATCGTAACAAGGCGCGCAGGGTCGGTCCTGTTGAAGAGGAGGAGGAAAATGGCACCGCGCAAGGTGAGCTTCCCCGCCACTTAAGATGTCATCATGCTTCCTATCAATACATGTATCTAACTGAGCCTCATACAGATGTAGAACCTGTCGTTAAGAGGCCGACAAAATCGAAACAGAAGTCCAAGTTGCGCCTTTCCTTCGGTCCGGGTGAGACGTCTATGGCCGAAGATGAAGATCAAAGTGAGGTTGTGACGCCCAAACGACCCGGGTTGGGAAGAAGGGCCCTCGAGAAAAGTGCTCTTCAGCGTTCATGGTCACCTTCTGGCTCCTCAGACCATCTTCCCATTCGAGTCGGGCAAGATCAGGGTCGCCCCGTTTACAATCAAGATTATCTCAAGGAACTGCGCGATTCCACTCCCTCTACACCAAAGCAACAGAGCTCCGTACAGAGTGACGAGGAAACAAACAAAGGAGTGGATGTAGCTGCCAAGTTCGGAGAGGTCATAGAGATCTCTCGACCAACTTCTATTCCAAGTGAGGCAGAGATCCGGGAGAAAAAGGCTCGAAGGGCTCGGCTAGCGAAGGAGCAAGATTTCATTTCTTTGGACGACGGCGATGAAGAAGAGGAAGACTATTTGTCCCTGGATCCCAAGAGGGAGAAGGAGGAGACCAGGCTTGTGCCTGACGATGAAGACTTTGCGGAAGGTTTCGATGAATATGTTGAGGACGGTAGAATTTCTTTGGGCAAGAAGGCTGAACGAGAGCAGCAACGGAGGAAGCGAGCGGAGATGCGCGACCTGATCGAAGAGGCCGAGGATACATCTGACGAAGATGATTCCGATGCTGAGCGGAAAGCTGCCTATGAAGCTGCGCAGACACGAGCGGCGATGGGGCTCGACCATGTTGACCATCCCGAACGACCGAAAACACCTCCTAAGATTACATCACTGCCTCGTCTCGCAGATAGCTTGACCCGTCTGCGCACATCATTAGCTACGATGGAAGTCTCGAAGTCCCAGCTAATTAACAGAATGGAGGAGTTGCGAAAGGAAAAGGCTGATATAGCTACTCGCGAGGTGGAAATTCAAGCTTTGATCAAGGAAGCCGGGGAGAATTATGAGAGACTCAGAGCAGAGGCCGGTCTCAACCCTGATGCTGAAGCAGGTCTTCCAGGGGACGAGATCCAGAACTACCGCGGCCTCGAAAGTCTAGGAACGTCCATGGCCTCGCCTAATGCAGCTTCCGAAAATGAGACGTGATCATAACACGCCGTCTTCCATCTATCTGTCGTTGGAAAAAGCTAGCATCTGGGCTGGAGATGGCGCCTTCCTTCACGCACGTATCGTCTTCTGTTTCTCATGATGTCTTCCTGTCCTCCTTGTATTATATCTATCTCCTTGATCGTGCTCATCTTCCCTCAACACTATGATACCCACTTAGAATATATATTACTTTAAATATCCTGCGCAGCATGGGTCGCCAACCATTTCTGTCTTTCTTCCGAGAGCCCTTACGTAGGATAGCACACAAACCATAGTAAGAACATTTCGTCTTCTATCTTTTCACGTCATCTCCGCGGTCTCTGATGCTCCTCCAGCACGCAGCGTGACGTTATTCCGTGGTTCGAGAGCCCTCTCGACGAAAAGGACGGCAGTCCACCTTATCTCTATCGCCATTCAGATGCAACACCGACAGAACTCTTTTATGACTTGTCTTTAGTTGCAAACCTATCAACCTTTACCGCCACACATGAGATAAACAACGTGGAAGGTATCATTTCCATCACTTCTAAGATATTATTCGCTCTGACCTCCTAAATAGCTCTCTGGGCCTATGTTGGCTTTCTTGGGGTTATATGGTTCACTTGGCTACAAGTAACTCTGTTCGATATCCGGTTCGCGCGTGACTCTGTATTCGAAAGGATATGCAAAGTCACTCAGCTTGGGACAATGGTTGGCTTTGCCTCTGCTGGATCCCGCTTCACGACCAGAATACGAGATGACAACGTTTGGGCGTTCAAAGCGCTTACTGTTCTTCTCGCTGTGAGCAGGCTTATGCTTGCAGTCCAGTATTCCATAAATCTGAAGTTCATGCGTAAGAAGATGAAGGCTGCAGTCAAAGGTATGGTCATTATAATTATAGTATTGTTGGTTTCAAGTGTGATTTTCACTGGCGTGAGTGCGAGGACCTTTCCACATATTCTGCGATGGGCACATGCTGATTACTTAAAGCTATACTTCGCTTTCGGTAATAAACGAGGCGCTCGATCCCATGTCTGGATCGTATGGTTTGCCTTATTTGCTGTTGAGATGGTGGTCATCATGGCAGTCTCTGGAGAGACGCCAGGTATAGGTTTTGAGGACACGCACCTCAACGTCAGGATGGGGTTGTTGACGTTGATAATCATCGGGGAAGGTGTGATTTCGGTCACTAGGATCGTTAACAAGACTGTTGGAGGAGGAGGCTGGACGCAATGGTCATTTGTCCACATCCTTGGTGTCACAACCACAGTAGTAAGTACCCTATCTTCTGAGAGGATTTCGGGCCTAACGCCCTCTCAGTATCTCGTGTGGCAATCATACTTTGATCTATCCCCACGGATGAAGTACGGGAAGATACGTCAACAGATATGGACTCAACTCCATTTCCCTTTCCACATTGTTCTTATTCTTCTCCTCGAAGGTTCTCAAATTCTTGCTCTCACCTTAGACATCGCGCTGAAATTGAGATATCTCGGAGAGACAATTTTATTCGTATGTGAGGAGCCTCGTCCTGATCCCGTTCGTGCGGTTAGGCTTCTCAATAGTACAATTGTCGACATGGAAATCGATTATTCTCGGGGGGCACTGAAGGAAAAGGAATCCATAGATTCTATCATCAAGTCACTGGTGGATCAGCCTCTTTGCCCTTCTGGTCATTCCGCCCAATATTCCCTGACCCAAGACCGAGCCGAAAATCTTATGAGAAATGTGACTGCCGCCTTGTTTTCGAGCATGGGAATAGCCCCCTCAAAGGGCAACGACACAAGCCGGCTTGACAAGAACAAGTTCCTTATCATGTACCTTCAGCTTCTCAGTTTTGTTTACGTGTACTTCTTTGTCGTGGCATCCCTGACTATGCTTTTCTTCTCGATATTCACCTTTCTCACACGTCGCCACTATCGCCGACTGTATAGATACCTTGCTGTTGGGACTCGTATTGTCCTTGCGGTCCTTCTGGCCGGATTAATCCTATTCGCTCTCGAATTCAACATTGCGTACCATTTTATGACCAGCCCCATGATACTGTTCATTATAACTTTGGTATTGTTCACAGGTTCGTGCAAAACTTATTCTTACGTCTGTCGTAAGCATATTGACTCTTTAGTTCTCATACTCGATAGGCTCTTCGATTGGCTCGCTACTCGAGAGAAGACGCGGTCAGGCCATAGAGAAGGCAGCGACAGTGCTTCGAAACCGATGCCATCTAATGCACTGGATCCGCAAAATTCGTCACCTCACTCCTCTCGGAGTTCTGTCGCTGAAGACCATCTTGTAACTAACTTATCCAGTGAGCCAAATACAACGTCTTTCCAACGTTCAGATATAGCGTCTGGCTTATCGCACTCAGCCTGAGTGCAATAAGTGCACCTGTATGTACCAAACTGGTCGTGACTTTGGGTATCTCTTTTGGCAGCATCCAATGTGCATAGAAAGTCGGACATCAAACCATGCTTTTGTTCATTGCGGAATTATGTAAAAATGCTTTCAACAAGGATTTCGTGTCACCCAATGTGTTCCAGCCTTTATCCAAATCTCTGAACTGTTCTGATAATGGCAAATATTAGACCTTGGGACTCAGCATTATTACAATAATCGGAAGACTAGCTAGGAAGCTCTTCAGCCACATATGGAGTATCACGCTATGGCGATGGAATTTGCACTTGCGTGTACTCCGTACAATGCTATGATAATTCATAACCCCGCGCAATTATTGACCTACATTATGTACTGATCATCTCCGGAGCTTTAGTGTCGACGTTAGAAACGGCACGGATGAACATGGGTCGGGACCGGTCAAATTGTTTCGTCAACGTCCATTCTTCCCATCAGTAATCGCCTCCGTGCTGTGGGGCCGCGATGTTTGAAACGGCACGAAGGGAGAGAGCCATCTACAGACCGTGAATATCGAAATACAAAAGACAAGAGCATGATTTTCGTGATTACTGAAAGTATGTGGCGAGGCCTTTTGAACTTCTGTGTATTTATACCATCTGGTGCCTCGTTATTGCAGCCATAATCGCAATCCCGTCATTACCATTATAACTATTATCATCAGATCCATCTTCTAAGCGAATATACCAAAATGCCTTCAAGTTTGATCTTCATCACCGGAGCCACTGGCTTCATTGGCAGTGTGACTGCTCATGAAGCTGTGAAAGCCGGATATCGTCTCAGGGTCAGCGTACGAAGAGAAAGTCAGATTGAAAAATTGAAGAAATTCCTATCCGATTACGTCGACCAGCTAGAGTTCGTCGTGATCTCTGACTTCACACATGAGTCTTCGTTTGCTGGAAAGCTTGATGGGGTGGATTATGTCCTTCATATGGCCTCTCCTCTTGCTTCACCAGGTCCTGATTCCACTAATAAGGAGAAATACTTCAAACCAGCAGTCAATGGCACAGTCGCTATATTAAAGGAGGCTGCCAAAGTTCCCACCATCAAGAGAGTCGTTATCACATCGTCGATCTTTGCCCTAGTTCCCATGTCCGGGGTCCCAGGTGGAGAAGTTCTTCGAGGTGAGTGCTCCCTTTGCAGATGTAACCACGCCAAATTTCCAATAGATGCATATTAACGTACCATATTTCTAGAAAACCACACTTGGGATCTCTCTGTTGATACAACCGCCGATTTCACTGGCCCTAACGATTTCGTCACTGCCATGAACATGTATCATGCCTCCAAGCTTCTTGCGGATAACGCTTCTTGGGAATACAAAAAGACAGCATCTCCACCATACTCCCTTGTCACTATACATCCCTCTTTCGTGTTCGGACACAATCCGCTACAGACCACTGCCGAAGAGGTCGAAAATGGTACAAACGGACTGTTATTCGCTACGATCATGACCGGAAAGCCAGTCGTCAGCCCGCTTTCTGTCCACGTCCGAGACGTGGCAGAGGCACACATCAAAGCCCTTGATGACAAGGTACCTGATGGCTCGAAATACTTGCTGGCTTCTGGAAAATACACGTGGGGTGATGTTGTGGCCCTCTTAAAGAAGCGATATCCTACCAGCGGTTTCGGGCTAACTGGAGATACTCCGGGACCTGCCTGGCCGGTCGATACAACCAAGGCTGAAACAGAGCTTGGAATGAAGTGGAGATCTTACGAGGAGCAGGTTATTGATGTTATGGATCAGCAGTTGTCGTTTAGAAAGGCTTAATGAGTGAACTTGATGTATTAATATGTACTTAGAAGAATACGCATGTCTGCCGTTTCCAAATAGCTTTCCTACATTTCAATATGAGCCCCTACGTGGGAACTACAGCTTCGATATAGATAGAGTATGCATAAATTCTAGTTAAAGTTTATAATCAGCATCTAAAGCGGCTCTGAGATATTAACGGTCAAACAAATAAAAGTACCTTTTATCCTTACTGGCGAAATCCATCACTGTGTCTTGCTCTACCGCGAAAACAAGGATTCCTAAATGTAAATCTTGTGAACCTAGTAGGCTATATAGCATATCTCTGTTCGATTGAAGCAGTCATCAAGATGGTGAAATTGGAAAGGATATCATAATTAATGTATCTTCTGTGACTAGACAATAGAAATCCTTAAATTAAAATTCACGCCTAGCTCAGACTTGCTACTGAGAGTAATGCGAGCGCCACAGCATAGACTGCTCAGACTATATTTGGTACCTTCTCTGCAAAACAGGACACATTACTCTGTACTATCTTATGAGCTTTGGAACGGTCATCATTTCACGCATTGAATCCCTGCAATTCAAGCTGTCACGTTTTGGATATCAGAGAAAAATCAATCTGACTGCCAGGTCTCTATTGAGCTATACTTTGTCTCTCAAAGATGGTTCCCAACAATTTAACCAAGATGTTTCCGCAGGCTTCCTCTATAACAACAGACCAATCGGCCACCATATTTGCGGTGGGCCTAATTATCCTACCAGAGACATCCAACTCTCCCAAATATTTGCAGCTTGTCACATATCCCTGCGAAATTTACCACGCAAAAAGGGGTCCTGTTCATTCTAACGTCGGCTATCGCGGTCACAGAGAGTCTTACGGTGGGTATCTAGGTTCAAACAACCGATGTTTCTAGGAGTATCACCCATGACTTTGTCCAGCCATTGGTTAGGGTGTTCTGGATCCCACAGTTTCTTGCATACATAATGTGGAGACTCCAAATCAGAGACAAGGGGTATGCATTATCTCTATGGCTGTCCGTCGCATCCCGCTAACCGATAGAACTGACGATGATGATAGGTCTTGACGGGGCTGAAACGTACGTCTCCGGCCATGTTTAAGGAATTGAGGCCTCGCAGTATCACGATTGGAAGTTCCTGGCAACGGGAAGGGATGTTATGGGTTGGTCAATGTCCAATGACCGCGCCTATACAGTTGTTACCCTCGATGGCCCTGGAAGTTATTAGCAGACTAATGTCAGTTTCAGCTGTCATGTCCCTGCAGGTATGGCTGTATCTCAATAACTACGTGTAATCCCTTGTTCTGTCTATTTTAGTATCCTTCCTGCTCGCTTGGGTCACTGTTCCTTTGCTAATTCATCTTTCGACTTCCAACCATCTGTGCCTAGTCTTACGTGATATCGCGGGGATTGTTGCCGGCTCGTTGATCAATGAAGCTTTGAACTGTACTACAGAGCATCATTGGGCAAACTTACCACCTTGCTTCCATTGGGACCTTGAGAGTTGGCATCTATCATGCAACCACGGAACTTCCGCTGCATGTAACTGAGTGCTTACTTGCAGGACCCAGTCTATCATTTACCCAAGTCCACAAGTCTAAGCCTAGAAAAATTCCGAGCAGCTTTTTAAACGATGTAGCAGCACTGCCTCAGGCTACAGCAAAAGTGGTTCTCGCTCCCGATACTCAGCTCGCCACAATCCTCAGGCAATCAACAATCGCACGGATTGCCAGTGTCATGGATGACCAGGCTGCAGGGCCGTTTTACAACGGTCACCCCCGAAAGTATATTATGGAGGTAAATTCCTCTTGCACGTACAACTTTCGCAGGCTTTTTAACCAATGGGTACGTTGTATTTAGGACGATTGGCGGTCACAATGTTCGTGCTCATCCAGGCCGCAGCTTAGCGTCGTAGGGCTGAGCATCTCCACCAAACTGTTCTCATCGTATCAGCAATCAGTCTGCCTGAGCTCGAGTCATAGCCAACGTCCATCAAAAACTGAGCGGAAAACTGCCGCATTTGCGGAATGTGGGTGAAGTTAAACCAGTGGCTCAAGGACAATGTATCACCTCATGAGAAAAAACAGAACGAGGGGGACAACGTTACCAGAATCTTTCGTTGACGTCTTGACGATCATGTCAAAGGCATACCTCGAACATATCTAGTATTTTGTTAGCCACCGGTCTTTTCTAGCATCACACAAAAAGCGCGTTTCTCGTTGTTTGGGAGAATAAGTCGGTAGTTGCCTGATTCTTGTAGACCCGATATGGCTTAGCGGCACTGAGGACGACAGCAATAAACAGCGACTGCGTTTCATTTCAACCCTTTCTTTCTCCATGGTCATTGTGTATTCACTTTCCCTGTTCTTTTCGATATTGGACAATGATGATTTTTGTTTCTCTCGTCCAATATCCAGAGTTGCATCCGGTCGGTTCCTCTCGGGAACCACCTGGAAGTACGCGATGATATTTGAGATAAACGCTGAGTCCAGCAGATACTTTTATGCAATGTGCTCTTTAGCTAGCTTTGTTCCCGAAGTCGCTCTGTTATCAGATGAGACTAAAGATAGTCAGGATCCAGATCACCTTGTGACAAAGTATATAATCCTCTCTTCTTTCCTTTCTGGCCTTCATCTTTTTCCCAGCAATTCCCCCTATATATTTGAAGCTCGTTTCAGGTATCAGTCTACAGGATTCGAATTATAGAAGTACGATGTGATCCCCGCTATGATATTATCCGGACGTGCCTCCATACCTCACATTTCTCTACTACTGAAGTTGATACTAGCCTTCATACTTGATGTTCATGTCGATAATTCCACTGCCGTTTGTTATTCCTATGGGTTACAAATTGTATCAATAAGAGCAGAAAGATCAGTTTGATGTGTGTTGATAATGAAGGAGCTTTGGCTACATCAGGATTAAAGGCAGCTTGTACAAAGACTTAAGGGGTCATCAAAATATGTGTATGAAGTGATAGATTAGCAAACATTTCTCCCCGTGAGAATGTTATCAAGTCTACAAGAGCAATAATCCAAAATGAAATACCTTTTCCGTGGCCATTTGACCTTTCAGAAAGTGTCTGCCTGGGAAAGTGCTAAATCGATGACTTAGCTGCCTACACCTCGTAACCATGGACTTTGCTGACTGTTCCAAGGCTTCCCACGTCACTTCCCGTTTGGGCGTCCAAGCCCTCGGAGACTCCGTAACTTTGTTCTCATGGAGTTTCTCCCACGAGAGCAACAAAACGCATTTATGGCATATTAATAAACTTCAACTAGAATCCCGAAAGACGTCTTGTGCCTCAATGCGCAGTACATTTTCCTAACTTGGTAATAGGCGGTGTCTTGAAACGGCCAAACCTGACCTTGTAGTCCAGGGATCTGCGAGCTATTCGTCAATGAATATCCTGTCTGTATGTTTCTTCTCTGTATCCTTCTGTTATACATGAAATTACGCGTTTCTGAGATTTCTGTATTCTGATGTCTGTTTTCGGTTCTAGTCCCGTCTAATCAGGAATTATAATCTGAAGCATCTAAATTTCACCACCAGGATGGAATGACGGTATCACGGAGAGGGATATAATAACTGAAAACGTGAAAATGGAAAGATCAGTAAGTATTCAGTAATTCTGTCGTTATTCGTTCCAAGGCTATGCTAAAGTGCCTACAGGTATATACTGGATATCACGCCGAATTCTAGGGAGAGAAGTCTCAGGCAGAAGATTCCAATGGCATGAGTAATAGAAACCAGTGAGCCTACGTAGGGTATGTAATCTATTCCTAGTAACTATAACTAACCTCTACTAATCTATAGTACGATCTATAGTGCCATAGTTCTTGGACTCCACACCGCATAGTGACATGTATGCATATGGCACATAGTTCGTAGTGGCCCCCGATCCTATGTTCGAAGAAAAACCAAACATCAGCAGGCATCTCCTTACAGTAAATGGTAACAGGTAGGCATTCAGTCTCCGTCGATTTGCTGACCGGTGCTTAACATGAAGCTTGCCCGGGATGCACGGAGATTGAACGGTGAGAACGGCGAAGTTTAGACCGCTCCCGTCGGACCCATGTAAGCACCAAGATGCGCATGTCAGCATTAAACTATCCAACTAGAAGACATGCGGGGATGACAAAGTTGATTTAGGTTGGGTTACGCTGCAGGACCCAAGTGTCTGGTTCCATGTATGCCTTCGGCCGCTGACAAGGTCACTGCAGTTATCAAACCAATTTAACTTCAAAGCCGACAATTCAACCATGGCTATCCGACGATCTGGACCGACCCGCGTTACACGCGGTAGTGTCATATTCCCAGGCAAAGTGTGGCTTGTCGATTTGGCAATACCCCATACTAGAATGTGCTATATGAGCGAACTGTCAAGGGGGTTGTACGTGATACTGGACTGCCACTGGTGCATGCTAGACGAGATTACGAGCACTTGGGTTCGTATACGGCAGTCATAAATCCTCCTCCTTGGGACTCGAGAATGTAACCCTGGATGCTTGCTCCTGGAATCTTTCGAGGACACCTGGTGTGGCATCGATTATCAAATTGCCCGCTAATGTGTGATGAGAACCGGCGATCATGCATCGCATGAAACTATTTACACCTAAGGTCACCAGGACCATGGTATGGGATATTGACTCCCCTGCTATCCAGAGTCCTAGTTAGTGTCTAAGCAAGGTTATGTCAGGACTTCCACAGCCAAGCACAAAGCTGCGGCTGTGGCTAGGAGGTACTGTCTGGCTGGATTATTGGGGATTCCAACGCGGGGTAACATGAGCTACGTACCAGCGATCTCCCCTATGAGAGGTAAAAAAATTAGTTGAACGCGAACGCTGGAGGGAACTGGGAGCAAGGCCAGCGGTTTACTCTACAGTTCTACATAACAGTAGGAGGGATACTTATTCCTTAACCCACTTAACTGGTCCTTCTAGATACTCTTATCGGCGGATGGCCATACACCGCCAGCTAGATTGATGGGTTTTTGACGGTCGATTATCTCGGTCAAGAAGATGATCCATAAAGGTCCAGAACTACAGAGCCTCTTGCTAAGACTTCACTGTTGTGTGTGATACATAATAACATATTACGGCTATGGCCCACCCTGACGGGCCGCCATTTCCTGCAGAAGGTTAACAGTTGCGCGACGGGAAATCGGACGTCTCGACAGTCTTGTAACTATGTATCAAGGTTTTGAAAACGAGATCCAAAAAGACAAAAGGCCGCAACCGAACGAACAATATCCAAAGACAGCTAGTCAAAGCCGCTATCTTGGACAAAGACGAACTTTCCTCCAGGTAGTGGCTCTCACATGGAAATGTGGAATGTTATCAGACCAGACGATGCGATAGCGGTACGCCTGGTGTCTCCTCCAAACAACCCTTGACCCCGTCAGATTTCAAATATCACCATAGCCAGACGATCTAACCAGGCATTTGAGGTGATGTTCCCTGTCGGCCTATTTTGCTTTTCCTTGAAGAGTATTACTCCTTGTATCTGCAGAACCCCCGCAGAGTTCCTCGGGGTCGCCGACGCCGTGGCTGTGGTTCCCCGAGCGCATCTTCCGCCGTCTCATCCCTAGCGCTTTGCATCATCGACGGACGAACCGTGCAGGATTTTGGCGGGAAATCCACAAGAAGCCACAGACCGACTAAGCTTTAGTCTATAGGACACCCCGAAGCCTTTGCATCGCCGGCTTCCCCGCCGTCTCATCCACTTTTGTGGCGGTACGCACAGGTCTGGTGAGCGTCTCTGTTCAGCAAACGTCACTCCAAAAGATCTTGACATCTTGAAATATCCGCTCAACCGAATAAGTGGGAGAAGCTCCGATACGGAAATTTATAGCGTCGAGGACATGGTGATTGGATGCACCCTATGGAGTCATGGACAGCACCGGTCTCCATACCGCACAGCACAGAAGTAAGCCATCTCAGGTACCTATACTCCATAAGGGTTGACCTATTGCTCCGTTTGATCCAGACAAAATATAAAAGATTATATCTGCATCTCCCTGGCACCAGTGGCTTGCTGAGAAAAAGAAATCCGCGCATGGTTATCAATAATATATCACATGTTAGGAGATAGGATTGCAGACTCAAAACGGAGCGTGGGTCACACTCAAAGTCGTGGTCGTCAAGCCCTCACTTTTGTCCTGTTCAGGGGCATACACTATGACTGTTCCGCTGTTCAGGAACCATGCCCAGCGGGAAAGCACATCCCTAACGAGGCTACAAGCACGACCCAAAACTGAGACTTGGGATCTCCCAATGGGCTCCACAGGTACTGCAATCGACCACGTAGGGCTTAGGAGGAATCTCGGCGCCGGGCCGCTTGACCGACAGATCGGCATTTTAGTGTCATGTTTTTCGTTTTTATTATTATCACGAACTTCCACATCTGTGCAAGAACTTCGGGGCCTCAGAAGAGCAAAAGTGAATTGAGGAGCTGTTCACTCCTCTCACCGACGTGACCAGGTCTGCTGTTGAACTTAGACCCAAGGCATCCCACTAAAAAAAATAACTGATTGCAGAACTTTTTCCCATCGAACTCTTATGTTGGCTAACGACGCAAGGAAACAGATAGAAGGTACTGCAGTCCGGAGTCCGGACACTTCCGCGTTAAACGATCCGCTGTCTTAGATTCTGGTCCTGCTCCACAAACCGGAAACGCAGCGGATTATTAGCGGTCCATTTCTCTCAGAGACTAGATGAGTGCGGATAGCAGAGTAAACAAAGAAAAACTCTGTCCCAAGCCCCATTCTGGATGGATTCTCTTTCCCTCTTCTCTCGGTGTGGGACGGTCTACCGTTTCAAGTCATATTCACGTGGAAATTTTGACTTCAGGCCAGGTCCGTGGCTTCAGATGGAGAACTTTTCCACTCATACCCACTTAGACGGTTGGCTTGTTTCTTCATCGTGCGGTGAACCAACAAAGACCCACAGATATATTTACGGGGAGCTCAGAAAATTCTCCGAAGCTCTCCCACAGCCATGATACCATTCCCCATATGTGTCATGAGGTTGGTTAGTTGTGAAGCTGTAAACTTTTGCGCAGATTTCTGAAACAGAGAAGGTACGGATTGCTAGTTGAAACCGGTATGTATTGATCGTAGGCGGACGTAAACATACACGGCCCCAGATGGGAAAGCATCAATAACAGTATAAAAAATTACAGTGACGGGACTCAGTCGCGAAGCTTTCATGCTTGGCAAAGTATCGCGCAAATGAACAAATTTTATGTGTAGTAAACAGTGTCTCAATCTTCGCTTCTGAGTTTTTGGGATCACTATCGAGCGTGTACACTCGTAGTATCTTATTTATGTACAGGAATCTACCCTAGAAAGATATCCCAGCTACTTTAATCACTATAACTAGGACTGACTCCTAGCCAGGAGATCAAGGCATCTTCCTGTCTGTATTTTGCGCGGAAATAAAGATCCACAGCGTCGTAATTATACAGCTAGCTCAAATTGGGATCTTTATCCTATTTCATCGCTAGTTAATCTGCATACTGGCAAGTCTCATCATTCAATACGGACAGTGCTCTGTCCTGCAACAAGTGCACGCGCATGGTCATCTACTAGAATCCATCCATGGGCGCAGTGTCTTCGCACAGTTACTAGATAGAGACGAACTAAAGTGCTACATAGAGGGCCAAACTGATAACTAAATTAAGTTTTCGTTAAATGGTTGGATACGACTATCTACTTTCAAGCTATTTAGGATTCGACATTTTCCATCTCAACACAAGCACGTGATTCGATATATATTTTGTCTTCTTAACATCGGACCGGAGGTAGACGATAGACGAGTTTCAACCCCCTGCAGTCATCTGAACAGAGGAGAATAATGCAATGTTCTAAAATAGCATCTATACGACGCGTTTAAGGCACCTCTGTATGTCGTACAAGTACTTATTTCGCCACTGTGGAGATGATAATCCGGAGTAAAAAGAAAGTAATTAAGTTTTGGGTGGTCAGATACCTCCATGGTTCGAGCAATGCCTGGAGAAATGACCAATAACCTTAACTCCCCGCAACAATCAGTGGCGATAGAATAAGGACGAGAGCCCAGACGACAGACGATAGACGATGCATAACGTGAAACCGGCCCCCCGAAACTAGCCCCCGATAAAAGGATCTTATTATTTGTTTGGCCAGGCGTTACAATACGATTCAACTCGACTCCTGCTTGTGCAGCATAAATGTAATAATGGGGACTTGTTTATCTCCGGCACTTGTCTTCCGGAAAGTCGGACTTAGAGGACTCCGTATACCACGACCTTTGACGCTGGTTGTCGTATACTAGTCAAGTAACTACGTAGTCTCCAGATGATCATTGCCTCGCCTTGTAAGACAAAAAGCAGAGTAATGACCCCGATCGGTCGGTCGGTCGGAATAAACAGGCCGAGAGAGCGCAGATCAGATCGTCGAACGGACCAAAATATCCTAGTTGTGGCCGGTTTCATGACAAAACACGGAGGACATAATACATATAGTCCGGAAGATGATCTGGTATTACAAGAGTAGTCCGTTATCGCCGGCCAGAGTTAGCTTGGTGGCATGGATGTGTAGACAAGAATTGATGGCGCGGAAGAATAAAATCCGTGCCGGAGGATCTGTAAAGATGATAGAGTAATACGGTATAGTGTTATCAGCGTGTATTGTAGAATATTGTCTCCGTAGAGCATATGAAGAATTAATAATCATGGTTGATGGTAAGCAAAAAAATTAAGTTCGTATAGGTATTTACTTAGTACCACTTCAGTCCACGCATGTCACGTTTTAATTTCACCACTTTAGCCTCAGATTTTGAAACGATAATTAAAATAGAATGATATTATTTTGTCGCGTTCTTCGCTTTCGCATGAAAAGGGAAAAAAGGGAACGAAGACCGAAAGTCAGGGTCCGATGCTCAGCGCATCCGGATCCTCGGTTATCATGTAATACGCAACCACTCGCGATGCTGACGAACATTTTCCGTCTGAGGGAAAGCGTCAGACTATCGCTCGCTTCGTAAAGTAGGTTTAGGTTCTGGATGAGCATTTAGTTGGACTAGATCGACTAGTTTCTTTTTGTTTTTTCCCTCCTTGTCGGATGCCCTGTGCTTCTGCCACTTCTTAGCGCCGAGCAGGACGATCCCGTCGCTGATCTGTTGTGGCTTGGGCTTGAGAAATCATCAGACTAGCATTTTAGAGTCAATCTGTCTTCTCTGGCTCCTGCGCTTCGGCCCTCTGTCTTTACGAGAAAATGTCAGCTAGATAGCGTGTGATCTGGTCAATCTAGCAGCGGGAACGAAGGTCCCGACGCAGTGCTGACAGATACTGGACTGCGGAGATGTCGTGGGTGGAAAAGGAATCCCAGACCTTCTTTTTGATTTTTCTTTTTTCTTTTTAGTTTCTTTGCTTTTTGACCCCCTTTTGTAAGGGTCCTTGCAGCCTTAGCTTCGTTACCGATTACATGGCTCTGGAGGCGGGAGTCATCCCTGTTCCTTGTCTGGTCTGGCCGACTGCCACGACGGATCGCTGGTCGGTTACTTACTCTAGTCTGGCTTGTGCTTTGACGAATAATCACTGCGAAGTGTCTCTGTCCACAAATCTGACCCTTGTTCACGTGTACTGGGATAATTGCTTAGTTCCTATCATGATCAGCGCTTTTGATACCGGGGTAGCCAGTGTCTCGCGATGCTGCGAGAATGATTGGCCAGGTTGACACTAGTAAGCGAGATGCATCAAGCAGCATTTGCGAAAGAGGGCAACTGCTTGTCCTCGAGGTCAGAATATAGTATGGAGAGACACAACAGCAAGAATGGCGTATGGAGGAACGCCATGAAAGGGGCGGGGTTACCTTTTGCAAATGTGGCTTGGGAAAGATAAGTTGTCGTAAGTTGTCGTAAGTAATAAGAGCCATTTTGGGAAATCGCCATCCCTGTAAACATGAAGAAATATATCGCGGCAACAGAGGTACCGCACATTTTTGGTATGCCATGTTGCAGTACCTACTCCGTACATCCCTGCGTCAGATACGAGGCACAGGAGTGATCGACTGTCCACATACAAGCGTTGCAAATAGTAGAGTATACAGAAACAGTTCTCCCTTTCACTTGTCTCTATAGTATGCCAGATATAACGCTTCTTGGTCCCTAATTCAGTATCATTGACTATGCCCATGTCACTGTTACTAGCGCCCGAAGAGAAGTATCTCTGACCTATAGGTACGCGATCGCATTCTCCAAGCCCAAGGATGAGAATCCCTCGATCGGACACACGTGGCGCCGGGGAATTCCTGTAGATCGTCTTCCTCAGAATCAAGAGTGGGAATTATCATTGGTCAATCCCACTTCCCAGCATGTGTGGCCCTATATACCAAACGCATAAGGTGCAAGGTATAAGACCGAATATGGGGCCAATAACGCAACATCAAGTACTTTCACGCCACTCATAGTCCTTCAAGCTAAGTGGCCTTCTTCAAGCTTACTACTCCTTCCACTGTAGTGCTTCCCCGTAGCCCTATCGGAGGGGTAAGTTAAGACGGGGCCGCCGTCATACATGCCACTCTACGGCGTTTCTGCCTGAGTTGGTGCTCTGCTCCGTACTTTTTTGTTCCTTCGCGCCGGCCCCCACGTGGCAAGTCGAGTTTTTCTGGATCAAGTTCTGAAAAGATAGGAAACAGAGGTGATTAGATGCGAACTCGATTCTATGTATAACATGCTGCGTCAAACTACGTATGGTCGTGGCGTAAAGGGTTTGCTCGGTTGAACCCGAAGTATATATTCAAAGTCAGTGTCTAAATACAGCACGGTTCAGCGGTTCTATCCGTCTAAACACCCTGATATCTGTACACAATAGAGTATAGACTGAGACGGAGACCTTTATCTCCGCTGTGTACGGAGCATGAAGCACTATTGGGGTCCAAGACACTTGACACACCTCGTGGCATCCACGTGGCGGGGATGCGATGTTGGGGTTTGTCTTGTGATTCGACCTTTCAGTGAGACTGTCTGACACTTAATCCTCTGCAAGATGCAACTGCATTGCATTGCATCGCACGCGATCTCGAACAAGCGACGTATTATCTATAGTAACAGTTCCATTCTTAGACGCGAGATAAGACATTAGATGCATGTCTCGTACGATCCTAAGTTTCCTCATTGCATAGTAAGGCTCTATAGAGCCTACCTAGACGAAAAAAAGACATTCGCGAATTGCTTATCCAGGCAGAAGCAATACACAGCCAACCACGTTTAATCCCCATCTCTATCCGGGGACAGGATCTATTCGCCTGTACGACTATCCCTTCATAGTAACTCCAGTTACCCGAACCAGTCCGCAATCCACAGCCACACGTCCTTGGACGCCTAATCACCACACTCGATCCCTCATTCTAGAATCCTTCTACACCCTCGCACCCTTTACCGATCTACGCAAGCAATCACGGGCGACAGGTAACATAATATAACTCAATCTCCTACATCCCGCGTCGGACCAAAGGAGCTTTTCTCGAAGATTGCCAGAAGGAAAAGAAGGAAAATGAAAAGAGGCTCGAGACACCAGTTTCAGGATAAGAAGCACGCGGCTTCCCGGATGCTTTATTTTCTCTTCTCCAATCAGGGAGAGTAGATCCAGCGCTCGGATACACGTATCAGAAAACCGGAGAATCGCTAATCTTCTAGGGCTGTATTAGAGTATGCGAAGGATGGGGTAAATGAGAGAGAGAGGTGTCTGAGCGCCCGCGACGGGATCGGGTGTGGAAATCAAGGCTCTGAGCATGCGGAAGCGCTTGCTCACCGATCTGGCTAGCCAGCCAGCCACGGATTGCGTATAATCATTCTTTATTCTGTGCGAAGGGGTGTAGACTCGTGGCATTTTGTTTCTGTAAAATAGTTGGGAAACCGTATTCCGAATCGTATCTATTTTTCTGCTCTTAGTGCGGAGTCCAAGCGAGTAAGGCAAGGATCACAATCCATCTCGCGTGGCGTTCATGGATTCGAACAAGAGAAATACCGTAAGTATCATCGTGAAACCCATACAGCAGAAGGCAGTAATGCTCAGGGGTAACAGGGCTCACACGTGGAGAAAAAGCAACCCAGATAGTTCAGTTGAGACCGGGTAGTGGCGCAGGGGAGACAATCCTTCGAGAAATTCTATGTATCATCTGACAGTGACGGCCCGGAACAATGCATGGATTTGATTACATGCATTTGTCTGGGAGAGACACTAAGACTCAATAGGATCGGACACGCACATAGGCTATCAGAGTACGGAATACTCCGTACACCGTAAGGGTAGAGGGTACAGAGTACTGCTGCTAGGCAGAATAAATAAAAAGCAAACGAGTAAACAAACAAAACAGTTTGAGGAAGAGAAACCAGGCAAGACAGAAGAATGACCAAGATCATAGAAATAGGAATTGAGGCGATGTATGTACATACATATCTACAAACATGCTACAGGCGAATGACATGCTCTCTTCGTACGTACGTACTGTAATATAACACCTATATCTATCCGTATTGAGTCCTCGAAACAAGACGATCGGAAAATAAATTAAACAAGCGCCAAGAGATCATGACAGAAGAAAGGGATGAATGATATCAGGATCAGCGCAAGGATCGGATCACCTATACCCCCTTCTCTTCCACTCGTATAATTACGCAGTACGGAGTATCCGTACTCTCCAGCTGTAGAGTAGAGGAGAATCACATTTCGTTGATCGTCTTCAAGGTCTGATCTCGGACATGCTCGGAATAATGCGATTTAATTACCATTTAGCCCAGTAGACTAACACTGGCAATCAGACGGTCCTGTTTCAGCGTGAGGTCGCTTTGTGGTCCCGACGGAGGATGAACAAAGACTTACTGCTTAGTTAACGATTTGGTTAACTAACTAGCAGCGCAAGCCCAAGCTGGAGCCGCTTCCGTAGCTGGAAGATCTAGTTGTTCCACTTCCGCTTACTACTACGATTGTCAAGCGGAGTATCGCACTGGTGCCTATCTACGGAGTCGTTAGGGCTTCGCTCTGGTTTTTGCCGAACCATGGCAAGAGTAACGGAGTAGTAGTTGACCAAATTGCGCCTTGGACGGTGGCGAACCACGCGAGACCAAGCAAGGCAAGAAAAATGACATTATAATTTTATGTAGCGGGTCCAACGTCGTGCGTACGAAGTCCTTTCTGCAACCCATAGAGTCGGGTTAGGATCTCCCATGGATCAGAAACGGACGAGTAACATCCTACAAATTCGATAGTGAGCTAGCTAATATTAATCAGATAGTTTAGTTCGAACTGTCGTATCTGCTCTGGTACCATGGTAAAACTGAGATGGCCGGCTAGAATAGGAACCATGGATTTCGTTATCTCCGCGAAAATGGCTCGGGGAAATCGGTCAACTTCCGTCTATGGTATAATCGGCCGCACCGAACCGCCCAAAACCACAAAAACCGTTTCCGATCATAGTTATACTATATACCATATGTAGAAAATCTGGATATCAGAAACTTAAGAGATTGAAAGGCTCCGCAGGGTGGCGTGGCCTATGAGTAAATTTCAACAGCGGGATCGACAAATAGGATAATTCACGCTGTCTTTTTTCTTTTTTTTCCCTACCTTCTCCGCTTGCTCTTTTTTACCTTTACCCGTCGTAAGGATTAGCGTCTTCTGTGATAGTTATCCGTGGGTCTATCATAATGCTGATTGATAACTACGAGATTGGCCTAACCGCTGGTGGGAAATGAAATCTGATACGCCCCTTTTACATATGGAGTAGCCAGTCCAATAGACACGTAGGCGCCCAAGGATAATTATAGACAGCCTGAGGAATGGTGGTCACTGAAAATAGGAATTGGCCTGCATACGAGGGTATACATACCGCCTACTATGAGACATGGCTTGGTGATAAAAATAAGGTCTGGCTTTAGAGATGAAACACCCGGGGTAATAATAATAATGGGTCTGAGGAGGTTTCGTAGGGAAAAGCAAGGATCTTGGACGAGTGAATAACCACTTCCTACAAGTACGGCGCGGTGCTAGGGACCAAAAATAGGGAGCGAGAAGGGAAGCATCCCTGCTAGCGCTAGCAGGATGCTTGGCAACTATAACGCAAGACTGGGGAAAAGACCAGATTGTCAGGATCAACAAGCTCTCTGTCAGAGCGTCATGGAACGCCATTAGAAGAATAAAAGAAGAGCACTATGGGATTACTCGCATGGAGCTTCATCATGTGTCTTCAAGTCAGATTTCTTCGCAGAAATGCGAGGATAAAGAATGAAACTAAACCGTGTTCAGTAGTCATGTAGCGCCCATGGTTGGTAAAAATAGCGTCGACATGGTGAGATCGCCGATCTTTTTCCCAGATAGGCTTTGTGTGTTGGGGGCTGCAACAATCATCGCGGTGATTAGGTAAACTCGACACATGGGAGACATGGATGCCGCATCAAATCATATCATCATCGCCTATGATCGTGTTTCGTCTTTTGCCAGAATTGCAGTTTTGGAAACTTCTGAGACCAAGGTAGGGAACTCTTAAAAATACCACGCTATGGTTGTGCCCAAGTCTCAGTTACGACGAGTTACAATGGGACTAGAGGACGGATGGCCTTGGAGAATCTGACACGAACTAGCGCTACCCAGGCTTTTTGGTTCCTGGACAGTACGATCCCCGTGCGCAGGCCCAGGCACTTTTATCGTCCCAGGCCAGAGAGCGCCCATGTGGAGTAGCCATGGGGATGGCCAAGCTTCTTCGTCAGATTTGGACACATGGTCATGGACTCTCACGATACGGGTTATTACTCTTATCTAGCCCCTCGTTCGGGGAATGCCAGTAAGAGACCGCTGTGGTGTCTGGAGTTTATGGCCTTCCTTTCTAGCTGGTAGTATGGATGTAGAAGAGAGGCTATAGAGACGACGCTGTTGGAGGGCGTATGTTGCATACTGGTGGCTTGACTCCTGGCAAACGCTGCAGGTAAGCTGCGATGGGACAGATCCTCAGATCCTAGTAGAGAGCAAGGGAATATTAGCAGATTTCCGATAAAACGAGGAATTCCACTACCCCTGTCGAATGAAGCTGGTAATAAGAAAGAGTATATCCTTTCGACCGATCTTTTGACACCAGAGTAAAAGTAAACCAGCACCAAGGCATTTGTGGCCGTGCGCGGGATCAAGATAGGGACCACCTACGGATACTCCGTAGATAGTTGTCAGTCACCCGCAAGCTATGTCTAGCGATCTCAAGTTGAGACTGGCGGCGGACAGTGCGATGATCCTAGCTTGGATTGGTAGCAACACGCGAGGAAAGCACATCATTATATACCTACTGAACTGGACCACATTATGGACCCGTCTATTGTGAGTAAATTATTTCTGTTGTGAAAAGGAAACGCACAATGTCGACTCCAGTAGATAGTGGAAAGCCTGGAGGGAGGAAACCCATTTTCGTTTTGTTCAGTTGGTTACCTACGGCGGCTGCTGAGAAAGGTAAAGGGTAAACAATCCCGACAAGCCAGCTCCGGGGTCACGCTAGTCCCGATACCGACTCGGCTTATCCGATCCTGGGTGTGGGGTCCACACCGTGGTTCGCCAACTGTCCGAGTACGGAGACTCCGTATGGTACTCCGTATTTGTGTCTGCTGCTTATTGCGTGCGAGGATGCCCATAAGAATATCTGAAGTCAAGGCAATCCATATTGTACAGACTACCAGTGATATCCTGTTGTCAAATTAAGAATTCGTAATCCCTAGGCAGTAGTTACGGGTAGATGAGGCTCAAACCTGTCTCATGAAGATCGGAGATCTTCTCTTGTACGAAACGATCGCACGCACGCAGGCCAACCCCAAGGCTATTGGCAGCTGGAACGATTACAGGGCTCGTGGTTCCACGCTCGTCACTGAATTCCTAATCAGGCGGCGCATGCATTCCGTGGTCCAGACTCGGACGATCGTGACGGACTCCACCGCCTGGGCGATAGGGCTGCGGTGCAGGGAAGGTCTTCCACCGCAAGAAGAGAGGGCCGCAGGTCAGTAGAGCCTCGGTGATGGGCACACACGGTCAAAGGCATCGGTCAAGAAATGCCATGTCGACCGGACATTCTGCACAGTGGATGCGTCATGACTACGCTGTATGACTCGATCGACCAGATACCCAGGACGGTGCGGCCGTTGCAGTTTCTGCAGTGGAGCGCACTTTTTGACATTGACAGCATGGAGGGGAGACAGGAGTTTGTGGTCCGCGGTCCGGCGTTGAACTTCTTGGGTCTTGAGTCTTGACGTCCGACACTGAGGAGAAGGGAGAGCGGTGTAAAAATAACCGCTGCGCCTCGCTGGCGTCATTTGGCGGTGCTGGCGGCCAGCCAAGAGCCAATGGCAGCGTAGTGCCGTGGACGCCAGCGATCGTCATTGGTGGAAGGGTGTGGCTCAGTCATGTGGACCAGCCAAAGTGTGGCGCTAAGGCTTGCTGGCGACCGACTGCTCACCGACCTCGACGGAGGGAACTGTCGCGCTGCTTGCCATGTACAACAATGCACGCCGGCTCGAATCACGACCATTGACTGTGGCCGGCGTGTCCGTCAAGCATGCAGACCCCGATACTCTAGGTAACTCCGGACTGACTAACGAGCCGGCCCATTGCATCGACATCACCGCTTCGCACCAGTGTTGCGGTCGAGTTATCTGCGATGCCTCAGCCTTGCATGAACCACTAGAGTCTGTTTGCCAGGCCCCGAACATCCGGTACGGTCACGTACCCGTACCGATCGGAGTCCTTTGCCATCACAATGGGATATGTACGAGTTCCCTACGCTCTGCTCTATCGCAATTATTGCTGCGACCGGATTTGTGCTCATCGTGCTGTCCCACAGACGACCCCCCTTTTCCCTCCAGGACCGTTGCAACTGGACATTTTCACGTCCACGTCGACCGTGGTACCGCGCGCGAAACGGGCGGTTTCCTGTCAAAGGCCGTCTGAGGCTCTCGATTGGGGAGAAGGCATCGAACATCCCTTCCGGTCTCATTTCACCCAGCACGGAGTCTCCGCCAGTCATGCCCCGAATCCCCATCGTCTGCGCCTTTCCCCAAAGCTACTAGAGCCCTATAGTCCGTCTAGTCCCTTTCAGTCTCCAGCCAGAGATCATCGCCCCAAGCCACGGGTAGACCAGTGGAGTGCCTGGAGCCAAGCAATCAGGGCGTCCTCGGGAGGCTCCTGTTCGCCCGCGTAACCACTGATCTCGCCCACGAATCTTGACCCAAATTGACGGGACGCTTCGGGGCGCCCAGAAAGGCGCCTGTTCTCAACACCCTGGTCACCCGCAACCGTGTATTTGCTTTTCCAATCCTGATCTGCATTGTCTATTTGAGAACCATCCCGTGGTCTGCACACTATGTCTCTCCCTGGCTGCTGCTGGTCTGTCGATGGAATTGTCATGGTTTCCATTGTAGTAAGTAGTATTGGTGGTATTGGTAATATTGGTAGTACCAAGTGGTCATAACTGTACGGAGTAGGGCTCACTTAGGATACCGCTCCATCGGGAGTGTCAGAATTCCCTTTTGGAGCCATGTACTCGACTCTATGCAATATGCATGAATTACCTTCCTTGTAGGTAGGAGGGGAAGTTCTGGTGTGGACCTACCTGCAGTCTCCGTCCTGCTTTCCACGCTTTCAATTGTTTTCTAGAAACATGAAAGATCATTGCAGGGCAGTGTCACCCACGCTTACATCATAAATTCTCTCTGTTTTCAACTAAAGGATCTAATATTTGCCTTCTTGTCCTGTCCTTTCCAGTTTCCAGCATGCTGCTGGCATGTGGATCACGTCGACAGAAGGACACGGACTGGCACTGGCCGACGCCCGACGGGCGGATATGCACAGTGCAGTTCCGGGAGGAGGCAGTAGTAGAGTCGAGGCGATGGACGGGCCATTACGATCCTCTGCTATCTGACACGATCTCTCGGAGATCTCTGGAGCTCCTGACACTCGATCAGACGGGACGGACAAGACGATGGCTGCCAGGAATGGCAAGCGTTGGCCATGGCATGCTGGTGTGTATGTCTTTTTTTCCCCTCCTAGAGATATGGTGAGTAATAGTCTAGCAACAGCCTGCTTGCTACTGCTGCTATTAGGGATCATGACGCTGGCGTCATGTCCTGTCATGGAACGGTAACAATACCAAACGCAATTTGTAGAGAGAGAGCAAAAAGCTGCAGGAACGCTTCGGGGCCGCCCTCGTAGGGCCGAACGGACGGAGATACCGTCGACGACAAGAACGGATGGAGGTGGGGGGAGTTTGGCCGACGGGCGAAATCTTGGGTCCGGATGGTTGTACGGAGCTAGCCTGTTTGGGGTTGCGGACGAGCCCGGTGGGTGTGGTAGATAGTGCCCGACAGGGTAATGATGAATCTTTTTCAATACGGCGTACTGATGATGGTATCATAGGACAATACGGACAATACGGACAATACCGACTCGAGATGCCATACTACTCTAGTGTATCTACTAACTACTACTACTACGATGAGCACACTCCGTAACGATGGTATCGAATTCACGAATGGATTACTCCGTCGTAACTAGAGTAAGTAAGTTGGCTGCTAGCATGGGGGTCCCCAGCACCGTCCCAGCGGTCTGCGGGCCCAGCAGTCCCAGCGTCGCGCCCCGAAAATAACCCACGGGCGCGCAGGGCCACCGCCAGAAAAGTGCAAGCCCTCCCGGGAACCCTGCCACAGGCTGCCCACCACGACCAGGGGGGAGGGTCCCCCATCTCCACCCTGGTTCTCTCCACCGTCAAGACTAGACTAGCCACGCTAATGCTGCTGCGCATTTACGCCTGCTCCAGTGGTTTGGATGGCTAGGACGGCCTGTTCCTCGTAGGGCCAGCAATCACAAAACATTTATCTATGCTTTTCGCCCCCGTCTGCCTCCCTTACATTGTCTCCGCGCGCTGTCTGGCCTGTCATCCAGTTGGACTATATCATCTCGCTCGAGGTCTCGTCCTCTTTGTGCCATTTGACATCCGGCGGGTCAAGTCAAGCTGTCATCCGGTATCCGCAATTTATCTCCCTAGAACGCCATTGTTTTCTTCTGGTTCTTCTTCTTCTCTTCTGGCAGAACAGTGTCCATCATTACTGTGGCACAGTCCAACATATCGCAACAGAAGAAACAGAAAAACAAGAGCATTAAATATAAAACACCATCCTTCCTACCATCCAACTCATTCTCAGAGCCATTGATGTCTGGTGCTCATTCATCAAATATCCCTTGCGCTGTTGAAACTGTCATCCACCACGACCGGATATCTCCGACATACCTCACCTGGTTATTCCCATTTGAAGCAGCAACCTTATTCTGATCCTCTTCGACCTCAGACATAGCAGTGAGTTCTTCTCTTCCATTTGCTACTATCTATCTCTCTCTCTCCAGGAGAGTCACATTTGTACGGTACATACTTGGCGGGCGCATGTATTCATAGCACTGTGTCGTTGAACCTTGTCCCACAAGTCGGATACCATATCCGCCAGGGCTCTGGGGAGGATGGATACGAGAAAAAGAAAAGAAACATACCCTTTCTCACATACATATAAAGCACCGGGAAAAATGTTGCGCACACTCGAGACATTCCTCAGATAGCTAATTACTGTGCGCTGCAGATCGTTTCCCGCACACATTGTTCCCGTCCGCGAACATCTGCCTCCCCAGCGGACCGCCCCGAACATCACCGAGGGCATGCAAAGCCAGAGCAACAAGGCTGACTTTATCCTCTTCCCTCCTCGCTCCTCTTATCCTTCAGAGATGCTCGCTTTCGAATCGTCGCGAAATCACCAATCTTCTTACCATCCTCAGCTCTCAATGGATCCCACCATGGCTGATCCTTTTGGGATCGGGATGGACGAGTACTCCCAGTATGCTCAGAACCAGGGCCTTGCTAGACCCGCCCACTCCTACATGGACTCCTCAGCCCTGTATGTCGAGTCGACACCATACTCTCAACAACAGATCGCTTTCCCGCGTGGTCCTTCTACTCCACCATCCATGACTACTCCCCAGACCTCAGAGCAGCCGATGCCAGGTCTCTCAAGTGCCTCGGGTCCGTCAATTGCCAGTGCATCTTCCTCTGCCATAGGATCCCCGTATTCCGCAGCTACTCACGGACTGCAAGACCAGTGGATCGACACCCAGCATGGTATCGGCCTCCCTACCGCAGTACTTCCCGATATGTTCTCTCTAGACTACGCTGGAAACGTGGTCGACTCCGACAGATTATTCCACCAGGAGAAATTCCCTAGCGCCTCCGTCGATCCATCGTTGATTCAGCCTCCGCAGCAGTCCTTTTATCCTCCTAACACTCTATCATATCCCGAAGAAACCTCATACTCCTTGGCTCCCCAAGGGTTCTTTGCTTCCTCTCCGATTGGCTCTCCTCTTCCCCAGACACACCATGTGCAACAGCCACACCAGTCACAGATCACTAGCTCGCCTTTCATGCCGCAAAATGGCTTCCAGCAAAGATCAGGATCGGCACATGAACGCCGGTCGTCTGTCTCTTCTAGTCACTCCCGACCGTCGCAGCAGAGTCCTGTCGCCAGTACTGCTGAGACGGATGAGGAGGGACGAGAGAAGGGACGTTGCCCTCACCCCGACTGTGGCCGGGTTTTCAGGGATCTCAAGGCTCACATGCTCACCCACCAGTCAGAGCGACCAGAAAAATGCCCGATCGTCACGTGCGAGTACCACGTCAAGGGGTTCGCTCGCAAGTACGACAAGAACAGACATACCCTGACCCATTACAAGGGTACAATGGTCTGTGGCTTCTGCCCGGGTTCTGGCTCTGCAGCTGAGAAAAGCTTTAACCGAGCAGATGTCTTCAAGCGACATCTGACGTCGGTTCACGGTGTTGAGCAGACTCCTCCCAACTGTCGAAAGCGCACCCCTACTGCCTCCAAGAAGGTCTCTGGTTACTGTGACGATGCCACAGGCAAGTGCTCTACTTGCTCGGCTACTTTCAGTAATGCGCAGGACTTCTACGAGCATCTCGACGAGTGTGTGCTCCGAGTTGTGCAGCAAGAGGAACCCAGCGAAGCCATCAACCAGCAGAGACTGGCGGAAGTGGCCGCTGATGATGATGTGAAGAAGACCATGGAGAAGCACATGCTACTAGACACGGCCGGTACCGTGCAACAGTCTGACGCCGATAATGATGAAGATGATGAGGATGATTTTAATGACACCTACAATGGACGATCAGGGAAGGGCTCTCTCAAGTCGACCAAGGCTGGTGCTGGCACCCACACTCGCCCTGTTCTTGGAAACAGTGCCGTCACGAAGCAGTCTCAGAATGCTGCTAATAAGATGCGCCCAACCGCATCTAAGAAGCGGAACAATCGCCGCAACTACCCACCATCGTGGGGCTGCCCCAGCAGTGATATGAAGACCAAGAAACGTGTTCTTTGTGTTTTTGACGGCCAGGATCGCCTATGGAAAGACGAGATGATGCTGGACAACGAATTTGAGGTCCGCCTTCGTCTTCCTGGTGGTGCTGGTGACGGTACCAACCGTGACGCCTATGTTACGGACCTCGACGTCGAGACCCTCAAGCGGGCTGAGGGGTTCTTGAATGCCACTGAGGAAGAAAGGGGTCCCTTGCTGGGACCTCCCTCCACATGCCTAATGGGAGCTCCAGCCATGGTACTGCCTGACCTGTCCCATGGGCATGGGGATGAGGTGGACCTCGAGGAGCTGATTTATTAGAAACCTTTCCTTTTTCTTTTCCTCTTTCTTTTTCGGTTCAGATCTTGATATATTCTTATATGCCTGGCTTCAGGTGGATGCGAGTTTGACACCCCTGGCCTCTCGAGCGGTTTCGAATTTCTTTGATGTGCCTGTGCAGCGTTCTAGCGATACCTCTTCTGGATTTCTCTGTTGTCTTCTCCTCTGTGACTATATATATCATACCGTCTTTTAGTTTGGACACTGTGATATCTAACGGTTCTTTTGGGCATGGGAAAAAGGACTGATCAGGATACCATTGAAGCGTTGTGGATTGAATACAAGCACTCAACTTTTTTTCACACTCAATATCTTCTCGTAGAATTTTCCTTCCAGTGTAGCGCTACCTTGACATGTGCACGGGTGTTTGAAGTGTACACTGCATAGTCTCTTCAAGCTTGCCGCCTTCTGTGTAAATTGTTGGATCTTGTGGGATTGGCATTTGGCTTTCCAGGTACCCGCGTCATCGCCGCCCGAAGAATCGGAAAGTCGAGCTCTCCCCGCATTGTCTTCTGCGCTCGACCATTCCCCAAGATTATCTCTCCTCACCAGTTAAGCTTCCAAGATGCTATTAGGCCTTCCAGAGAACCTGTCCACTCTCGTGGCCAGACGATTCACAGCCGCAAAAGAAGCCAACCAGATTGTATTCTCGAAGACTCAGCTAACGACACTCCATGCATCTGGCGTTCCGGTATGGCATGTTCCTGAATGACCTTTCTGCGCAATAAAAACATTCAATGCCCGCCAAAAGAATATTGCTAATGTTGGAATTCGATTCTAGTATCAATTACGGTACTGCCCCGCACTAGCAAAGAAGCAGAACCAGGCTCCCAAGCCCGACGAAAAGAAGGGCCCCAAGCCAGACCCCTTCGAGAACCCCTCGCCCGACCTTCTCATCGCGGAGATACCGCGGGATCAACCACGATATGCGCTCGTTCTGAACAAATTCCCAGTCATTCCGAACCATTTCATCCTCGCGACGAAGGCATGGAAGTCCCAGACGGATATACTCGAAAAGGAAGACGTTGAAGCGACGTATGCGTGCCTACAGAGTTGGGGTGAGACAACCACAGATGGGGGCCAGGATCGCAGTCTCGATGCCGCGAAGAGACTGTTCGCTTTCTATAACTCTGGGGAGGAGAGCGGGGCTAGTCAGCCTCATAGGCATATACAGTTCTTGCCCGTTGAGGCCATGCGCGAGTCTGAATCAGACCCGTGGAGGCCTCTTGTGGATCACTTCGCCAGTGAAAAGGTGACGAAGACTGGGTCGGGATTGCTCGTGCTGCCGCAGTTGCCTTTTATGCATTTTGCTAGGGATATTCCGTCGAACCCTTCTGCAGATATGCTTTATGAGATTTATCTCTCGTTGTATAGAGCTGCCGTGACTGCTGCGCGAGGCGCGTCCGAAGACTTGTCGCGAACAGAGGGGCCGGCGGCCATCAGTTATAATCTTGCCATGACGCTGTCGACTATGATCATTTGTCCTCGACGGAGTGAAACTGCGCAGTTGACCATCGACCCGCAGCAGGCGAGTGATGTTCATCAGGCGGGTACTCTGTCCTTGAATGGGACAATACTGGCGGGCACACTTATGGTCAAGGCTGAGGCTGAATGGAATGAATTGCGCAGTAACCCGGAGAATCTGAACGCTGTCCTTACGGCAATTTCTTTCCCTCGGTCTGATGGTACTGATCCCTCTTCGTGACCGGTCGTCAAGCTTTGAATTTATGGTACAACTACGACATTATGTGCATTTGAATTTTGCATTCTTTATCTAGCCCCGCGATTCATATCGATGTCTATGACAGTTCTAGCAAGCGATCATTCAATGTTTATTGTACAGTGGAGGGCCCAGAAATAAAAATCTATAATTATGTCCCATCGACCGTGGTGGTATACACAAGAGGAAAGAAATAGGAAACAATTGTTAAAGACAGACGTGATGGTGTGACCTCAGCACAACATGTATTATTCACGGATTCCCTCAATCTCATACCATTTCTTTTTGCAAGTTGCATTGCCGAAGTGATAT
Organism: Paecilomyces sp. PK2413; assembly: GCA_023624055.1. Classification (NCBI taxonomy): domain Eukaryota; kingdom Fungi; phylum Ascomycota; class Eurotiomycetes; order Eurotiales; family Thermoascaceae; genus Paecilomyces; species Paecilomyces sp. PK2413. Next base: position 2,325,256 of record JAMADQ010000002.1, read on the forward strand.
GATCCACCACGTGTCCAAATATATTCTCCAACCTTTTTCCAAGAAATCTTCGGGGGCCGCACAGGTTCGTTTTCTAACTGCTGCCACCTCCGTGACGATACCAGACAGGCCATGACTGCTTCTCGAAGGAGCCTCACCTGTGCGAGACAGCGGTTAGTATGTTTTCCTTTCATTTCCATAATTTACTCATGGATTTGCCGTCAGTGATGAACTCACATCCTTTTCCTGCCACTGTGGCTTCCTTACACGGAGCTCTTTCCTTTTCGTGAGTGTACGATACCTCCCTCGAAGAGTCGATTCTGCCTCTTCGAAGCCTCCGAGTTTCTTTATATCCTTGTATGACATCCCTCGTAGTTTACATTCTATCAAGAAGCTGTCCCTGGCAATGCTTCGTTCGGAGGTTTGTCCTGCATATGATCTTTGGCGTGAATGAAGTCTGGGACTGTTGAGTCTTAGCTTCCCTGGGGTTGTTTTTCCTTCCCCTTCTTTTGTGATGGAAGAAGATGATGGTTGCGATAGGTTAGTGACATCTTCCTCTGCTTGTGGATAATTCATTTCGTCCTGGGACAATTCCGTATCCGACGGGGTCATCGTCGTGTCTTGTGTATAGACACCAGATGAGAAGGGCGAGTAATCGCTACTGTCGCTACATAGCACGGGAAATTGCGGTGCTTCAATACTGTCCACGACAGCTGCCCAGTTCTGGATTCCAGTACACATATGCTGATTGCTCATACGTGGACCGCCGACTTCTTCCCCGCTCATATTGAGACCTCCAGCGAAGTCATGCGGCTGCTCAACGTTTTCTGGACAGTAAACTCCCAGGGCTCCGTGATATGGCTCGAGAAGAGGACCGCCGTAACAGCCGCTTGGGAGAGGGTAGATATGTGTGCACTCTTTGCAATTTTGATTATATGATGTCTCCTGAAAGCGCTGATCTGGAAATACGAGTTGGGACTCGTCTCTTGAGGTGTACGTATCTAGCGGTGATGGTTCTTCTGTACCCCAAGAGCAGGACGGTACGTTTTCATGACAGGATTCAACCCACCCTAGGCCATCGAATATTTGTTCCTCGTTTGCTGATTGGAAATAGCCAGGTGATGAAGAGTCATTGTCCTGTTTGCATGCGGTTCCCACCGGTTCCGCCGCCAACCCTCGATCTGCCATATGGTGTGAACTCACGTTCACTACTGCTGGACTCTCTTCAATGCTTCTCAGAGGAACCTTTGTTTCATCTCGTTGGTAATCTGTCCATTGACTAGATTGGGCCATATGAGATCTCCCATGAGAAAAAGCTTGCTGAGGTGTCAAATGAGAGACCCACGAACCACACCGTGGTATTGGAGCTTCTGTGTTTGTGACTTCTGCTGCAGAAGACTGGTTGTCCAGGATGGCTCTAATTGGTAGAGTAGGCTTCCAGAAGAACCCATCTGACCCTGGACGTTGGCCTTCTGATATGTCTCGATTGACAACTTTCTGGCGAGAGACTTCTGCTGTCTTTATGCTCGCCCGCGGAACGTGCAACGTTGGTTTCGCGAGTGACGTTAGACTCGACTGTTCACAGTCCATCTTCGATGGACTCCAGGAACTGTCCATGTTGCTTCTGCGCCTAATAATGCAGCTTACACCGCTCTTCGTTCTTGTATTCTCGTGTCACACGGACAGGCAGATGATTTTAATTGAAGCCTATGCATTATGTTAGATCATCACAGCAGTGGTTGACTCTAAGAGATGCCTAGCAGTCACTTTGGAATATGTCTGGCTTACCCTCTGTTTCTTTTATCACTGTCCGCGCTAAACGAGGCTGATTTCGCTGCCGGACCCCAGATAATGGTTCAAACAGGCTGATGCGAACGAGAGACAGCGGCGTTCTAACTTCTTTATCTCGTATTAAGACCGAAATTTGTTTGATCATCTCAACATTGATTTCATGCCAATCGAGGTTGAAGCTTATATACAACGAGGCTCAACTTCGCAGATTGTACGAATATAAGTCCGCCATCGCTAATAAGGTCGTCTGGGGTACTCAATGATTCAATGGATCTGTCATCAGCATCCACTCTCATGGTAACGCCTGTCAATTCCCTGAGGTCTCATCCACGGATGCAAAAATGGGTCTCTTCTAGAATACGGAAGCAGGCTCCCATAGGGATCCATATGCTTGGGCTCGCCCCTGAATCCCTTCACAATCATACCCGGTAATAATCCTAGAAAGGTGTTCACTGCCAACACGGCTGGCTTGAAAAATACTCCAGGAGAGTATTAATCCATTCAATCACAGGTTGGGATATCTAAAAATGTAGGGTTTTACACATGATACAGGAGATTTTGGGTGACAGATGCGCGAGGCTCTTTTTGGTTTCCCCCAAGCAAGCCAGATTATACTTTCCCTGGGTACTGATAATTTCTGGCCATTCTCTTTTGTTGGTAGATCCCGTCAATTTGGTGCGGTGGCTTCTGGTGCACGTCACACGGATAGCTACATGATCTCTGCTTAGGAGGCTTGGTTTTGGTCGCTGGGTCAATCGGGTTCTCGCATAACCCAAAAAAGCAGCTCCCAGTCGTTGGGGAACGGAGATTTCGATCTATTCGTCAATGTTCAGAATACCCGTTTTTGTCCATGCTCGCAGCTATATCCAGGGATTTGGCGCGGCCACAGCCTCTTAGGTACTTGCTTAGTGCTCTTTTATTTGGATCCTATAGGTCCTCGTTATTTGGAATAAGATAGCACCGTTGTTCTTGTGGATGCTGCGGCGGTGAGCCCTACCTGCAGATCATATCTCCCTAAACAAGGCAGCCCTGCTGCATGTTTCAGCATTGACATTGGTACCGTCGTCCTGCTGTCTTGTACTATCGTTCTGACTTTCCCGCTCGAATCTCCATGAAGATAGGACGAGTTGCCGCGCTGGTCGCACTAATGGACTTTCTGGATCTCTTCTAGGAACATTGGGCGGCAGTTTCAGTTGACAAATCTTGATACTATAACGGCCTATTGCAGATAAACACAGAGTCCGCGGCAAAGATGTACATTGACCTCCACAATCAAATCACTGCGCCAAACCTCCTTGGCAACGGTTTGTTTCACCCTGATGTTGCGTTTCATATTGCGTTCAATGGTCATGAGTCTCTGTATATTCTCTGCCATTAGGTCATTTTACTACGGGGGTTCAGAGTATTTGGACATATCCCTGGCAATACTTGCAGGATTTCAGAAAAGGAGCACGTGTATTGGCTGATTCGCTGTATTAATCATATCACACTTTTACCCTTATTCGATCTATTGGAAATCCACTTTGTTCGCCTGAGAATTCCTCGGCCAACATTAACATTAGCAAACCATCTCCGGGGGCGCAGTACAGGATGGCATCAACACAATGGAAAGGCTTGATAATATCCATCCAGCTGAGGCCCGAGATCCAGGGTCCAAATCTGCACGAAGCCCAATTGAGCATCCTAACCAACCACGGCTTCCCTGGAACATCCATTTTTTCATATTGACATGTCAAGTAGGCTGAAGCTATCCATCCTCGGTCCTATGCAGGTAGAAAATGACTACGCCGTAGAACTAGGCTGACTTCTTTATTTTATTCCTCGGTCAATCTCAATCCCAACACGTCGGATCCGCCTCAGCCATCTGAGGTCCCTGGCTGTAGGTAGCCATCAGCCAACCGCCCTGCGAACACTATATCCGTTATTGAGATTATTTGGAATGTTCTTTCTTCCAAGCCTCGTTATATTATTCCGAGGTCCAAATATTTATAGAAGAGATTCCAAATATGAGTTTCCTCTCTTGGTTGGATCGATTAGTAGAGTGGTGGGCTTTACTTGTAGTTCAGCTTTCTTCGGCACTAGGTATAATACATATTTGGAAGGAGAAAGTAGAGAGCATGCATATTGCTATTTTCGGAAGGTGTTCTGTTACCCTTCCTAATATTTTAGTCTAGGTACTAGTACGCCATGATATTGTGTCGAGGAATGTGCGTAATATCTAAATTGTCAGAGTTTACGAAGGTTCTGTACTGGAATATATAGATGCGTTTGCAGTGGAATCTAAATTAAAATGTTGTCTTCGTGGATAATGATAAATTTGATTCATGCCAGTGAGCTGTCTGAATCTGAACCAGATATAACACCAATCTCTCTTCTGTTGGACTGTAATGGATAACTAGTAACACTAAGTACTAGTAACTAACAATAAGTTGCTAGGAACGCTCTAGATAGGCACATGCCGTAGAGTCGAAAGAGGGCGGTGTACAAGGCGGTAAGTGTAGTGGCCGAAGTTATCTTATCCTGGTGGAGAGCCGACCTTTCCCCAAGTTGACATGACATTGATTCCCCCGCATACGACCAATAACCCTTTCATGCCTCCCCATTCTCTTACGGACGTCCCTTATTTCTTCACTAGGAAGTCAGAAGAGTCCGTTGAAGCTTCTCAGCACTTCTAGCCTGCGTTGTCGGTATTTGCTGTATGTACGGTTCGCTGGTGTCTGCGGGAGCTGGATCACCGTGAGAGACCACGCGAGGAGGTTGGTGCAGAGCGATAGCGGATAAGGGTGAGTCAAGCTGTTTTTTGGTTATATTCTGAGAGAGATATTATGCTTCTAAAGCTGTCTTCCTAGAAACTGTCGCTGATAGTTCTTAGTCCAGAGCTAGGCCATTCGGAAGTTTGTTCGCTACCTTGCCCCGCTTGGTCGAAGACGTTTTGTGTTACACGGACGGCAACGTATCGTTTTGATACCCGTCGAGAACAGGATTTTATCGAGTGAGAGGCTAAGAGTTTTGAGAGAGGCAGCCCTCGACAAGCAGAGCTCTACAAAGCTATCAGTGATGGATCACGTGTTGCCTGATGCGTTTGACGCATCGCAACCGGGGCTTGGCTATGGGACGAGGAATATAATCGAGGGACGGGTGAAGGTTGATGGTATGTATATCTGTGGACTGGCTGCTGCTTTATGGGGAAAATGTGTAGGTGGATGTGTTGAAGAATACATGAGTTGCTGACAAGGACGTCTGTTTAGACCCACCAAAGTTCGACCTGGAGTCTTATATTGCGAACTATACTGGTACGACTTTTATTCCCTGGTCTATATTTCTTTTGGAAGCTCATATTGACTGATATTATCTAGGGAGGACGAAGTTTGATCGACTGTTTCTTATCGGAAATTGTTCCACATACCTTTCGACCGAGGCGCTCAAGGCTGCTGTCACGGACGCGAAGTCTGGCAAGGATGTTGGTCGCTACGAAAAAGCAGTGCGTGCACTGGCGGAAGTTGCGCCAAACGAAAGTGAATCCATTCTAGATACGGAGTGGGTCGACCGAACCCAGAAGCTGGTCAAAGCGGAGACGGATCGACTGGAGCATGAATTAAAAGGGTATAAAAATAATTTGATCAAGGAGAGCATACGGGTATGTACCGAAGATCTTCCGGCAGAGCGTAATCCCTGCGCGGGTGGAGACGTTTCGTTCTGACACTTGCAGATGGGAAATGAGGATCTAGGAGCGCATTATCATCAGATCGGAGATCTGGCGTCTGCCAGCAAAGCTTACTCTCGGATGCGAGACTACTGCACGACTCCGAATCACATAGCTTCGATGCTGTTCAAGATCATCAATGTATCCGTCGACCGCGGCGATTGGCTTGCAGTTCAATCAAACGTACATCGGCTCCGCAACCTGCAGTCAAAACCGGAGGAACAAGCGAAGAACCAGCCCAAAATGTGTGCTGTTATGGGCCTTGCTCAACTCGCTGCGGGAACCTACCTGGACGCTGCTAATAGCTTCCTGGCCACAGACCCCAGTCTGGGAGACAGCTATAATGAGATCATTACTTCCAACGATGTCGCTGTATACGGTGGACTTTGCGCGCTTGCATCGATGGATCGCAACGAGCTACAACGCCGCGTCCTGGATAACTCTTCATTCCGAAATTTTCTGGAACTCGAACCTCACATCCGCCGTGCGATTTCCTTCTTCTGCAATAACAAATTCCGACCCTGCCTTGATATCCTTGAGGCATACCGCACAGACTATCTTCTCGACCTCCATCTCCAGCGCCATGTTGCCATTATATATGGCCAGATTCGAACAAAGTCCATACAGCAGTATATCTTGCCATTTAGTCGAGTGACGCTCGATGCTATGGCAAAGATCTTTGCGCCCGAAGTTGTCGGCGGTCATCCGAAGCCCACCGACTCGAGCTCGCCATTCGTGCAGGAGCTAATACAGATGATCCAGGACGGGTTATTGGACGCTCGTATTGATCTAGAGAAAATGGTTCTGGTTTCAAAACAGAGCGACCTGAGAGCAGAGGTTCATGCGTCTGCGTTAGAGAGCGCCCGCAACTATACGAATGAGGCACATATTCGATTAGTCAGAGCCAACATTTTACAGGCGGGTCTAGAGGTGAAACCACCGCCCTCGGAGAAGAAGATAGGCCTCGGGGAGAGAGCTGGGGCAAAAGAGTTTGCTGGAGCAAAAATGGGACGTGGTGCGGCGAACTGGGATTGATTCCTCGTTGATTTTCTAGCGTCCATGATCTATGTGGCATGGCTTGGGGCAATTGCGCATATGAGAGCGTGGAGTAGCAAATTATTTATACGCTAGAGACGGTCTTCTACTTGCTAATTTCATGAAATATTAGAGGAGCATCAAAGCTTCATTGATTAAGCTTCATGTCAAGTGGCACTCGGCCTTCTACCGTCAGGGCCCGTGCAATCTGACACGCAGTCCGCATAACTAGGCTGCTTTCTGTACTACCAAGATGGCCACTCAAAGCCAGACTCTAGATAGTCAGTGTAGCCACGCTAACCACTGTTAGTGAGATTCTAGCTCGTGAGCAACAGGCTTGAAGTAAGCACTATCTTGGTGACCTTTTACTGGTGTATATTTAAGAAGCGATTTCTCTAATGGCAGACTATTGAAAAATTAAAGCGTGATGAAGTTTTCTTCAGAGGAATAATCGAAGTCTTGAAAATGGAGCATCCCGAGGGCTATAACATCGGCAATATCGTACTATTGCTTTCCATCTTGATTGTCTCGTATGCCTTTGTTGTGGCTTTCTACCGTCTTTATCTCAGTCCGTTGTCTCGATTTCCTGGGCCTAAGATTGCTGCAGTGACGTGGTTGTAAGTGAACGTCGCCCTATCTAGAAATTTAAAGCTGTTACTAACTGAGCTGGTTGATAAGGTATGAATTCTACCATGATGCAATTCGAGGAGGGAAATATGTATGGGAAATCGAGAAGATGCACCAGCGCTATGTGAGTTTTTTTGCGTCTAATACATGTTGAGAATTCCTACGATGGATTCATGCACCAGCTCCACAAACCAAAAATAGATCGGAGAAATAACACTGTGCAGGGTCCCGTAGTTCGAATTAACCCAGAAGAACTGCACGTTTCAGACCCAGACTTCTACTCCGTTCTGTACTCGCAGCAACAGCGACGCAACAAAACGGTCATCTATAGCAAGCAGTTCGGAACCCCTGATGCGGCTATTGGGACTGTCGAGCACCAGGTGCACCGTATGCGGCGCGCAGCATTGAACCCGTTCTTTTCCAAAGCAGGCGTGTATCGTCTCGAGAGTGTCATTCAGGAGAAGGTAGATTTGATGCTGCGTAGGTTGGAGGAATTCAGGGACTCAGGACGGCCGATTCCGCTTGATGCGATGTTTCCTGCTTTTACGAACGGTAAGGCGATGTTCTTCCTCAGTCATGATAGTCTCCACGAGACGACCAGATGCTTGGGAAGAGCGCGAATTACTGACTCTATGGAAATTTCCCTAAGCTAGATGTCGTAATGGAGTATGCGTTTGCGAGATCCGATCACCGTCTCGAACATCCCGATTTCGATGCTGTGTTCCATGAGACGATGCTTTCTTTTAGCGTTCTGAATCATTGGACGAAACATATGAATTGGATTTTGACTCTTGGTCAATCAGTTCCGCCATGGTTGGCTAAACAGTTGGACGAAGGGTGAGTTTGGGCTTTGGAATTGTGTATTTTGAATCTGATGCTGTAATTTATTGACAATCCTTGGAAGGATGGGAAAGATAGTTTCTCTACAGACGGTAAGGTTTCACTTTTCGATACAACCAAACTTGACAGTTAGTATACTAACAGAGATGCGAACAGAATATAGCCAACCAGGTAAAAGACGTCCAGACCGGCACCAATAAGAGCTATGAGGCCGTTTCTCACAAGACCATCTTCCACGACATACTCAACAGCAACCTACCGGAGTCCGAAAAGCGCCTTGATCGTCTCGCACAAGAAGGCCAAGTCGTTGTAGGTGCCGGGACGGAGACGACTTCGTGGGCCCTTACCGTTGCGATGTTCTATATTCTCGAGAACCCATCGATCCGCCAACGGCTAGAAACTGAGCTCCTATATCTGAAACTCAATCAAGAAAATAGCGATAAGAAGAGCTCACCCAAGCTCTCTGACCTAGAGCGTCTTCCATACCTCACGGCATGCATACAGGAGTGTCTCAGACTCTCATACGGCGTAACGTCTCGCCTACCGCGCGTCGCGCCAGACCAAGTTCTCAAGGTTGATGGATATGACATCCCACCAGGAACATCTGTCGCGATGTCCTCTGTCTTGGTCCATCGAAATGCAACTATATTCCCAGAACCAGAGAGGTTCCGCCCAGAACGATGGCTTGAAAACCCCAGGCTGGATCGGTATCTGGTTGCCTTTTCAAAAGGAAGTAGACAATGCGTTGGTATCAACCTGGCGTATGCGGAGTTGTATATGGCTTTGGGATGTATATTTCGGGCTTTTGCGCAACGAGTTGAGGACAAGAAGCAGTTGGTTCTGTATAAAACAAGCAGTGAGGATGTTGAGGTCGTGGGCGATATGTTTATACCTGCTGTGAAGAAAGGAAGTAAGGGAGTTAGGGCGGTTTTTGAGGTTAAGTGACTGATAAGGGTGAAAAGAAGCGGTAGCTATAATAAGTATACTGAACGATGAAGCAGTGTTAGGATTAGCACTGAATATGGAATTTGATGCAACATGCAATTTCATGAGTGAACATTAGATACGGTCGTCACATGCGTCAAAATATTAGTATACATGGGATATGCTATTCTTTCCAAGTTTAACCCGTCTTCTCAAGCACATTCGAAGGCCTCACAGGTAGGTTTGCGGCTTGGTAGATACCGTCAATAGTCTCCATCTGGGCAACGCTATCCTCAGGCGTCACCCAGTATGCGGGTGCTTTGCCCTTAGCGGCATCAACAAATGCCTCCAACTGCCAGCGATAAGTACTCCAGAATGACTTGCCACCCTTGCCGCCAGAGGTCTCAATGTTTCCCCAAAGAGGTCCGCCTTTGTACTGCTTGTGATAGCGCGTCTTGCCTGTTGCCTTGTCGGTGATCTCAATGTAGTGGTAGAGGTGAGGCATCATGGCGTTATAGAAGTAAATAATGGCCTTTTCAGTCTCCACTTCAATAGATGGCAGTTCCCATACTCGAGGTACAATAGATCCAACCCAAGAGCGAGCCATGTCCGTGTAGACACGGCTTTGAACGTCTTGGCCCTGCTGACCCTCGAAGACCAGCAGTGCATGCATAGCCTCATCAACACGCGAGTCATGTTTATAGGGTCGTGCAACTGCAGACAGGATCTGCTTTGGGTTCTTTGCGTGAAGTGCATAACGGGTGAACGATAAGGCATAGGTCATATCCATAGCAGAACCGCCTGCTAGGTCGAACTGCCAGCGGATATCGCCATCAGGAACGCCGGGGGAGGCTGTCATGACAGCGTCTGTACGCAAAATCTTTCCATACTGACCAGATTCAAGGATCTGACGGAATGCATGAGCGGCTGGGTGGAATTGCCAATGGAACTGTATATTGGCCAGTTAGCACAGCTCATTTAACCACTGACCCGAGGTGCCGCCTAGCTAAACGGCTACACGAGTATAGATTATAACATACCGCTTCTTCCACGATCAAGCCTCTCTCGCTCGCCTCTTGAACGAGTTTCTTTGCTTCCGCAGCATTGGACGTGAAAGGTTTTTCGCAAAGAACATGCTTTCCGGCCTTAAGTGCCTTGGATGACCATTCATAGTGCAGTCCATTGGGTGTCGAGATGTAGACAATGTCAACCTGCGGGTCATCCAGCAGCTCCTGGTATGATCCATATGCTTTTGTGAATTTGTACTGCTTCGCTGCCTTCTTGGCCGTCGATGCGTCGCGCGAAGCAATTGCATACAAGATAACGTCTGGGTGGGTCTCAGCTGGATGGATTGCTGCCAGAAAGTCAGCTTCTGTAAGATCCATAATCAATTAAGAGTGCATTACGAACCAGCAGCAGGGTTTATCTGGGCGGAGGAGAGTACACCCAATCTCAGCGCATTTGGATTTTTGCTGGGAGTCGGATGGAGCGTAGAATTAGCATACTGGTGGAGGAAAGTCGCGGCCTGGATCACGAGCGCCATGATGAACGATCTGTCACCAAGCTATTATTTGGAGAGCAGATATTGTGAAGATTAAAGATCGAATATCTGGGTATCGTAGAGCTGCTAAATAGCAAAGTAGACAGCTTGCAACATGTGGTTTCTCATGCGATCACCCAAGGTCGATGAATGACGTTACCGCATCGTCAGGTTCGCCTTCCGCCACCAACCTTGTTGCAATCATCTTTATCGCCGGATGTCTTTCATCAGGTACCGTGATGTGAGACATTGGCACTGTCTTACTCTTTATTGATGTCAATTGTCCCGCAATGGTCGCATTTAGGGCACCGGTTGCTAGCGCCGATAGAGTAGGTACATACTAGGTGGTCCCTGGATTGCCTTGGGATGGTGCGAAACCATATCTAGTGCCACAGATCGAATCAATGCCTTTCCTGGATGTTTTCTTCCGGTTTCTGGTCTTGCGCTTGTTGCTATGTTTCTCTCCATTATTTATGAAGCTTGCTATCAATGCTCAGCTGATTGACAAACTATGTATGACATGAGTGTTCCACCTCAACCCACGCTGTTGCATCAGCCATAGGTGAATAGTGTATCTCCAGATTATTGACCCTCTGGATTAAAAATACTGAGAAAATAACAACTTATTGACGAATCACGTCTATAGATACCGCAATCGTGGTTAACAATGTATGTCTGTGCCTCCCTCCCGCAGCTCAACGAATCAGACATTTATGCTGGCATGTTTTTCTGAGAGCGAGAACCATAGACTCTTCTTACTGTTCATCATTCCACCGTGCGCGAGCAATCTCGAAGGTGGATGCGAGTGTAGCGAAAACCAGAAAAACGAAATGGACTTCGAAGACGACGAATAAATGGCGTGGTTCTAAATAATAGGGTTGTCCATGGAGGGTATTTCTAGGTCCTCAAATGTTGTTTTAAACAATTACCATAGAAATCTTAGGTCTGCGTATCTTCATCTAATTCTAGATCAATTCCTGCCATATCAAAGGGGTCTATAACTTCATTTCAAAATTTATACGTCCAGGGACATGCGCTTGGTAAGAGCAAATTACTTCTTTTCTTGACCTTGTTGCTGATACCCAACAAGAGCATTTCTTAAAACAGATCACAATAACACTGCCTTCCCGCTTATTCATCGCTCTACTAACTTGCAGTCAGTTTAGGTTAAAAAATAGCCGTACTACTCCGTAGATTTCCCCGCATTTTGGAAGTTCGCGGCTAAATTGTGACGGATTTTTCAGGCTCATTTATCTTTTAGCCAGTTTCAATTACGCTAGTGCTGCAACTAACCCATTTTATACTTTCAAGTTCCTTTTTAGATATAGAATAATCAGTAGAGTCTAAAGTGAAACCCTAGCAGACTTATCTACTCAGGTTCAAACAGCTTCACGGGGCTTGTTGTTTAGGATAATGGCATCCGGCTAAACTGCAATGAAGGATAATTGAAAATTCATGATAACAGAGAGAGGCCTAAATTTTGCATATAAATAAACGTCGAACCTTTTATTGTAGACGTTCTCACAAGAATCATACAGCTTGTATCTCTCAAGAACCGTAAAATCATTCACTATGGTGTCTCTTTCTAAGCTTATTTTGTCTTATAGTATGATTATTAGTGCCTTAGCAATTCCAAGTGCCAATAACAAGCGCCAGACAATCACTACCAGCCAAACTGGGACCAACAATGGCTATTATTATTCTTTTTGGACTAACGGCGGTGGGGTTGTGGACTACACGAACGGCGCTGCTGGAGAATATAGTGTCACTTGGGAAAACTGTGGAGACTTCACTTCTGGCAAAGGCTGGAGTACTGGAAGTACTCGGTAAGAACCTCACTCACAAGATTTATGGATCACCTACTCAATAGTGGATGATCTAGCGACATCACTTTCTCGGGGTCGTTTAATCCATCAGGAAATGCATACCTCTCTATTTATGGGTGGAGCACCGACCCGCTCGTGGAGTACTACATCTTAGAAGACTACGGAACCTACAATCCAGGTAGCTCGATGACCCATAAAGGCACCGTCACCAGCGATGGGTCTACCTATGACATATATGAACACCAGCAGGTCAACCAGCCTTCTATCTCTGGCACGGCAACATTCAACCAGTACTGGTCCATTCGCCAGAACAAACGATCTAGTGGCACAGTAACCACTGCCAACCACTTCAATGCCTGGGCTTCGCTGGGAATGAACCTGGGTACCTTCAATTACCAGATAGTCTCGACTGAGGGATACGAAAGTAGTGGATCTTCGAGCATCACGGTTTCTTAAGCTCCATGGCCTTGCACGGAAATGATGGGTGGGGTTATGTTTTGTATGAATGAGCCTCTTGCTCTAGTGTGAAGGAAATTGAGTTGAACTCTGGGGTTTACACATAACCAGCTAACCATATAAAAAAAAGCATACATAGTGGGTCTCCGTGGCTAGTTTCTAATATGCCATGTCATCCTCTATTTCTTATAGTCAACATTATCCTCCTGAAATGAACACGACCATGTTGAGACTACTTTTCTGCCTTAGTCATATACAATTCTTGTATCTGTGCTGTAGGAGTAGATGTGACAGTTCCTCGTGCTAGAGATTCTATCCTTCTGACAATGGAAGTGATGGAGCAGTCAGAATGTCAACAATGCTCCTTGGTGGCAATGTGTAGATATATTAAGCCTCAGATCTCACCCATATTTGTATCTTTTCCGAACGCTAGAAGTAAAGTCTGTATCATGACCAACGATGTATGCCCTGGTTTGCATACCGGCTCCCATAGTTGAATAAATCCAAACAGTTTATACCGCTCTATTTTTCTGGAGAGCAGAGACCATAGAATCTTTCGACTGTTCGTCATTCCATCGCGCGCGGGGAATCTCGAAAGTGGATGCGAGGGGAGCGAATGCCAGCCCTCCAAGCTGCCCAATGGGTCTTAATTTGTTGATATCAATGTGAGTAGCGTCGTCATTGACAGCATCTTCATGAATCCAGTAATGTGCAGCCTTTACAAGAACAAGGGACATGACGCTCATTTCCGGCTTATCAGGGTCGGTAAACTCCTTAATATCGACCACCTTGCCCTCAATTGAGAAAACCGACTCCTTGACGCGCGATGGCTTCACTTTCCTGCTTGGTGCTTCGTGAAAACCAGAGATATCCCACTCGGAGATATCATCTGGGGCATCAATAGACGTAGCACTGGCAGCTTCCACCATGTGTTCTGACACGGTGTTAATTACACATTCCCCAGTCTCTTGAAAACCATAATATGTATCCTTGGCCCGAACACCGGGTCTGGCAGCAAGGCCGACGATAAACATAGGGGGATCATGTGCAATGACTTGGAAGTAACTGAATGTGGAGAGGTTCTTCTTCCCATCAGCTGTGATAGTGCTGATCAATCCAATTGGTCGCGGTACGATGCCAGAAGTCAACAGACGATAGTTTGCGATCCAGTGGCGGCCCTCTCCATACGGGTCAATTTCGCGGTGTATCTTGTCCAAACTGGCTCCACCATCACTTGCGCCTTGCCCGTATTTCCAGTGCGGGTTTGGAGATTTAGTCACTTCGATCGGTTTTTCATGGCCGGAGTAGTCCGGACGGGCTGTTTCGAGTTCTTTGAAATCGTGCCTCACGGCCATATGTGCCAATCTGTCATTCTTGATTGGATCTGTAACTGGAGCGGGAACCATGGTGAGTGTTCGTTTCTGTCTAACCGGGATTATCGCAGAAATGAACCTGATCAGCCCGTCAGCGGCAGTTCTCAGCATAATTGAATAGTCGTACTCTTAAGAGGTTTGGGAAACCTTTACAATTTTATTGAGAGGGAAATGAATGCCTGCAGAAATGCGATGACCGAACATAATTGCAGTGGTAAGACGGGTCTATTTATATGCTTCAATAATAATAATATGTATATATAGACAATCATCCCATCATTAATCAGTTCTCTATGTGCTGAATAATTATCGTATTTGGATAGACGGACATTCTTAGAGATCCACCGGAACCATCTTATAAAGGTAACATTCTGTAGAATCGATAACAAATGACACAGTTTGGAATTCTGGGCCTCCTGCGCGCCATACTCTGCTGTTGCTGAACTAGACTAAGATGGGAGAATCTTACTAAGGACACGCCCTCCAACATCTTTCGTATGATTATAGTCGTGATCCGGGCGGGCTAGGTTTCACGTTCCGGGTGGGATCAGCATGAGAGGACTTCTTTTTTGGACAATTGACTAACACGAAATTCATAATACTAAAATCTCACTCGACGTGCATGATAGACTAAAGTCAATTCTGCTTAACATGGTGGGACACTTAATGCTATTCCGTAGTTAACAAAACCTTGGTGTATTCTGTGCAAAGCTTGATCAGATTACAGTTCAAGAATCTTCGGGGCCTTTTTTTTTTTTTTTTTTCTCGAGAAATATAGGGGTCTACCTATAAAGCACAAAAGCATGTCTTTTGTCGATTCTTGTCTAGGCCTAGCTTTCTCTCTTTTGAATAGGATGAGTACTATGCGAACCTACGAAGTCAATAGACACCATGAAGTAATAGGTTGTTACTGCTTAGGGTAACACTTTCAATAGGTCTATCTGCCTGCAAAAATTTACAAAGCATGTTTCAGTTTCGTAATACTTGTAAAAAGTTTTCAGGCACCAGGGGAGCATTTCCCCAAGCAAACCAGGTTGACTGATCCGGGTGGGATATGGGGCCCGAAGCCTTCCACATAGCATTCTTCGATAGAAGCTTTAGCGACTCTAGGCTCTGAATAGCCATTTGTACTTTTTTTTATCATTTCCCTTTATTTATATGTATTTATATACAATTTTAATCGGGATGCCCACCTGGAAATCGGAGTAACAAGCTCTTTATCTATCGTATACATCCCGTTCTCCCCGTCTACACTATAGTCTCGGATGGCAGTTCGCATAGATCACAATGATTTATATGGGATATCAAGTCTAGTTGAAATCAAAATTTATGCTGGTTTTGTACAGACAATATGAATGATATGTGAGAAGGCCGTCATCAAATTTTAGCACGTTCAGGTATCTTTGTGCTGTCAACCCTTTGTCCTTCGTCGTCTTGCTCTGCTACCTCCAAAGTAGGAAACTCCGCAGGCATAATCCGCTGCGGTTTCGTTCCGGGGACAAGAGAATACTTTGAGAAGTCTGTAACCCCGCAGTTATCTCGAAGGAAGTCCTCATCTATAGATAAAAGGCCGTTCACAGTCTCTGCAGGGGCCTCAAGAATCGCTAAGATGGCGTCGGAAAAGATAGTCTAGATGTCATGTCAGTTGAAAGCTCAAGTCAAGTTTAGTCATGTGCAATGGAGCTCACCGGTTTGCGCAAATCATTCCTGGTGGATGGTTTTAGCTGGGTGAAAGTTTCTGTGGCAGCGGATTCTATCGACTAATCTTCACATTAACGTCGGAAAAAAAAAGAGGGGGCAATTTTGAAGAAAACATACGCATGCGGGCCAGATACTCGTTATAGCCATGTCCTTCCTATCCTGTCTGACAAAATCCATAGCAAGACCTTTCGTTAAGACACTCATGCCAACCTTTCCTGTGAGAAGTTAGCAGAGATTCATGTGAAATATGTTTGAATCCCCCTTGCGAATCTTACCCATTGCATATGCTGTTTTGCCCCGGAAGAATCTAGAGTAAATCGGTGGGGAGACAACAATAATTCTTCCTTTCCATCCATTCTTCCCAAAATACGGAAGAGCAGCCTGCACACTTGCATATAAACCTTCTGGGTTGATCTTTTGCATTAATTGGAAACGCTTAATGGGAGTGTCCTCTACTGAGGACCACCAGATGGCCCCTGAATTATATATTAGAACATCTAGTTTCCCATATATTCGGACGGTTTCATCCACGAGGTAGTTGATTTGCTCAACATCTCTGGTGTCGACTGGAATGGCTGTCGCATCGCCTCCTAATTCCCGGATTTCGCGTTCCACAGTATTAATAGTGGACTGCGAGGAGTTGGGCTCTGGAGGAAATGGGGTAGTTTTATATGCATCAGAAGTAGTCTTAGCAGCTACCACAACTATTCTGCCATCAGCGTTGATTGTTGCAGGAATGCACGGGTTGATATACCTGCATAGCCTTTCTTGGCCAGATCAATGGCAATTTGCCTTCCAATCCCACGCGATGCTCCAATGACAAGGGCCACACATTTTTCGACGGACATTTTGAATTGCATACAAAAGGATCATAGGAGTACCAGTAGATCTAATAAGTGTGATGCTACCGGACCTGCGGATGTCGCACCTGTAAAGTTGATTATTTTATCAAATTGAACTAACCAACGAAGATAGGTAACCAAATACATCATTGCCCATTTATCTCCACAATAAAATCACAAGTTGGATAGGTTTTCGTTGCTGGAACCTGGGAACAGGGGTACCTCGGATCGGCGTCGTCTTTCTGATGGAGTGATCACTCATCACCATCGGTGCTGTATGGCGGCAGACGAACCTCGGCACATCTTCTCCGCATTTCACCCGCAGAGATGAGCAGCTGGTTCCAGCGACCCAGGCACAACTGCTTCACGCGAAGACCATTAATATCAGTTATCCAGTAGCCGCTCAGTTCGAAATAATTACTGATCAGTATTTTGGTCGACACAACAATATCTATCTCACGATTGTGCTTACTGAACACATCATGACTGCGATCATTAACTGCTACCTGGACTGCGGTAAGTGCTTATTGACGGGAACCCGACTAGTGTCACTGTTTGGAAATCCTATTCGTGGAGCTGATATATTCCATAATTACAGTGTCTCCGTTCTCTTACTTTGGAGTACTGCATCTTCTTCGGCATAGAGCCGTTCTTGAAAGCCATGGTGTTAAGATAGAGTGCGTGTATCTTGATGGCATTTGGCCCATGCAATGCAGAGATCTACGTGGCATTATTGTCGCGGACTTTAGGCCATGAATTGCCTCAGCACTATAGTAGTTTCGCTATACTGACACGGTTTACTCTGTTCTAGACTGCACCCTTTTTTCTTAGGTGGTGTCATGCAAGGTTCAGGTATGTACGAACACTGACTGCTTACGCTCCCATATACCATTGATTCTGAATTGATTCTGACAGGATCTACACAGGAAATAAGCCTCCATGGACACTTCCCGCGAAGGCCAGATATGGCGGCTATGAGCGTCAGCAAGCTTTAAAGTACTTCAAGCTGCCTGACTTTGAAGTGCCGAGCTTCTTCCCCATCCTGTCTCTACTGGTGCGTTGCTGTTATCTTTTACTTTCTTGTTTAGCACTGGTATTCTCGATCAGAATTCCTTAACGGGCAAATGAAAACATCACCAGAAAATTGGAAGCAACTAACAACAAATTCCGTCCACAGCCCCAGCGAGCAATGACCTACATCAAAGCCAACTACCCAGCAGAGAAGTTCGAAAAGACATTCCTTCTGTTATGGGACTACCTCTTTTACCAACATCGAGACATCTCAAACCCAGAGGTTCTCGCTACTCTGCTGACGGAAGACGCTAAGTTCACACCATCTGAAACGGAAGCGATCATTGCTGCTACGGGAGAGAAGAAGTGGAAAGACGCTCTTCTAGCAAAGACGCAGGAGGCTTTGGACCTTGGCGCCTTTGGAGCACCTTGGTTCCAGGTCATCAACAAGAAGGGAGAAGAGTCTATGTTCTTCGGAAGTGATAGGTTAGTTGACTTCGCCCATTACATTATAACTATCTGCTGTTATATCTCTATTTTCTATTTCATATTATATGATTTTTGATGGAGCAGACTGACATTCTTGAATACAGATTCCATTATATGTGGCAGCATCTTGACCTGCCATTCGAGGATTTCAAGATCCTTCCGAAGAGTGACTCTAAATTGTAAAATTGATGACAATTTGATTGTCCATCCAGCCTATCGGCTGTCTGTTTAACCAATGTATACTGGTGACAAATCGATGCATAACCCTCGAATGAAATTTTCGTTTGGATTCTCCCCGTAATGGGTATATTAAGTAAATTACATTTCATGCTACATATCAACGCTGTCTTAAGAAACCAAGAAAAAGGAGACCGTAGAAGTGTTTACATAGCAGCCAGGGCAATAGCCACGGCGGCGCCGCCCATCATCCAAGAGGCGTTGCCAGTCATTTGAGGCACGCCACCAGTGCTAGTGGATGAGCTCGCATGAGTAGCAGTTCCAGAAGTAGAGGATGTTTTCGAGCTAGTAGCCGTAGAGAAACCAGAAGAGGCAGCGGCACCAGTAGCAGAAGCTGTGTTTGCGGCGGGTGTGGCTCCAGTGGTCGCAGCGGCACCAGTGGCAGCGCCAGCAGTAACAACAACGGCCTGGTAGTAAGACGAAAGACCGGAGACAGTGGTTTGGGTGACGGAAGCACCGCTGTAGGTTGGGCTTGGGGACATAGACTCGCTGCAGTCAGCAACGTCGCCCTTCAGCTTACAGCCCATAGAAACGTATCTGCATATCGGTCAGTATCATGTTACAAATAAGTATTTTCTTCGATAATGGACGATCGTCACGATAGACAGTGTCCAAGGGAGGGAAAAAAACGTACTCGCTAGGGATAGACATGACGTAGTTCATCGTAGAAGCTCCCTGGGCAATGGTAAAACCAGGTGGCACACCGCAGTCCTCGCTGTCGACATTGGGAGCACATCCGATGGAATAAGTAGTAGCGACGGAATCCTAGAGGATGTTAGCAGAGTTCACTCAATACATTTCCTCTCCTTCATAGAAAGAATCCAAAACGAGTAGACGCGTGAGTCAAGTGAATATGGGGTATAGACGTACAGAACCAACGACCTTCGCCACCATGGACTGTGTATCAAATCCAGGCAGAAAGAGAGACACGGTGCTTTGCGCAGAAGCGCTAGCAACAAGGGCCAAAGAGAGAGCAGCAGGGACAATCATTTTGATGATAAATTGTAATGTCTAACGAAGGACAGCGGGTAGGTCAGGTTATTTGGTGAGAAGCTGTAGAAAGTATCTGTAAAGAGTGAATATCCAAGGATAACGAATGTTGTATGCGGAGAAAGCTGTGTAGAACACCAAAAACAATACTGATGCTTGACGTGCAAGATCAACACTTGATGGGTCCCAGTGGCTTTTATGTTTCTTTCAAAAGCGAAAGCATAAACCTAGTTTAATGAGCCATGTTGAATCCTTCGTCTGCCCAGGCCCCAGACAAGCCCAGGCCGCCACAACAGTTTCTGTACTACGCTAAAAGGAAACCATAGAGGCTTAACGGTGTTCCAACGACACCGATACGTGATAGCAGAACTCTCGGGATAAAAATAATCCTGCAAATGATCCAACCGAATGGTCGTGGCGTCGTGAGCCTAACGCTCTAGATCATGGCGCCGAACAACCTGGGGCGGAGAAAGCCCAAAACTGAGCAACCGACCAGTGGTCTGAGGCTCAAAACGCAGGAGAAATTTGCTTAGCGCTCATCCGGTTCCTGACACGTCCGAGCCCCTTTTCGGTAATCGCCGACTCGCCGACAAGCGGGATATTCCTTGATTTGCCTCTTCTGGCTGTGCCAAGAATGACTGGAAAAACCACATCTGATGCTATTCACATTGATCATTATATGTGCCCGCAAAAAAAGGTCCTAGATATAGTTATTTCTCGAATCATCCTGGTTGTGGAAAAATGCAGAAGACTCTGACTTTCTCTGTCGATTTACAACCTTTGACATTCTGAAGTTACACTTACCTAGCTGGCATATGCCACCGACGCGAACAATGCTGACCCTTGCGTAAAGAAGCTCCCAAAAATTGAGCCCAGTTTGATCTAGTTTAGGGTGGGTGCTGCCTGCAGTGGACCCAGTCGGTACTACCCTTAATACTTAGCTTGTACGATCCTCAGTTAAGTCCCAGTGGAATAGTGAGTTGCTCCAAGTAGTTGGCATTGGCCTAACCTACCATGTTAAGGTAACGGCAATTGATGTGCACACATTATTCGAAGATCTGTTTCCACAGCGCCAGGACATCGATTTATCAAAATGCGCCAAGTATTAAGTGTTTCACCATTACAAACCTGATAGGGCGTACTCCGTAGTAAGTACTTAGGATAAGTTTATTCTTTTCCATGATATGTAGGTGCAACGTGATCACTAACGTCAAATGTCTTTTCTCGGATGAAGAAGTTAGCATTATCCTCAAGCTCAGCTTGGGTGATTATTTGAAGATATTTGCCTTACCAAGAGAGAATCGTCATATTGTTCACCGCGATGGCGCGTTGGCGTTACCAGAAAGACAGTGGGCTGCTCTCTCTCGAGGGAGTCATTGTGCAGATCGATATGCAATATTGAGACGTGATCGACTCCTAATCTAATCGCACTCGAGCCATATTATGGTGCATATGGTTAGGTATGGCGGTCGTTCTCTTCCAGGCCGGTCGCTTTCGCAACGTCCGGTGAGAGTAATCACGAGCTATCCAACCTCAGAAACCGGTTGGAACTGAAATAAATTGAAATCTCGACCATAAGACAAGAGGTTTTCGAGTAACGAGGGTCAGGTCGACTTTAAATATTTTGAATCTTCTGGGTTGTCCCGTCTCTGGACGTGTTTCCAGGTGTAGAAGTTCAAGGGTTTAGGGCTGCATCCTGTCACGCCTCTCACACGCGTGCTCACTTTTGTACTCAGCCACCTGCAGTCCCTCTCTTAATACCTTTCCATCCTAGGCTTGTCTGCATCATTGTCCTCGTCGAGTACCAGTTCTATCACGCTTACAACTTGATGGTTGGTGCCAGCCTACTGCATGCAACGGCAATAAGAATTGTCACTCGCTACTGCTGTTTATCGCGCTGACTCTTTGGACGTAGCACAATGGCAACAGATTTTGATCCATCAGACTTCACCAAGTTGCTTGCTTCTGAGATTTATCTCCTTGTAAGCAATATTGGTCATTGTTAATGCTGTCAATGCCGTAAAAGATGATGACTGATTCCGATTACGACGAGACTAGGAAAACTGGGATGCTTCTAGCTGTGAAGATATTCGAGACCAAAGATCACGTATCTTTGGGGACTACGTGAAACTTGGTGTTGCCGGCAGATGGGTAAAGTTACATAACACGGACATTACGGTCCCTATCAAGCTGACTCGAAGTTAGCTTTATCACGAAATTGTCAGTCTAGAAACTTACGAGGCCCCATCTAAGGAAACAATCGAGACCATCCTGAAGCCCATTAGAACCAAGGATCAGAGAGCTCTGGCAGCTCTGCTCGAGAGAGGAGGTCGACGTCCCCTGCTTCAGATTGATCACAACAAAATATCTTATACCATGATCAATGAGCTAGGTGAAGATCTTCTCCAATCCATGCTTAGCGATAACAGCAACGATGACATCGATCTCTTGCTGCTCAACTGTCGCGTATTGTACAACTATTCTACATGGGAACAACTGTTGTTCTGCATTCCGGAGGTGTTGGACAACAACGATGGGCCAATAGATCCACAAGTCTACCAGAGCAGGATAGAGGCTCAAAAGGATCATTCATTACTTCATATACATATGGATGGGACAGATGAGTGGTCATTGAATGATATTCGGGAGATAGCGCACTGTGCATGGAATACAGGAACCCTCTGGATATTTGATGAGCTTTCAGTGGAGGACCGGGGGTGGCACATTATCTGGATGGATGAGTTTGGAGAGATAATAAGAGAGCGCCGTTTAGATATATGGGATCTAGAGGCGAACTTAATGACATTTGGGTGGCAAACTAGTGAGCATGAATGGTGGTGTACGGCGCGAGTAGGGGAGAAATTCAAGCATGGAAGATGGCCGCTAACTTCTACAGAGAGATGATAATCACTGCGCTCGGGCTGCCCATTGTTGGCACACTTGTAGTTATTCTTGATATGACAGAGAAGATTGTTACAATGTCCCTGTTTTATATTTGCGCACTAATTAGAGGACAATCTCTGTGAATCTCTCATTGTCGACATATCCATGGCAGTAATTCTTCTTTTGGACATACTGCTTACATCACATAACTGCAAGAAATGGCAATCAGGAGGTAGATATAAGTTCAGCTAGGTATACGCAGACGGTGATGTGGTGAGTACAGAGTCCTAGAACTAAAACTGTAAGGCTTCAGTTCCTTCTTTCTAGTACCTTATTGTTGAACGCCAGTGCACAATGCTCCGTCAATCACCAAGTTCGCCCCGCTAATGAAGGATGCCTTCTCGCTGGCAAGGAAGAGCACCGCATTGGCCACTTCCTCTGGCTTTCCCAATCGACCCATAGGGTTCTTCGCAAGTTGCGACTTGAACAGCTCTGGATTGCCCCTCTCAATGTTTCCCCAGACACCGTCCTCGATATAGATATTTCCAGGGCTAACAGTGTTGGCCCTGATACCTTTAGGTGCCAGAGTATGTGCCTGTTGCGCCATATAATGCGTCAGTGCCGCCTTGACGGCCCCATATGGCCCAGGGGCTGTGAAGTCGACGTCACGGCCAGAAACAGAAGAGATAGCAATAATGTTTCCTTGACGTTTCTCCAATGCCGGTAAGGCTGTGTTCACCAGTGTTACGGTGCCAATCATATCCGTCTGGAAGGCGGCTGCCCATGCTTCGGCATTATCAGCCATGGAGAGACTAGAGACATTGGAGACAACAACGTCGATTCCTCCCTCGGCAGAAATAGCAGACTGCACCCAGGATCTGACCTGATCAGGCTTGGACACGTCAACAGCAGCACCGACTGGAGTACCTGGACGAGTGGACGTGGGAACTGCAAGCTCAGTTACAGCAGCATCCACGTCTACGGCAGTCCGAGAGCAGAAATATACCCGCGCTCCTTCAGCAAGACTAGGAAGAAACTATCAGCCTATATTTCCGATTTCTTGCAAGGGACAGGGTCCGTTATTCTTCGTACAATGCCTCAACTATCCTCCGTCCAATACCTTTGGTACCACCTATAATCAATTGATCAGCGCTGCCAACTTCCGGAGGGGGGAAACGGGATAACTTGCCAGTGACGAGGACAACTTTATCCTTGAATGCGAGAGACATGGCGGAGATATACTCGCTAACGATATATTAAATGATGATAAAATCTTATCAACGACACTCTCTTCCGTCTGGAACCTACAAACCTGTAGCTCACAGGGTTTCTGCGTCGTAGAGAAAACGCACTTTTTCATGCTTCTTTTTATCCTCGAGCTAGATAGCCGATAAGAGAAAGCTCAAGTGGGGTTTGTTGTGCTCGAGCCTGTTTTAGTATTTTGCCGCGTCTTAATCCGATAGGAAGGTAACAAGTTTTCATTATTTGTTGGCCCACCTTCGAGGCAATTTGAAAGAAATTTCCGCGGAACCGCATCGGACATTTGTAATACGGCAATATGCAAATAATGCTGGGTCAAGTACTAGGTTCGTGCATATTAAAGAGTAGCTCTCAAAGAGGTCCCATATGAACCTTTCTCGTGTTTTGCATGATTTTCGACTTAGGTTGACTTAAGAGAGGGCAACACGACCTACCTGTTGCCTATTAAAGAACATCTGTCTAGTAAAGGCACCACAAGGGCCAACTACGAGATACAGTAGACCGAAAAAGGAGAACTCTTAGTCGGTCTGGTTTGACATGAAATAATTAGTTGCCCACGCATCGCACTTGGTATACAATATCAATCTCGGTTATTCAGTGCTTTCAAAACATATACTATACAATCTGTTACATCTCGTGGGATTCATTAGCAGAAACAAATACAGACATTTCAACGCTCATGCCTGCGATTTGAGGCCAGATGATCGCACTGTCACCAAGCCACATACAATACCGGCTATTAGGAGCATTGCGTTGAAAATGGCGAGGATATAGAAAGGCGCGCCAGGTGAGAGCACATCAAATAGCAAACCGCCCAGTTTCGTAAGGATAAGGATGCCAGCACCGCCATATAGAGAATACATACCGGCAATTGACCCTTTGAGATGCTGGAGATCTTGAAATTGGCGCCTTGATGGCTTACTTAGTAGGGGTTCCTCTTCGTTTGGAACACGGTCCTGGCCACTGGTGGCGTCATTGTTCGCTGATGCTCGCTCTGCCTCAGGTCCTGACTGATCTTGAAACGCTTCGCGTGAGTCGACATGCAGTACACCATTGCTGAGCACACCCAGACTGCAGACGATCGCACCGATTTGGCTAATCCCGATTAAGGCCATAACCAGGAATATAGCCAAGTTCCCCTGTGGGCCGTCATAACGGGGACTCGGCAAGAGTGCGAAAGTGACGTAGCCAATGACACCAGAGCACGCGGCGAGCAGAAGTGGCAGATTGTAATTGCGTGACTTCTCTGATAGAAATCCAAAAGCTGGGGCACATATCAAAGCAATCAATTGCGAAACACCCGTCAGGATGGAAGCAAGAATATATGCTTTCGGGCATGATCTTTTGATTGTTCCCATATCTGGTTCAGCCAAGGTGGATGGGTCTCCACGGCAAAGTCCGAACTCCCTGTAATAGTGGTTAACGAAGAGTGGGACGAAAAGCGAGATACCGACAGAGGAAGCGCGAGCCACAAAGCCCCCAAGGTAACCCAGGGTGATGTTGGTGTGTCTAAATCCTAGAACGAACGCACTTCTGAGCTGAGTCAAATACGACAACGGTTGAATATTGACAGGTGAAGAGTGTTCTGGCTCCAGTAGATCGTCCTCCAGGTGAGGACCGCATGTCCAACCCAGAGATCTCCACCCTTTCCCCTCATCACCATGTAGGTTTCTGAGGCCTATGAAGCAGACCAGGGAAACTAGAAGTGCTATCGACCCAACGACGTAGTAACTGCGTTGAATGGCCTCCGGTGGAGACAAGCCCATCTTCTCGAACCGGGCAGGGAGAGGAAGAAAAAGCATCAAAGCGACCAGCGCGCCACATCCAGTGAACATTCCAACGAAGCCTGCCAGCCTCGATGAGGATGGCTTCCCTTCGATTCTGATTTCTCCATCCCGTGACGTACTGCGTACGTACCGCACAGGGGTAATGGTCAATTCAGAAGACATCGAGGTTCTGCATCCTGGGCCGGTGGACTGTCTCCCTGTGCTCCAAGTGGCCGATCCTCCTGTCACAGACGGTAGTGTCGCTGTTACCATTGTAGCTACTGCAGCACCGCCGATACTAAAAAGCAATCTACCCAGGAGTAATTGTGGGTAGACATTTTTCGCTTGGACGAACAAGAACAGGGACAATGCGACGACTGCGTAACCGGTTGTACAAACCTGGTCAAGAGAAAAATGAGTTAACTGTACTCTGGAATAGAAATGTATCTGGAAGCTCAGCTTACCCAACGAACCCCAATGCGATCCGACAGCATTCCCCACGCGGGGCAGGCGACCAGCGCCAGAAGCTCATCTGCGAAGCCCAGCGTACCAACAGCATCTCCTACTCCATGGTGCCGGCCAATTAGATCAGTGACGACGAACGAAATCGATGCATTGATAAAAACAAGAAAGGCGATAGAGAACAGACAGACAGCGAGCAAGTACGTCGCTGTCTGTAAGCGCGTCGCAGTAAACAAGGCCGGGCGGGACATCTCCTAGGCTAGATCATATCGCCCGCAGAAGTCTGCAAAGAGAGCACCACTCGAAACAAAGACGAATTGTCTCGAGTGATAGGACTTGAAGAAGAATTGAAATAAGATAGGGATTCTGAATAAACGATCTTGATGGATGAGAGCATCCCTTTTGAATCCCTTCGGATGCACGGGGATCTTGGAAACAATGTGACAGTCCGGTCACATGATAGATAAGTAAGACAGTGACGTATCGAATCAATTTGAGAAATGCATTATCTACACCCTTAGTCATCATAAACATGTCTTTACCGGTAGTTAGTTATGTACAGTACTTATGCAACTTGCTCCTCCAAACACCAAGTCTATCGTTAATAAGAGGTATCCGGTTAAACACCGTTGCTTTTCGAAAGTGCTCTACAAATATTTCCAACCACTCTACTAGGACAAATGAAGTGTCACCTTAGAGTTAAGTGGATATGATCTGCCTATGTCAGCGCACACTGGACGACCGATGATACTGAAGGTTATCAGATAGCATAGCTTAGTGGACAAATAGCGCCTACTCCATGGAACAATGCAAGGGCCGTGGGAGTTTGGCTACTGATATATCATTCAAGCTTTATCATGAACTATATATCTGGGCATTGAATCTACATCCTAGTCGACTTATCATCTAGCTCTAACACAATATGGCGACGTAAGGCCGTTTCCCCGGGGTATACCAGTACTGTACCCAGATTGAATTAGGCCCGCGAAATCTAAGCTACAAGAGAGAGATGCGACCAATATTTCTACCAACATGCTGTCATTTTAGACAAGGATTGTAAAGCGGGTTTTCCCTTTTAGGTGGCTATATATTTTTCTTTCCCCACGCGTTTGACAGAGGATATCCATTATGCAGATAGAACGTGAAGTTAGATTGAAATAAGTTAACTCTGCAAGAATATGATGATTTAGCTTCGTACCTACTCTATTCAAGTCTAAACCTACCAAGTCTAGCCTTTCCCATGAACATGGCCATGCTGTGGGGGGTTCCCGAACCATCTATTTACGGTTTGTTGATTCCGAGGCGGCTGGCTGACGTAATATGCGGAGGGCGGCGTCGGCGAAAAGACGGAGAGCATAGCTGTCCAGAACGCAAGACGATAACACGCGACTCTCCTACGGCTTAGTATACAGTCTGTCGAAGGAATCCCAAGGATGCTGGCATGACTGGGAGGACGATGTTTTCTTGACGATACCTGGTATCTCAATTTCTCTCGTCCATGACTATACCCTTCATCCGAAGCAGTTTCGGGCTTTCGTCATGAGATTGGCGGCGTATGCTGGGGTAAGTATCCGCTTTGAGAGCAGGAACAAAACACGCAACTGACCACTTACTAGGCCTCTGTGGCTCTGGCCGCGGGTGTAATCTTGAAATCGCTTCATCAGAGAGCGAACTTTTATTCTGCTTGTGTCTATCTTTCCCAGAGCAGTGCGAATCTGATGGTGAGTCCTCTCCTCCCCCGACGGCCGCTCGGAGCACATGGAAGCTAGGTCCGCTCTCTTTGAGACTTCTGACCAGGTATAGATCTTGACGAACCTATGTTTAATGGCCGTTGGATTCCTACTCTATGGCCTACAGCGATTGCTGTATGGCCCTCTACGGCCGATCGAGACCGAGCAGCTGTACGAGAAGGCATGGTTCGCGGTCACGGAAACTTGTCTAGCGATGACCATATTTCGCGGTGAACTCGGAGGCTGGTTTCTGGTTATGTTTGTTTGTCTCCTGGTGGGAAAGGTCTGGGGTTGGATTGGCGAAGGACGACTGGAGATTTTGGAGCAGCAGCCGCCTCCGAACCCGCTCCTATTCCATACGCGCCTTGCGACCTCTCTCATTCTCTCTGTCCTGTTCGATTCCTTCATGCTCAAATATTCAGTACAAACAGTCCTTGAGCAAGCTAGGCCGGACATGATGGTGATGTTCGGTTTCGAATTTGCGGTTCTGACGATCTTGTCGACGTCAACAGCTGCGAGATATACGATCTCCCTCGTCGAACTATATATCACGCATACACAAAAGAAGCGGAGGCTTGAGGAACGCAGAGCTGAATTGCGGGCGGCCAGGGAGGAAGCGTTGCGGCAGCGTGCGGGGACTGGTGAAGGCGACTCCACGGTTCCCTTGCCTGATGAGAATGATATCGATGAAATGGAACTTGATGTGCCCGGCTGGGAAGAGAAGGGCCGATGGGTTTTCTATCTCGACCTCGTCACCGACTTTTTCAAACTCGTGGTCTACCTCTCCTTCTTCGCCATTCTCTTTACGTTCTACGGCCTCCCAATACACATTCTGCGCGACGTTGTGGTGACAATACGGTCGTTTGGTAAACGGATTGTGGATTTCGTACGCTACCGAAACGCTACGAGAGACATGAATGAACGATACCCAGATGCTACAGCCGAAGACATTAGTCGCGAGGATGTTTGCATTATCTGCCGGGAGGAAATGGTCCCTTGGGCGCAACCCGCTGCACCTGGCGCGGAGGCTCCGGGAGCTGCTCCTGCGCGTCCCAGAGCCAATATCCCAGATCGTTTACGTCCTAAGAAACTGCCTTGTGGTCACATTCTGCACTTCTCTTGTCTACGAAGCTGGCTAGAGAGACAGCAGAACTGTCCTACCTGCAGGCGACCTGTTGTCGTACCTCAGCGGAACCGTGCTTTCAATGGAGGGGCTGCTAATAACGACGGGCGAGCTGATGGCGCTGCTGGAGCCCAACCCGGTGCGCTAGGACAGAATCAGCCAGTAGGTCCCAACCTGCCTGCTATGGACGGGCAGCCTAGGGCACGGATATACCAGTTTGGTCCATTCCGGATTGGATTCGGTGCTGGTCGCGGAGATCTGTTCCAGAACCTCCATCAACAACTTCATCAAGGCCCAGTGCCACCGGCTGCTCATCCCAATGTTCCACCAGGCGCACAGCAGATAGGATTTGGTTTCGGTTTTGGAAGGCCACCACCTCAGCATATACCGCCTGTTCAGCCTATTCAGCCCGCTCAGCCTGCCATGACAAACAACTTTGCCAACATGCAAGGCCAGCTACAGCAGATCGAACAGCAGATGAACCAGGAGATTAATAACCTGCGTGTAGCTGCTGACCAACTTCACGTTATACGATTGCTACAGGCGGAGTTGCAGAGGTTGCGTAATCTCCAAGATCATCAGAACGTCGCTGGTGCACCCTCAGCGAATGTCCCGGTTCCTCCTGCGATGACGCTTCAACGGCAGTTCTTCTCCAGTCCACAGACTCCGCCTATGGGAGCGGGAGATAACCGCCTTCCCGAAGGACTCACTCTTCCTCCTGGATGGACACTCCTCCCCCTTCATAATGCCGCTCAGGGTCCTGGTGGCATGCCGCAGCCCATTCATCCTCCTCCTCCAGCAGCAGGACCTACTCCTACGACACAACCGCCCACTTCAAGCCCTGCGCAGGCACCTGCCATGGAGGCTCGATTCAGTGACGAACTCCACACGACAAGCAGCTCTGCGGAAGAAATGTCGGGCACGTCGAATTCAGACCGTCCAAGTCCGGAAGGTCCAGCATCGGTTCCGGCGTCAGTTCCGGACAATGCAGTACGTCCAGAATCACCATCGCAGGAGTGGACAGATGTTCTCCAAGAACCCACATCGGATAATATGGAGGGACCATCTGGCTCTAATGCTTCAGAAAAGCACGATGGTGAGCAGAGTAGCTTCGTTGATCCATCGTCGCCATCGGCTTCGTCATCATCCAAGGGCAAAAGCCGCGTTGCAACCGTGGAAGAGGTTGCGGATGACGACGCTTAACTGACGGGGCTGCTTTTTCTTCGTTTCAGCTGGTTTCTTGTAATGATAATTGTAACTTGGAATCTTTGCGATCAGGCGTTGTGCGTGACTTCGGATCAATACCCGCTATCTTGTTTGTGTCTCGATATACATTGTGTATTCCACTCACGCGACCTAGCATTTCCTACCTGAAAAGATAGCATGGCACTACATAGTTATAGTAAAAGGGAGCTTTATTTTCTTGAGATGAATACCACCGATATGTCTGATACTCGTATATATACTGTATAGGATCAGAGATAGATACTGTAGCTACTCTGTACGGAGTACAACTTAATAGACATGCTCTTGTTGAATAATGTCATTATCAAGGCAGCCCCTGTCGATCGGCCCCCAGGAACGCACAGTCCTACCTTAGTTGATTTCGGGGTGTAGTCATCTACTAAGCAGGAATCTGATACTGTCGATCGCGGCGGCGAAGAGTTCAGAACCCGCGCTCCTCCGTTATCTGCTCCCAGCGTCGTCGCAACAAGAGTCTGGGCAAACCTTCACTGTCGCGACTGGAAGGCCAGGTAAGAAGGGTCCTACGGAGTAGATAGTCGTCAAGGGATCGAATTCGAACCACGGACTGGGATGGTAGATTGGTTGGATATCTAGAGAACGATTCATCGCGGCATCATTGCGACAACGCGGGCTCTGGCAAAGCTGTACTGGTACTGCGGGGACTCGCGACAATGTTGATTGTTTCTTGTGCCTTCTGGATCAGCAAGCTGGATAGTAATAATAACAACTTAATTCTCATCTCCAACCTGGACGCCATCGCCGCCCGTTGCCTCTGCGGACGCCAACTGCGATGGCCGCAGCAGATCGGCCAGTGAGCGCGGCGTGCGTTCGTCACCCACATCCACCAGGGCCCGCCCTCTCTCCCGTTCCCGTCGTTCAGTCCTGGCCGTATGTCGCACGAGGCCAGCCTTTCTTCAAACCGTCATCCCATTCATCTCATCGACATTGTTGCTGCTGCTGCTGTTGTCGTGCCTTTGCATCGATTCCAAGGGCCACACCAGCTACTTGCGCCGTTTTCGACAGCCCGGGCCTCAGCAGCTGGGCGATGTCATCAGTCTGGCCTCATTGTCCGCTGCCCTTCTGACGTCCGTCTCTAAACATTCGAGCCGATGCTGGACCTTCGAGCCTAAGTACGTCTACAATTCATTTCTGGATAACCGCGAGACTCTTTCTAGACGCTGTTTGAGGGGTCTTTGCTGCTACGGGAATATCTTTACTCGAATTGTCCAGGACTGACGATCATTCTTGCGCTGCAGGTTGTTATAGTTCCTCTCCTCCCTTTTAGTTCTGATTCCCTCGCTCGTCTTTTTCCATGCTTTCTTCCAGACGGACGGTTTCCCTCGTCGGCGTCGTTCTCTTCGTCCTGCTCGTGCTATCTTTCCGGCGACTCAGAGACGGGGAAAAATGGCGCGAAATTCCGCAGGTCGTGGGAATGGGCGAGTCGGTTACTGATACGAAGTCGTCGTCATCACTAAGTGCGCAACCTTCCAGTTCACAATTCAATGTCAGCACGCAACAAGACCGCCCAACCAAGTTCCCTTATGGCCCACGACCGCATTATGCGCCTGGCACTGCGAAACCGCCAGGGTCGTTCTACTCGAAGATGCTAGTGGTGCCCCGGACGAAAGAGGAGGACACAGAGTGGATAGAGCGAGAGTTGCCGGATTGGGAGGCTGCTGTCTATGTTGCAGACGATCCGTCTGCACCGCTCCACCCCCCGAAGAACAAGGGTCACGAAGTGATGGTTTATCTGACGTTTATCATCGACAACTACGAAAATCTACCCGATATCATGGCATTCATGCATGCACACCAGATGGCGTGGCATAATGATGATATCCTTGATTGGAGTGCACCAGAGATGCTGCGGCGACTCAATCCGAACCGTGTGGCTAGGGAGGGATATATGAATATGCGGTGCAACTGGTCTCCTGGTTGTCCGGACTGGATGCATCCGGGTACGCTAGAGGAAGACTCATCGAAACAGGAAGAGACCATGCTGGCTCGATCCTGGAGCGAGATTTTCCCCAATGACCCGATTCCAGACGTGCTGGCGCAGCCTTGTTGTGCTCAGTTTGCCCTTTCGCGGGAGAGAGTCCTAGCGATCCCGAAATCGCGTTTTGTCTTCTATCGGGATTGGTTGCTCAGGACAGAGCTGAGTGACTACATCTCGGGCCGCGTGTGGGAGTACTTGTGGCACGTGGTGTTCACCGGGGAAAATGTTTTCTGTCCGTTACAGAATGTCTGCTACTGTGATGGATTTGGTCTCTGTTTCGGTGGAGAGGCGGAAATGGACGAATTTTTTGGCATTCGATTCCAACGAAATGACCTGCAGGATGAACTCAACCAATGGCGGGAGAAGGAACAAGATATCGAGAACGCTCGTGCCAGCGGTCTCTTGGATGAAACGTCTAATCTGGAGATCCCAGAGGTTGGAAAAGATGCTATGCTACAAGAACAGATCGACCAGAAGAACCAGATCTTGTACAACCTGAAAATGGCGGCTATGGAACGAGGAAATGACCCTCGTCATCGTGCAAAAGAGGCTGGACGCCCGTGGAAAGAGGGCGATGGATTCTAAGTCCGTTGATGACTTCCGTGAACGATCGTCTTCTACTGCTATAGCCTCAAACTGGGGTCTAGAAACACCTGATGTGGGTATAGCATCAAAGGTGTCACGCCATGCTCCCCACCATCTTCATTTTGACCATGCGTTACACCAGCCACCCGCGGAGAATTGGGTTCTTGGAGGGGAACCTTCTTTATCTTCCCCTTCTCTTCTGAGCTGTTGGATGAAAAATGATTTGTTTTTTCCTTCTATTTTATCTTATCACACGTATAGTACATATTATACCCGACGGAATCGGGGCACGACGGGGGTCTTTTCTTTTTAAACGGGTTGGGCGAAGGTATCTGTTTCTACACGAGCTTGCATTTGTTTGATGTCTACATTTTTCCTGCATGGACTGCTCTCTGGCGTCCCATCTCTGTATCGATCCAACTGTTCAGACTAGGATAGGCAAAATGGTCGGTTTCAATACATGCTTCTGCTGCAATAATAAACCCAGTAAGAGAGATATCGTAACACAGATCACATGACTATCAAATCTCACGTGATACCACCCGTGACTCCCCGCCCGAGTTTGCACTGTCGGCTTCTTCTTCAAACCATCACAACAGCTTTTCAAACGAAGCAAACACCAGTCGCCGTCATCATCGTCCATCTATAGCGCCAGGCCACGGACGATATAGACATACACGGAATTCAGTAGCGCCTGTGCTCTTCCTGTTCGTGTTCGGGTCGCCTTTTGGGGCTCTACCCCGGACCGCGCGGAGAGGGCGAACTGCGCACTGCGTTTGTTGTTGAGATCCCTTTGTCTCATCTCCGCTAGAACGCGTCGAAGCTCTATATCGCAAGCTAGCGCCGAGGACTATAATCAACGATAAGGTGTTGCGATCGCTTTTCCGCTGAGCGGAGCTTTTGCGCTGAGCTGGTTCTTCTCCGTATTGTTCGTTTGTGGTGTGATTACTGGCGAATCCTCATAGTAAGTGGATGACGCGCGCTTTTGGGAGCTATGGAATCAAGCTAATAGTAGTTATTGAAGAACTTCGCCGGGCGTCGTCGCCTGTAATCGCGTTATTATTATTTAATATCGAATTACGAATAATCCAGTGACGAGTCAGGCGCATCCCGCAGCAAACCCTAGCCATGACGTCTACGCCCGCGAATCATTCACAGCATCCTCAGAATTCCAACGACTTTTCTACGCATCCTTCCTCTCATGGATCGCATCTCGATGCCAATGGACAGATGGCATCTACGAGTTATACACCCAGCGATAATCAACTGGCAGGTCTCGTGGAGGCCGCAACAGCCGCTGCTGGACAGGATGTTTCGGAATGGGCCGCTGCGGCTGCCGCGGCGGCGGCGGCGGGAGCTTCTGGACATCATCATTTAGATGCATATGGGAGTGATATGCACCTTGAGGACGATAGCTTTGCTGATACGAGTTTTGGAGGCCCTCCCCCGCCAACAATGGGCCGACTAAGACCGTCGGCGTCGACGCCTGCGATCAGCTCTCACGGTAACATGTCAGGTCTCTCGAGGACAATGTCCAAAAAGAGAAAAAGAAATGAGGATGCCCTTGATCCGGCGCTCACTGCATCTGCTTCCACTATGAACCTCGCTGGCCATCAGCACCAGTCGCAGCACCACATGGATGGGGATGGATTGAATATCAGAGAACTGCCGCCTCAGCAGTCGTTGTCGGATGCGCGTGCTGCCGGTGTACATTCCGCTGCGGCCCTCTTTCGTCAGCCATCGAGTAATAAGAAATACACACGACCGCCAATGTCGAAGCTGTTTTCATCCCTCGAGTTATCCCCTGAGAACTTCCTGCACTTGCAAGCTGCCGCTAAAGCTTATATGCTCGATGATAATCACCCAGAACGACGGGATTGTGTTGGACAACGGGGCAAGGGTGACACGGAAATGGTCAAGCTCAAGCTATGGAACTGCGTCAGACATTTCCTGGAAGTTGAAGGATACGGAGAACGGTTTTTCGGTGAGAATGTTCTCAATGAAGGGATGGGTCCAAGGCAGTATATATGGCCGCGAGATCAGCACAAGATTATATCACTGGTTATCCCGTTGCTTCGACGGATGGTTACCAATGAAAGGCAGCGCCAGTATGCTATTGAGACTCGTAAGGGTGGTGGTTCCGACGAACGAAGGCGAAGAAAGACGGATGACAACATCTCAAATCTCAACACTATCCCGGAGCAGTCTCCTACGAGCCAGCACTCGCAGATGCAGCACCAATATTCGCCGCCTGCTCAGACTCCGGCTCCCCCACAACCGCAGCCGCCGATGCAGCCGACCAGTGAAGGTTCGCAGCTAGGTCTCACAGATCTGGTGCTGGAGGGGTATCCCACAGACTGGGACGCTGTCAGCAGATCGTACGAAACATATAATCAGGACTCGCGACTGGACAGTCTTTGGTCTGTATCTGGTCTCCAACAACCAGATTGGCGTGGCCTGGTTGCTGCTGTTGACAGTCATTATCAAGTCGTCCACAATGGCGACTATAACTGCGGTGGACCCTGTGAAGAGTATAACATCAGCCGGATTATCCAATCTGATCCGATGTCCCACTTGAATTGGCGAGTAGGTGGGAATGAGAACATCACGGCCAGAAATGAATTGTATGGAACCCCCCTTCTTTTACCCCTTTTTTAAGGCACAGTGGTTAATATCCTCCAAGCGCAAGCAGTATTACCCGAGACGTCTCTCGCATAATCCGCGATAGTCTTTCACAAAAACGCGAGGGACAGTCCCCTATTCCACAAGTCCCGCGATCATGTAACTCGGCTCATGATTCGGTGTCTGCCGCCCAAAACCAATTTTTCCAACAGTTACAACAATCTAATCTGCCGCCTCTCCCGGCCACAACTGGAGGAATATCCAACAACACCTCATCGCAGCAGTACCACATCACCCTCTGCATTAACATCCTCCAAAACAACAAGCGCATCCTGCCGCGTTTTGACGTCCCGGCAGAACAATGCCCCGATCTTGAAACAGCCAAACGACTCATTGGTCGCCGTTTTACTGGTCAACTTCCAGAAACACCGCAGGTACAACAAGACTTTGACGGTAACTGGTCTTCAAATTGCTCGGCTTCTAGCTGGAAATTCAAAGTCTGGTTGCCTGAAGGTCTGGTTCCTGTGCAGAACGATGGGGAGTGGACCATTGCTCAACTCTCTGCCGGCACAGTCGACTGGATGGATGGCGAGTTGAGGGTCGTCGTGGATATTGGTGGAGGAGGAGAGGAGAAACAGCATCCGTGTGGCTAACCCATCCCCTTCTTTCCTCCACTCCTCTATTCGGCACGAATCGAACGAGAAGAACCAATCATTACTGTGGGGGTATCGCTTTTCTCTTCTCTGTATGTATTTAATTATTCGTTGTATTCTGGGAGGTTTCTCCCGGAGCTGAGTCACGATGTTGGATGACGGCATATCTTGCCTATGTCGATGTGTATATGTATCGGTTCGAGAGACGAGAATCAGACTAGAGTAATGTTACCATACTTCAATAAGCTTTGATAACTCTCAAGTTCCACTGAGTGGCGTTCGTCTTATCTATATGTAGATGAACCATGTAGACTTATATACAAAACCCTCTAAAATAACCTATATATTTATAAATGTCATCAACATTAACTAGCGGTACATCACAAAAACAACAACCTATCCCTCATCTGCTCGAGAGCCCTGCATCAATTCTCGCTCCTCAACCGTTAGATCACTTTTCGCCCTGCCTATTTTCACAAAAGCCAGGAAAATGACCGCGACACCAGCGCACGCCACAGAGAACCAGAACGCAGCCTTATAGCTCCCTTTCAGGCCCAAATACCCGGTCCTCGAAACAACGATATCAGCAATGCCGAGAAAGAAGCTTATACTCAAGAACAGAATGCTATTAATCACCGCCCCCGCAACGCCTTGTTGATGCTGAGGCAGATTCGTGGTAATGAAAATGTTGCTGACGCTGTAGGTGATGTCGACTCCGATTGTTGCTGCGACCATTGCGGGGAATACGTAGGCCCAGTAATTGGGCTCGTCGGGGATTATTGCAAATAAGAGGACGGAAACGATGTAGCCGGCGCCGGAAATGAGAAGGAGGAGCTTTCCTGGGAGGATGTGCAGGGTGAATCCGCCAACGGTGGCGAGGATAAACCCGCCGGCGGCCATGGGGGAGAACCAGACGGCTGTGATCAGTGAATCTTTGTGTAGAATCGTTTCCACGCTGGTAGATTATTAGCCTTTAATGTCGTAGCGGAGATTGATGTTGGGTGTATGTCGGGACTTACTAAAAGCTGGCGTAGAAGAGGTACATCCCGAAGACACCGTATGAAAAGAACAAAGAAACGAACAATGGCGACATATATTTGACTTTGAATAGATCGAATGGAAGTAATGGAGAGGTAGCCACCCAGCCCTCGACGTAGAAGGCGGCACAGAGACATATGACGCCAAGGATGAGGGTGACAAGTATATAGGGGCTGCGCCAGCCAGTAGGTGCGTGGGAACTATCAGTGATGGCGTATACCACGAGTAGTAACCCAGGTACGATAGTTAAGCATCCGAGCCAGTCAAAATTGGGCTTCAGAGGCTGTTGTGCTAACCGCGTCAATGGTAAAGAGGAAAACGATATCACTGAGACGATCAAGAGTATGATAGAGCCTATCCAAAAGTACCATCTCCAGGTGAGGTAATGTCCGCTTAGACCGCTCATGATGATACCCGAATAGAACCCTATTGGTGCAAACGCTCCGTAGAGGCTGAAGACTAGGTTCTTCCGTGGACCAGGTCGATATATTGTCCCAAGCAGCATGATTCCAGAAGGTAGGAATGCGGCCGGTCCTAGTCCCTGCAGCGCACGACAGAAAACTAGCATCAGATAGTTTTGACTCCATCCTGCAATGAAGGACCAGATAAGGAACCAGAGTATCCCGCAGTTGAATACCAGAACGGCACCGTAGATGTCAGCAAGGCGCGCCAACGGTAGTAGAATGGCACCAGTGACGAGGGAGAAGACGCTCGCCGGCCAAGTCTGGGATTCCGCAGGTATGTCAAGTGCATTCGCTAAAACCGGCAGGATAGTATTGAAACCACTAACGAAGTATTCCTGTTCCTATTAGATATGTGGTCTCTGATGTTGGAAGGCATACATACCGCTAGGAATATCGATCCAAGAAGCGAGACACAGAAGCCTATCTCTACCCATCCATTGACAAACTCTGCTGGTCGCTGTCGTCCGAGTTTTTCGAGATCAATATCGTTATAGGCATTCTGCTGGTTGCTTTCTTCTTGAGCGTCTTCGCCTGCCTGCGCTGTGTTTTCCATCCTTCCCCCATATGAGGGCAGTACACTGCAGGATTCCTCTGTGTCGAATAATACAATAGTTTCTCTAGGGTCCTAGATCTTGAAATCGAATGTAATACGGACCAGCAGAACGAATGCGTCATTCTATATGGTATGACTTAAAATTTCATGGTGCGCCATCTTATTTATATAGTCTGGCGAGAGCCAACAGTGCAGTACCTAGTAACTCGTAGGTAGCAAATCCAATAGTGGCAAAATGATATCCAACAGAC
The DNA here is from genome assembly GCA_023624055.1 of Paecilomyces sp. PK2413. NCBI lineage: Eukaryota > Fungi > Ascomycota > Eurotiomycetes > Eurotiales > Thermoascaceae > Paecilomyces > Paecilomyces sp. PK2413. The sequence continues at coordinate 2,363,251 of JAMADQ010000002.1, forward strand.
TACTTTCGCAATCCTGCGTGAGCCTTGGCTTCCCTTCTTATATTAGTCGGCCCACTGTAGTATTCAAGAAAGCGAAGAGCTCAAGCGGATAGTCAAAAGTATGAGGTGATTCTCATGTTTCCGAACGTTTCCCGCGTGCGGAGAAACTATACCGAAACAAGAAGCCAAGACTCGAAGTTCGCATAATTCCAAACCAGTGAAATTGTAGAGAGAGGACCGCCTTGGCTTCCGATACCGTTGATGCTGTCGTATACCAAAATGGGCTACGTATGGATATAAGCCGGAGTACTATGCACGCTCGCATTATGGAAAATGCCGGTGGTATTGTGACTGAAGTCTTCCATCACCTATCTTTTGTTCGACCGCAAGTGCTCCTATCTAAAGCGACACTCTGGCCAACTTTCACTGCGGGAACCGATAATGTACCCTCCTGCGAGTGGTATATAGATCGCCTTGATCGCATGGCTATTATTCGCCCGAGTCTAACGGATCGTCTACATGAGAGTTTCCCAGTACCTGGATTTGATTGATAGCCCTAAGAATGTCAACTACTGCTAAGAATACGTACGTATCGATCTACCTGGAGCCCATGGACCGAAGCCACTCGCCAATAACTCTGTACGCGCCCGTAGAATTGTAGTGCATATTTATCCCGTGTCCTGTGTTTGGCTGTATGTATGAGAAGAAATCATCGTCATCCACATTCGTGAAGACTTCCCTAACCGTATCTGGTATTGCCGCCACCCTGGGGTCACCCGTATTGAGACAGTTTCCTCCACAGAATGGGACATCGAACTCTATGGATATCCGTCAGAGCACTGAAGTATGTAGGAGGTGAAAATGAAAGCTAAAGGGATCTTACCGCCAGTTAGGACCATGACAGGGCCTGAAAATGTACTCTCTGCAGGAGCACTTCGCAGAGTAAGAAGCTCGCCCGCTGTGGTAGGCTGTTTGATGTTGTCCGCATAGGGAAGAATGGATGGGTCAAAATAACCTCCTGTTAAGAATCCAAACTGTAACGAATTTCTATTTCCAGGAACTAGGTAGCCTGGAGGGTAATTGTATGATTCCCGTGCGGCTTCTATGTTTATGCCTGCGAAGAGGTCTTCAAACGGTGTCTGTGCTGCGACGGACTCCAAGGTCACGCCCCAAAGGTAACTTCCCAGACGAGATGGTTGGTTGTCTTTAGCTGATTGGAAATCGCATCCTGATGTCCAGATATCTAGGTATGTCGCGTTGGATGAGAATCCAGTCAGGACTACCGCATCTGATATGTTTGGGTAGAGAGCCGTAAGTAGAAGCGTCTGCAGGGATCCGAATGAATGGCCAACATGGACGATGCACTCAAATTCTTCATCGACTCCTGGGAAACTGCCTTCATGAAGCATGGAAGTCAGTGCATGCAATGCTTCTACTTCAAGCCGCAACTGTACTTCCAATGGCGGGCCATGAGAAGATTGGCCGATGCCCAGACGATCATAGCTGAGCGTGTAGAAACCATAATCATCTGTTGCGACGTCGACATAGCTGTAATTATAGGCATCGAAGGCTAGATCCCAGTATCTGATACAACTCAGTCAGACTGCACTATTGATTGCATCGCGACGAGTACATACGTCTTGTCAAAAGCTATACCGTGCGTAAGCACCTGTACTAACTTCTTATCGTCATCGCGAGATGGTTTATTAGGACTGCAGAATTGAGTGCTGATATTATAAGTCCCACTGATTGTCTCATATCCCAGGAGCACGGTATCCGTAAAGTTCACTCCTCGCCGTGTAAGGTTCTGTGTAAAAGTGACAGTTTCAATCCCGTTTTGTGGGATAACAGATTCGTCAAATAAACCTATGCGGGCGGTGACATTGACAGGGATAGTCTGGTTGATGCACGTCTTTGCTGCTGCTGAACCCAAGAGAAGAGCGGCTGCAATGTACACGACATTCATTTTTTCAAATATTTCCTAGTGAACGTGTGGAGTAAAACTGAAGACTCCGGCTTTGGTTATTAAATGAATACTACTTACTGTCTATGGTTACACAGATGATTACACAGTTTTTATAAGAGTACTTGTACTTTCGTCCATCTCGACCGGGGCTGCTCTTTCCCATGAAGATTCCCGGTGCTCCCGTCCGGTGCGTTGGAAAGTACATGGTCGACTTGTGGTGGCTGCTGTTCAGGAAAATAAGACATGTCTCTTTATTCTGCATCTCATTGACATCAGAATAGAGAAAAGTACTCACGATCCCAGTCGATTTTGAAAGAGTTGGAACTGCTTAGTCAGTTGCCCTTGTCAAGGATCCGTAGTCGACAGAGTTTACCATACTGGTAAACTTCTGGACAAACTGCGCATTGCAGCATTGGGACTTTCTTTTAGCATTCTTCTACAGGCCACGACTCACGCGAAATAAGCAGATCCCAGAGCATCAGACTTGCTGAACACCCTGAGATGCTGAACGTTAGCAATATCCTGTGACCTTCGAAGTCATTATCCTCAGGGTCTGTCTGCCTGCACTCGATTAATCGTGAGTTAGATTTATTTCTTAGTCCCTGCGATTGCTGATCACGTATTTGGCTGTAGCCATATCTCATGGAAAGGAGTAGCAGCAAAACCAAGACACTTTTCACTTAAGATCTGAACCGTATTCATGGGATGTGAAATGCATAAGGTAAGAATCTTGGCGTTCCATAAGCTCATGTCCATCATCCAGTTAGTTATATGGGAATTGCTAATGTTGCATCCGGGGAATCTTGATAATCCCTGATGTTATTGCGGGAGCCTGGAGAAGACAGATTTGGGCGATCGGGCCATTCCATTGCCAATGCGGTCACGTTCCAGAACTTCTCCAGCGATACTGCGACAAGAAGGAGATGCAGGAAATCGTGGAGCTCAAACCGGGGATCCTGTCCCGGGGTCCCGGTGCAGCTCATTAATTATCGTGATTTTATCTGTTAGTTACTGTCGACAGCGAGAGGAAGAGAGTTGAGTCAGGGGCTGCGCTATTGGCCAGAATGTGGGCCACTAACGTCGCACTAAGCCGTTCCTAGGCGCACCAGCTGTGGCTGGGCACAGTCCAATCAGAGACGCCGAAAGTGCCCGAGCCACTGACCGTGCCACACGTGGTCCTGGATATCGGAAGCTCCCGCGCGGTTCGCATCCGTGGATCTTCGCTGGCCGTTTGGCGTCTTTTAAGTCTTGTCTGGACTGCGAGCTAGAATGTTCGTGAAAAAAGGGGATCATAGGGTTGGCTGTGGTTGCTTGATAGGAATGAAGAACAGATCTTCACTGCCTAAAAGCTGAGTTATTTTCAGACTAGTGTTGTCTTTGTTCAGCTGCAAAGATCTACTTTTTCTCTCGAAGATGGTATATCGGACATTCGGACATTCGGACAATAAATCTACACTTTGTTGATTCACTGATATTCTTTGTGAACAATAAGCTCAACATCCTCCAATGACATTCCAATCAACGTGTTATACGGAGTATGGTACTCTATCATGGCCGAAGAAGGAAATATGGGGTACGGCGCGGACCCACGCGTTTGTGGAACGTTCATCTCTGACAATGCTATAATTACTGGAATAATAATAGATTCACTACTAGCTAGTAGTCGATGACGACCACAGCCTCGAGCCAGCGGATCTGCCAAGCAGTTCAGTAGTCACAGGCCCAGCCTGTCTAGTGTCTTGGGTTCAGCTGGCGGTATTTAAATAGAGGGGCTCGTCTGCTCGAGTCAAGAACCCTCCAGCGCCCCAACCATTTTATCGCCATATCCAAGCTCCTAACACCTCGAACTGTATCATATCATACCATACACACTGAACAGGGCGCCACAGTAACCAGCGACCATGTCGTTCCTGAAGAAGTTTGAAGATATGAAGATCTTCAACAAGGAGGAGAGCCACGAAGGTACGCATACTCTTTAGTTGGAGCTGTAGATATCACGCCTCCATACTATCTATCATCTTCTTGAGCCTCAACTAACCCCGTCCAACCAGCATCTCGTGGCTATGACTCCTATGGCCGTCCTCCACCACCCCCTCCACAGGGCTCCTACGGCGCTCCCTATGGCCAGCAACCTTCATACCCTCCTCCACAGCAATACGGTCAACAGCCATACGGCCAGCAGCAGGGATATGGCCAGCCTTCATATCCCCCTCAACAACCCTACGGCGGTGCTCCTCCCTCATACCGCCCTCCCCCCGTCGCCCCTCCACCACTCCCTGCTGGCTGGATCCAGCAATGGGACTCATACAGCCAGCGAGCCTATTACGTCGACCAAACCAGCGGCCGCTCTCAATGGGAAGCGCCCTACATGCCCGGCCCCGGCCCCGATTCTTCTCGCGGTGAGCCCTACAGCGGCTATGCCCCTCCGGCAGGCCCGCCCCCAGGCGGCGAGTATTATGTCGAGGAGAGAAAGGAGGAGAAGCACAGTAACACGGGCAAGTATATCGCTGCAGGAGCCATAGGAGTGGCTGCCGGTGCGGTGGGTGGTGCCCTTTTGGAGCATGAATTCCGTAAGTTCCTTATCCCCTAGAACACTCTCTTCAGACTTCTTTTCATATGTCATACTGCACTACGACATATTGTGAAAGTATTCAGTCAGTGATGAACCGTGTACTAATCGAAAAATCCTATAGACGAAGAGAAAGAAGAAGGCATAGAAGAAGGCCGACGCGAGGCAGAGGCAGAGTATGGTGGTCCTCCCCCGCCGCAAGAGTATCCTGCTTCTGCGTCGAGCAGTGACATTGAGGACCTGCGAGAGGCTAGAGAGGAGTATGAGGAGGCGTATGAAGAGGTGTATGACTGAGGCGATGAGAATGAACGTCATGCTTGTTAGATAATACCTACCTACACCTACTTTTAGCATAGAAATAGATATGATAACACAACACAACACAACACAGGCAGCAGCATATGACCCGCAACAAAGGATCAGTAGTAACCCCGGGAGACTAGGTGGTCTAGTGGTAGGAGCAGCAGCCTCTTGCTACTCGCACCAGCTAGGCTCTCGGTTCGAACCCTGGAGGGGGCAGATGATTGAGGAAGTGGTGGCTGGTCGGATTCTCCAAGACATCAAATGAAGCCCTATATTATAATACCTCCAGGGGTGAAAAAACCCTACCCGCCACAAGCACGGTGGGGTTTTCGTAGCATCCTCCTCCTCCCTAGCGGGAGGACGGGGATGTGATGAGCTTTTTTGCCTTTTGTTTTATTTTATTTTATTTGTATGGTAATAGGTAATTCTGTGTCCATTTGTAGAGGGTGGTCGGTGTATATACCTCAGATATGTGTATCAGTCGCTTTACCTCAAATCGCAGCATATTACATCTAAAGTTAGTTCACTATTTACGCAATCTAAATTTAATCCAAGTCTTCAGTTACAGTATTCGCATGTTCAATCCAAAAGCAAATGTTGTGAAAGGTTCCCGCATTTGGAAGATCGCTTAGATCGCCAATATAGAGTTACTTGTGCAATGGATTTCAGTGTCATTGAGTCATACTGCTTATCTGTTACTTACTATTGTATAGCTATACTGGCTAAGTCAGTTCAAGTGGCAGTGATATGTACATTAGATCGACGCTAAGGTGCGATATCTCTCAACGAGGCAGAAATGCTTTAGATATGTTGATCAGTAATTGAGATAATAGATTAGTGCACTTGCGTATGGGGAATTAAATGCGTTTACTGAACCGCGGTCTGGTTGTAGTAGAGATCACACGCGTGCGGATGGGACAAACAGTATTTGGGCACAAGCGGCGCCGCCTGGATGCCATTCGCGACGAGATATTCGCGGAAATTGAGAATCCGCTGCGTCATCTGCGTTGTGCGCTTCTTGCCTGCAGTGTCGCGGTTACCAGACCATACTAGTTCTGCGAGGGCGGCAGCACGAGGCCACATCTTGCCAGAGACTACGGTGTCGTCGACCTGCTCGGACCAGAGTGGTGATACGGCGCCAAGGACATGTTTCGCTTCAGAATCAGTGAGGTTGAGAGTGAAGTCATAGTCGTAGATGCGTTGCCAGGTCTTGTACGGAGCGCACCAGGAGCCTCCATTACCGCCGTAGTTGAAGTTTGGGGTGTTAGGGTCTGGATTGCTCATGACATCGTAACGAGGATCGTTCGTAACAAAACCGCCGTATCCACAGTCGAGATACATGAAGTCGGAGGACGAGACGATAATGTCGTAGCCGCTGGCAGTTAGGTTCTTGATGTTCGTGAGACCGCCGTTCCAGGTCTGGAGGACGATATCCTTGGGGACGGTGTGAGCGTGCGTCTCAGAATTAAAGATGTCTTCCCACATAACTAGTCGCCGGTCGGACTTGACCTCTTTGAAGATTGGGACGGCATGGTCCACCCAGTACTGGGCAACGTCGTCCCAGGTGCGCGACGAGTTCTGGGCTAACCATGTCATAATATCGCTGCTGAAGTTGTAGCAGTTTGTTTGAAGCTCGTCACCACCGACATGAAACCAATGATCACTGAAAATACTGGAAAGCTCGTCGTACACGTTTTTGACAACCTCGTACGTTTTATTGTTCAGGATATCGAGCTGTCCTGGGGTAGGTTCGACAGCTGTGTGGTAAGTATAGTCATCGTTAGACCACCACGAGTTGGCACACGACACAATGCTGGGATCGACTCGTTGCCAACCAGCTGCAGAATGTCCTGGCATGTCGACCTCAGGGACCACCCGGATGCCGCGCGCACGAGCATATGAAATCACATGGAGCAGGTCGCCGTGCGTGAATGTCTCCTGTGGAGAGTACGCATCCTTGACCATCTCCGGATAGGCATTGATGTACATCGGCCATGACTGCGAGTCGTCCAGATGCCAGTGTAAGAAATTCATTTTCGACAGTGCCATACCGTCCAGCTGTTCGAGGATCTTCTTAATGGAGACAAAGTTGCGGCCCGTGTCGACCATGACTCCACGGACAGGATAGAGCGGCGCATCATTGATGCTCACGGGTTGTTCGATCTGAAAGCCTCCTTTACCATCGGAGATGACAATCTGCTGGAGTGTGGTAAACGCATGCAGAGCGCCCCAGACGGTTCTTGCAGTGATGTTGACGCTGGGTGAATCTGTGGCCACGTCAAGTGTATACGACTCGTCGACTCCATGCTGCAGGTCAGCGGCAAGATCATCAATATGTACATCCACTGCTGTAAGCGTGGGTGATGCGGCGCGCTTGGATTTAGAGGTCGAGGTCGGTGTGGGGAACGGTTCGTAGCTGGAGATGGGAGCTGGAACAGTCGCGGGAGTCCATCGCAGAGAGATGATGCTGGTCAGAGCACGATCCCAGGCCTCGTAGAGGGTCTGATTGTAAGGCGCGTTCAAAGTGAGAAAACTAGACACAGCCTTGGGCCCTGAAGTTCCATAAGTGATGTTGCGTGGAGCTGGCAACGGGTTGACCGCAACAGCTGCGACGGAGCCCAGCTCGGCCAGAGCGGCCAGGACAGAGAGCGCGCCAGTGACGCGCATCTCCAGCAAGCAACACGCGGTGTTCTCAAACAATAGAAACCAAGGCAGTATAACTAAATCAACAGGGCAGACTATGAACAAGCAAGATACCTTGGGTGGAAAGAGGCCAGAGCTCCTTTTAAGTGAGCAAAGACGCAGCCCAGGACGATCACCATTCGCGGAGCATTCAATCTCCGCTGACGTTCATTGTTCTCTTCGGCAGACAAGGTTACCAGTTGCTCAAAGATACCAGGGCCCAATAACGGAACTATCCGCAGTGGAACATCTGGCTAGACTGTCATGTTAGCTCATTCATTAACTTCCTTGACTCTGCTCAATCAGCCTGTGGATGTCCCTGCACGACTGGATGTGGCTGGAAAACAAACGGTCGGGGGCGAGCTTAATTTGATCAGCATTCTCCATCCCTATCCGTCCCCAAGTTATCGCTCTGGAACCAATAACTAAATCATCATAGGGAATCTTCATCGGTATTTCCTTCCTCTTCACATCCGTGAAGGACGCTCGACAGGTTAATCATCAACAAAGAGAACCTGGCTGTTCACTGCCGTAAGCGGGGGAATATGGCGCACAGATAATACAACACGCCTCAAATGCCACCTCTTTATCTCCAGCGACATCAGAAATGCTCCCGTTCCATCACTACTCGAATCTTGTATTGTCTGGCGTCCGATGTTACCTCCAAGTTACATCCCTGCTGCCCGCACGGGCCATTCGTATCCGGCCTCCTGGTAAGATCGATAGATTCACGATCGAAGGATCACGGTTTATACGGCGTATATGGTCGAGTGCGCCAGAGCGAGGAAATACGAGCACCCGACCTTTCACAATATGCAGATGTAACCTGTCTTATTTAAGCGCAAGTCCACTACTGGTACCTATGGTACCTAAAAGACTCCTTGTTCGTCGGACGCAGAACCGAGATCTTTGTACGCGATCTGCTAATTATGGGCACCAACTGCCGATTACCCGACAACCCTTGCTTCTCTATCCACCTATCAGCGCGTTGGAACAACTAAGCTGGCTAACATATTGATTTTCTTGACAAGTCTTATCCTGCATCAAACGACTGACAGATATAAAGAGTGTTGTCTTCTGCTAGAGATTTTCGATATGCCGGTTCAAACCTATAACGATACACCACTTTCGCAAGTTCTTCTGAGAAATACAAGTGCTGTCAACAGGGGTCTATGATGTGGACATGTTATCGGTTGTGGTAGTTGAGTATCTAAAAGGGTCGATGAGCGATGCTTCTGACATATTCTAATCATCTAAGAGGGGCAGAAACGTTATTTAACTACTTGTTAGTTATAATTTCTCATAGTGCTTTTTTGCATAATGCAAGGATTATCGGGAACATAACCGGTGGAGCTGGTTAGATATAGATTTTATGTCATTCCCGGAGCAGTACCCGAGTTATATGCGCCGCAAAACAGAAGGTTCATTTATACATATCCCGTCAATTGCTTCATTGAATAGCATATCCATTACAATTCAATAATTCTGTTTTGCCCAACCCATTATCCTAGCGTAACCAAGATGTTTGAAGATGTGCAGCCCGGTCCAAAGGACCCTATGTTTGACTTGAAAAAACTGGCCGACAACGATACCTCCCCGCAAAAGATTGACTTGGGAGTAGGAGTGTACCGCAACGAGGAGGGCGGATATCATGAACTTCAAGCAATCAAAAAGGTGTGTCATCTAAATCTTGTATTCTTAGCATCTTTATCTGACACTGTATCCATCAGGCCAAGAAGATCCTTGATGAAACCAATCCGGGACACGACGTAAGTTAATTCCTCAACAATGCCCTGGTATATTGTTCCAGCGGCTAAGGTAACCATAGTATGAGCTCACTACTGGGAACCCGTCTTTTTTGAATAACGCAGCCACATTAATGTTCGGGGGAAACAGTAAGACTCTTAACGCTAAAAAGGTAATTTACAGACTGTCAACATGTCTAAACCAAGTCCACTGTACTGATAGGCACAGATCGCTTCTGTACAGACCATTTCCGGCACAGGAGCCTGCCACTTAGCAGCGTTGTTTCTTCGGCGCTGCAAAGCATTCGCCCAGAGCATCGTCTACGTGGGAACTCCAGCATGGGGAAACTACGAGCCTCTACTCAAGCTTGTCGGATTTGAAGTTAGAAAATACACCTACTATGATCCGCAAACGCATGTGGTCAACTTCAAAAACCTCCTTGACACCGTGACCAATGCCCCGCCAAAGAGCATATTCATTCTCCAGGGATGTTGCCAGAATCCAACAGGAGCGGACCTCAGTCAAGCCCAATGGAGGACGCTTGCAGAAGCCATGAAAAAAGCTCTTGTGTTCCCGTTCTTCGACATCGCTTACCAGGGCCTCGGTGCATCTCCCGACAATGACGTCTACGGAATCCAACTATTCGCAGAGAAGGGGTTCGAGATGGTAGTATGTCAATCCTTCTCGAAGAACTTTGGCCTTTATGGCGAACGATGTGGAGTTCTACACGTTGTTACGCCTGACGAAGCAATTTGCGCAAATGTGCGTGACCAGCTCCGTTCCTTGATTAGATGGGAATTCTCATCGTCACCGGCTTACGGTTCCCGACTGGTGAATATAATTCTGGAAAATTCGAATCTCAAAGAAGAATGGTTTGCATATGCCTCATGGGTTAGAGTAGGTACTTTTGAAAACTAACTTCTATACAGGCTCAAGGAATTATCGGCCATGAGGAATCGACTCGTTGATAATCGGAAGAAACTCTACCGTAGTTTAGCAGATGTGTACAAGGTATGTTCGAAGAAATTAGGGAGACTTCAGAATCGATACTGACTATTACAGACACCAGGAAGTTGGGAAGCCCTTCTTACAACTACCGGTCTATTTTGGTATTCGTCATCTCCTGCTCTGCTAATCGACGGTCATGCTAACTCCATACGCAGCTATTTACCTCTGGTGAAAGAGCAAATAGTCAAGTTGAGAGAAAGGTTTCACATCTATCTACCGGACAATGGGCGTATAAATGTCGCTGGTCTGAACCCTACGAACTTGGGCTCTGTTGCGTCGGCTATCAATGAGGTTGTGAGGGATGCTAGTAAGCTTTGAAGCCAAAGCATGAGCAAACGTTAGAGCCAGACGGCCCCGTATGCTTAGAAGAGTAGTCATGCAATGAGATTATGATTGAGTAACACCAATTCTGCAGCTCCATCTTCTACGTAGATCTCCGGTTAGTAGACGGGGGGATTACGTGACTGAGCTTGCAGTCCATCTGTAAGTGCTTTTTGCATCTTTGAAGGGTACAGTCATTCAAAACCGAAAGGATCCATCTCATCTATCCAATGGGATCATATCCGGGATGCCTTCCGGTCACGGTATATCAGTCACACATCGTCTAATGAGTGTCGGAACACTTCCCGATACGGCGAAACGGGAAGTGTGTACACCAGAGCATAAGGTGGAAGGCGAAGTCAATATTACGGATTTAAGAGGCCGTGTTTCCTGGCAGGTATTTCAGTAGAATGGGACTACAAGTGAATTAGAAACCGTCTAGCCTAAGATATTACACTACATTGTACAGCGCAATATGACTGTTCCCACTCCTCCTCCTTTCGGCATATACCCTCCCGTCGTTACATTTTTCAAAGAAGACGAGACGGTAGACTACGATGCATTTTCAAAGCATCTTGAAAGGCTCCTTGACGGCGGTGTGACGGGTCTCGTTATCCATGGGAGCAATGGAGAAGCCTCTCATCTCTTGCACGAAGAGCGCGCTGAGATGATTCGGGTGGCACGAAGAATTGCCGATCAGCGAAAGAAGGCGACTGTTATTATTGCAGGATGCAGTGCACCTAGTGTCCGTGAAACATTACTTTTTATCGAAGAGGCGAAGCAAGCTGGTGCGGATTATGCATTAGTTCTGCCGCCTAGTTTCTGGCCTGCCGTCATGACGAAGCCTGTGATCAAGAATTTCTACGTTGATGTATGGATATATTATCGAGATTACTTATTTATAATTATCAGGACTGACAGTATGGATCTTATAGGTTGCTGCAAAGTCATCACTTCCGATAATAATTTACAACTTCCCCGTTGTAAGCGGCGGTCTCGACCTCGATTCTGATCTAATCACCGACATCGCAACTTCATCCCCAAACATCGTTGGCGTGAAGCTCAGCTGCGGAAACGTAGGAAAGGTAGCCAGACTATCCTCGTCTTTCGACCGCAGCAGATTCGCTCCCTTCGGAGGAAAAGCAGACTTTCTACTTCCTGGCCTCATTGCAGGATCGCATGGTGCAATTGCGGTCCTTGCAAATCTTACCCCCAAAGCTCTTTCGAAGGTTATCAGTCTTTATGACGCGGGGAATGTGGCTGAGGCGAAAGAACTTCAAGCCAAGCTATCTCACGCTGACTGGACTTTGAGCACATTGGGGGTCTCTGGTACGAAGTTGGCAACGCAGAAGTTTTTCGAGTACGGGAGTCCGAGGACGCGGACTCCTTTTGTGACTGTCGGGAAAGACGCTATTGGCGTGAAGGCGCTCGAAAAGTTACAGGCAGTCATTGATGTGGAGAATGGAATCAAGGCCAATCTATAGTCTTTTAGGCAAGCGATAAATTATTGAGAATCTTGGACTAGTTCGTGTCTTTGATATAGCCTTGCTTGTCACTAGAGATATAAGCGCGAGATTTTAGATTTCCCATTCTACAAGTGTGAAATAGGTATTTTAGGATATCGGTAAAAGCAGAAGAAGAGATTTTTGTACGGGACAAAATGTTCAATTATGACGAGTAGTTACTGCCCAGAGCGATCATGACTACTTTGAATCTGAGAATAATAACAGATATGAACATGTCTTCTTTAATTATGTATATGAGCAGAGAGCTCAGTAATTCTGCTACCCTTAATATAGACAGACACAATGGATATACTCGACTATTGGACTACTATCTAGAGCTTCGCACGAGGTGTAGTGGCCAAATCTGCGCTAGATCCTGTCCTCCATGCAACGTTATCACCTGGCTTTGACTCCTTCCATTTCCACCTGGATACGCTCTGCCGGCCGTCCACGAGGAGCTTCATGACAAGATCGCCCATGACGGGTAGCATCTTAAAGCCATGGCCTGAGTCTCCAGATAGGATTGCGATAGATCTTTCCGTTTCTGGAACGTAATCTATGACAAAATTATAATCATCGCTGTCTGCGAACCAGCACAGATGGTTGTCGATTAGAGGCCTGTCAGCAAGGTGTGGCAAAGCCTCACGTAGCAATCTCCTAGACGCCTCTTCATCCTCCTCCAAGATAAAATCGGAATCTGCGAGTTTCGACGGTGGTAGAGATACTCCCGCAGAGGCAGAGGAATTGGTATATCCACCCCCCATGTGACAGATTTTCAGTTTATTTGTTGCTAGGTCTGGTTCAAAGAAAAACCCGATATCGCGCACATTAATAACCGGAATTCCTCGTAGCGTTTCTGCTTCCTCCGGACTGAGCTGAATATGGGAGACTCCCCAACATCTCGCTGTTACCTGAGACCTGGCAGATGGGACTATCCTCGCTGCATTTGCACCGACAGCCACGATAGTCTTTGCCGCATGGTAGCGCACATCACCTTTCGTCCTTGCGCCGATGCAGCGATGGGTCCCCGGTGCGAAGAGGAGTTCAGCAACCTCGCCTTCGTGAGGCCCGAGACGGAACGACACTCCTTTCTGGAGACAATCCTCATATACGGATTTCATCGCATCCGCAGCGTGAGCGTATCCAGCTAGAGAGTTGAGATAGCCACTCCATCCTCTCACAGGTCCAGAAAGTGCAGGTATCAATTTCTTGATAGCAGAGCTGTCAGGACACGGCTGTATCTTATCCTGAACTTTCGAGTGCCCGGAAATAGAGGCTAGATACTTTTGCAATATATCCCGTGATACTTTTGGTGCCGACCCAGAGGTAACATTTAGAAACCCGACTTGGTGAAAGTAGGGCTTGTACAAAGGATCTTCCTGCCATTTCTTTATCGCTTCCTAAATGGCGAATATCAGTTCTGATCTATATATAGTATGATTAATCTGGGGTAAAATGCGTACCAATGTCAAAGGAGTATAGAACGAATCAGCGTACTCCGGGCGCACTATTTTGTTCAGATCGTAGCCTGCTGAGAAGCGACTAGGAATCTGGCCATCCTTTTCCAAGACAGTGATATTTGTATAGCCTGCGGATGCTAGCTGATGGGCTGTTGCTAGGCCAAACACACCAGCACCGACAATGAGGACTGGATCATTCTTTCTGTGTTCGGAAACCATGATTATCGGACTGTTCTTATGCCTGTGCTAGCTGGTACAAGATTATGATGATGGTTCATAGTATATCTATTATCAAATCTCAAATATATTCGCGGAATCGGTAACTTTATAAGCCATATCTAAACTGCCGTACTAATCATACGATAATATGCTCTTCGGCAGCTATACATTGCAAGGAATCTGCAACTTGCCATTACATTCATGACTTCCCGCATCGTGCGGAGGTCGGTCGGGAGGATTCCCGGTGTGGATAACCGCGGCTGTAGATAAGCTGCATGTTCATCGGAATCGCTGCCGATGATCGCGATACGGACTTGATACCCTAGATAGGCAGTTTATTGGAATATTTGCCGTCGGCTATGAGTACACAATTATGTTATGTAGTAATGCGAGAGCGTCTTTCTGTGGAAGTCTTCTGCAATTGCGCCTTACTATACGTCTAATTCCTATTGTAGCATGCTTCTAACTACCTCGACCCTGGTTTATACATTAGCCAAAAAAGATTCGAAGAAAGATAAAGAGTAAAGCAAGGTAACAACTTACATTGTAAACGTCCCCGCCGATACTGGAATTGCACGGACTAATGTTGGTGTCAACCCACGGAAAAAGCCTTTTAATCCGTAGGCCTTCCAAGTCTGTCGAACCGCATCAAGTGTGGTGTGATATTGTTGCTTCTGGCCAAAACCATCTGTTTGCATTTTGCTCTTGATGACGTCCATAGGATAGTTCGTTGTCCAGAGAACTTCACCTACGAGAGCTCCGCAACAAGCAATCTGCCACTTGGGAAGTTCATCCCGCCTCTTATTTTGCATTCTGGTAATCTTCTGCACGAAAGCCTCGAAGCAAGAGAACCAAATCCCATAGCTGCCAAACTCCCGTAAAATGGTGGCCGTTTGTCCCCGATATAGTCCGCGCAGTCCAGCCTGTCTGACTATCTTTCGTACGCAATCGGCCGTTCCTGAGTAAAGGCGACTGGACTTCTCATGAGACTGAGTCTGGAGTCTTATCCTGACATGTTCGGTAGGGCCTGAAACAAAACTGTTCATAACACCAGCCATTCCTCCTGCTAGATAAATCTGTCCCAGATCGGTCTTTCCGTCAATGCTCGTATTGCTACCGTCTCCAATTGCGCCAAGGATACGGCTAAAAGCATGAAAAGATGAATACACTATGCTAATCTTTAGTTCGGTTTTGTGAGAGAGTAATCATCAGATATTCCGGAAGATTGAACATACACAAGCCCCTACTCCAACAAGCGGAGCAGCGGATCCCTTATTATGGACGAGGTTACTAACATTCTGAAAAAAGGAAGCCTTGATATTGAAGGTTTCTATAACACACCTTGTAGAAAGCTAAAGGACCTTCATGCGACCAAATATTGCGTGCAACAGTAAACATGTCTCCATTTCCCCTGGTCTGCATCCGCACTTTCATAATATCTAGAAGTCATGAAGGTTAAGATCTGACGTCGATGAAAAAGGTCCGAGAGATATACGAACCAAATGGTTGTCCTGATGACCGTTAATAATTGTACATTGTAGATATACCTACTTCACTTCTATGGCAGTAAAGTTGAGTATCGATATGACTGCCAAACCTACCAATCATAACTTGTGTGACCCCTCCTACGACGCCAACGACGACTTCTTTAGCTGCTTCTGAGACATGGTCTCTCGGAACTTTCATGGCATGAACCGAATCAGTGATTTCCATGGTGCTTGTGAAGAAATCGTATAGATATTGGTTGACAATATAATATACAGAGAATCTCCCGCTCGATGTTGTTGTTCCAATGTAGATGAGTCTGATACTTGGACCCATCACCTAGTTGAATTAACTGGCTTGCTGAATTCAAGCATTCGGTACAAGATCCGATCTTCATCCGCTAGCCTGGATGACAGCATGTAAATATCAAGTCCGGTTTAGAATATCCAAAATGTCTTATCCGTGGTAAACTAATTGTAGATTCCGGGAGTATACCCGGTGTTCGAGTGGACAACGCTGATAGCACTGCAAAAGCCAAAGTTGTTACCCCACATTACTGTTCAACGCAGGCATTATTTAGGATAGCAGTCCTCTTCGAGACTAAGGGTACTGAGCTGCTATACTACAATATGTCCTCAAAATTGGGTCAGGAAAGTTTGCATGCCACCGGCATAGGAATCCTTACAACGAGGACGAAAATGACTCTAAAACCCATGCAAATCCGCTACAAAGTTATTCAGCATCAGATACGTTGCAACTCGACCATAGGGGCACCTCTAAGCAAAGCTTCGGTTCCTACATTAAGACCTCCACTTGCGGTTCTTCCCACAGGCACACTTCTTCGTTCACTCCTTGTTTCTGCCATCTCGTCGAACCGACATCTGTTGCTCCCATCACTTTCGATCCTCTCATACCTTTCTGATCCACGGAGAGGGGCTCTTCTAAGCGTGGATAGGAACCCGGTTCTCCATGCAATACTGAAGAAGACGTTTTACGAACAGTTCTGCGCCGGAGAAAATGCGACAGAAACGAAGAAGAGCATGGAGAAGCTCAAACAACTAGGAATTCGGGGAATCATTCTCACGTATGCACGAGAGACTGTCTTCGATCACAAGACAAACAAAGCGCAGCCTCAAGGACACATATTAGATGAAAAGAACATCGACGGCAATTACTGTCCTAATATCGAAGCCTGGCGAAAAGGGACACTTGAAACCATTGATCTTATTAGTGAAGGAGATTATTTGGCCCTTAAGTATGGATCTTTTGTTGCCTTGGAGTCGAATACATACTGACCGACTGTAGATTGAGTGGTGCTGGCCCAGTGGCTATTGAAGCTTTTAATGCGGGCGAATTGCCATCGCAGCAAATGATGGATGCCTTGGACGAAATATGCATTCGCTCAAGAAACCGAAAAGTGCAAATCCTCGTCGATGCCGAATCTCAGCATTTTCAACGAGGGATTGCCCGCGTGACACTTGAATTGATGCGCAAGTATAACCGCGAAGGACACGCCCTTGTCTATAATACGTACCAAGCCTACCTGAAGAGCACCCCAAAACTGATTGAAGAGCATCTTGAAGCTGCCAGCAAGGAAGGTTTCACTCTGGGTCTCAAGCTAGTCAGAGGAGCGTACATTGCTTCCGATGAGCGAGCTCTGATTCATGACACGAAGCTGGATACTGACAACGCGTACAATAATATCGCCCAAGGAGCTCTTAAACAACATATTGGAAACTTCGGCGGGGCCGATGGTCGCCCATTCCCTTCCGTGAATCTGTTCCTCGCCAGCCATAACAAAGAAAGTCTTTTTGCAGCCTATGAGTTATACCGTCAACGCCTAAATTCGAATCTGCCCACTGTTCCTGTTCGGTTCGGTCAACTCCATGGGATGTCGGACGAGGTTAGCTTTTCGCTCATACAACTGAAGGACGTTTATAATGACAACGTCGGTCCGGAAGTCTACAAATGTTCTACATGGGGGAGCATGCGCGAGTGTCTCGCATATCTAATACGGCGAGCGATAGAAAACAGGGATGCTGTATCGAGAACAAACGACGAATATTCCGCATTGAAAGCCGAGTTGAGGAGGAGATTGGGCTTTTCTTCTTGGTTTTCATCCGCGAGTCACTAGATGCTTGAATGAACATATAGTTATGAAACTACTGTTTTGCGTCTGAGACAGATGTCAAGAAATGCCCCTGCCAAATTCACCGTTGCGAATTGGACTGTATCTTTCACAGAGAATAGAGTCATCAACCCTATCCTTCTCTTATCGCCGACGGACTATGTGACAATCCCCCGCTCTACCCCGCAGAAGCACGAAGGGTCTTCGGGCTCAAGATATCCTACTGTATCTGTGTCGGAACCCCTCCCGTAATCTTTGTGGGTCCTATGGACATCCAGTGATAGAACAAGTCAGCAGGTTATTCAAAATACCACACAAGAACTTTTCAATTAACGACTCTCTAGTTATTATATATGTGAATAACAGAAAGGCCTCAATTTACACAGTTTCTCATCTTTGGACTAGCCAGTCTATGCAGGAATAGGTCGCAATGGCATCGGAAATAAAGCAGTATACGTTATGTGTTCTAGGTTGCGGTAAGCTTCCGTGCTGTAGAGAAATATTTATAATTTCTGACGACCGAGAAGGAAACCTAGGAATCTCAATCCTCGCTTCCCTTATCGGTAGTCCTCCAGAAGGCGACGGTGTACTCCCGGCAAACAAGTTTATCGCCTGCGTTAGAAGCGATGCCTCAGTTGACAGAGTGAAGGAAAAATTCTCATCCCACTTGAACCGGTTGAAGGTGGTGAAAGAGAACAACGTGAGCGCAGTTCGCGAGTCAGACATAGTTATTCTGAGCGTCGATCCAGTAGACGTTGAGAACACATTGCGGCAATGTGATCTTTCCGATGCCCTGAAGAACAAGCTATTGATTAGTGTCGTGGCTGGATGGACTAGAAAGAAGCTAGAAACGGTCCTATATGGAAGTGAGACCACGGCTACAAACATGGAAGACCGCTGTCAGATCGTCCGCACTCTACCAAACATTGCAGCCACCGTCGCAGAATCAATTACCGCCATTGAAACTTCGGATCCTCCCCTGCAGCCTCATTATGTCCAAATCACAGACTCCATCTTCAATCGAATTGGAAAGACTGCGTATATCGACCCCAAATTGATGGATGCAGCCACAGCTGTGGGAGGATCAACGCCCGCATTTTTCTCTATTATTTGCGATGCGTTAATTGATGCATCAGTGGCTGTTGGTGTTCCTAGGGCTGTTGCACAGACCATGATTTTCCAAGCCATGAGAGGCACAGCGACTCTTCTACAGAGCGGAATCCATCCTGGAGTTCTTAAGGATCAAGGTACCAGTCCAGAAGGGTGTACAATTGGCGGGTTGATGGTTTTGGAAGAAGCTGGTATTAGGGGCCATGTCGGAAAAGCACTACGGGAAGCTGTTACTATTTCTCGTCTTATGGGGAACGTGGCTCATGTGAATGATACAAGGCATTAGATATCCCTCATTTAAAAACCTTCTGGATTTTTTCTATACCTAATATCTTGATCTTAAGACTATTCTAGATTAACAAGACATCATTTAAGAACTTTACGCTATTCTTATGTATGTCTAGGTATGATAAAAACAGCATCACCAGCTGTTTATTGTCTCATCTTGGAATGTTTCGTGGCCAATCAATCGTAGTTCTCGATTCACAATGCATCCGACCCCAAAGGCAGGTATCAACCGAAAGCACCGAGCTGCAACAGTCGAGAGCATACCCTGGCGAATGCGGACAAGTCGGTCGGAAAAGTGCATGGCGTGTGGCCGGTTATGTAAATCCAATCCGAAGAGATGGACAGGAGCAGCAACCAACTGTGTCAGAGCTGGAACGACCAGTTGGGATAGGATGGATTTAGTATGGGGATTCGCGGCTAGTGAGTTCGGAATGTAGCCCGATAACATGTCCGCCAGGGTGAACGATCCAGAGATAGTAAGTGCATCCCGTAGGAGAAATGTCACGCATACACTCATAGGGACTCGGCCGGCCACTCTCGCAGTCACTGCCGTGGGAGATGAGAGGCGTGGTGATGGTATCGTAGTCCCGCTCTGAGTATCGGCAATTGGTTTTATGGGACGATCGGAAGCAGTGCCGTAAAACTGGGCAAAGCGAACATCTTTCCACAATCCTAGAGGTACGTTTACCAAGAAAGTAGAAATGAAGATGGCGCTCTGTACAGAAGCTGTATCTGTGATCTGAAATATGTCTTTAGTTGTGGTCTCAGATAGATTTGCTGTTGAGTAGGTGGCTCCGTATAGAGACGAGACGATGAAGAATGGTTTCGATATGAAGAATCGCCGTGGTTGCCTCAGACAACATAGAGTATGTCTCTTCAGGATATCAATGAGATTGTTCTTCGAGGATGTCTTCTCAACGATGGCTCTGCAAAATACCAGTCACTTAATTGAGCGACATAGATTGATCATGAGGTACTCACCTATCAATAATTGTCACTGCAGGAGCTACCAATGTTGCAGAAACTAATGCGGAAGTGAGATCGCTACCCAGCTTTCCTAGTAAATTATAATGAGAGGGTTTTTGGATTTCTCGTGACTCTGAAGACATGCTGCGATAATGGGATGCTGCTGGACTCTACTCCCATTTCCATGGCGTCCAAAACACCACTAATTATCGCAAAGGTGAAGGTCGGAAGATTTCCGAGAAGCAACATTGTTCTTTCGGCTACTCAGCCAAATAATGTATATCTCGATCCAGCCTCGTATAGTGGATACTATAATCGTTGGTGGGTAGCTTGTCGGTAACATCTTGTGATGATAGTCTCAGACAATCGGAACGCTGTCCGCTTCTTCCAAAGAGAGACAACGCTAATTAATGTCCTATCACCAATGGTATACGTAAATAGCAGCCACCATAGATAGCCTTAGAACGCATTCAAAGCAAGCGGGTCTGTTAAACACCCACAGTTCGCCTGCATGGGTGTCCTCGGATCTCTTACCGGTGGTGAATCAAGATGCGCCAGTGTTGTTCTGCGGGGTCGAGGCGGCGGGGTTACCGTGAGCATAGCAAAGAGCGCAATAGATTCGAAATGAGTAGTATGGAGACAAGCCAATATGATGCCATTGGCAATCTATGAACCGATGGGTCAACCTACGGGTTGACGTCCGGCAAATTAATCGCATCATAAGTAGAGCTTCGGCTTTTGATTCTCCTTCAACCTTCTAGCAGTCAATTGTGTATTTGTGAAGTGACACTGAAGACTGAGGGAAATATGGCACTTATGCAGTCTATTACTTGTTTGCGTTCGAGG
Source organism: Paecilomyces sp. PK2413 (assembly GCA_023624055.1). NCBI lineage: Eukaryota > Fungi > Ascomycota > Eurotiomycetes > Eurotiales > Thermoascaceae > Paecilomyces > Paecilomyces sp. PK2413. Next base: position 2,383,832 of record JAMADQ010000002.1, read on the forward strand.
CCTCAACGCCTGATTCGAACTGGTATATCTTCATTGCCTCGAGGATCAACTGTGCCATTACGAAGCGTTGCTACAGTGCCGTTCCGGTTACCAGCTCCCAGGAATGAGCCCAATGTAAGTTTACGGGTCCTAGCTCAGTAAAAGAAATTTAGCTAACCATCTCAGCTTCAATATGAGAAAGAGTCCCCTGAACGACTTCGCTTGGAAGAAGCTTTGAAGAAGCTCCGCTCGCAACTACCACTCGAGAGTCAAATCTTCTACAATGGCAAAGCACAAAAGGCGCCAAAGTCCGTCGGACAGCCAATGCCCAGCGAGCATGCTACGACGTTCACCAACTTCCCTCTTGCGACCAAGGAACAAATTTCAGCTTCAATTGACTCTGCCCTTAAAGCAAAGAAGGACTGGGAGAACACACCTTTCGTCGACCGAGCGGCCATATTCCAGAAAGCAGCTGAACTCGTTGCAACCAAGTACCGGTATGAACTTATTGCAGCAACAATGCTGGGCCAGGGAAAGAATATCTGGCAGGCCGAAATTGATGCTGCAGCGGAATTGGCAGACTTCTTCCGCTTGAACTGCAATTACGCTGCGGAGCTTCTTGGAAGGCAGCCTGATCGTGGCAGTGATGGGATGTGGAGGTAAGCTATTGTCCCTAAACGTATATTCATTGCGCTAACATCGGGCAGCCGTCTAGACTATCGTCCACTCGAGGGCTTTGTATATGCGATCTCTCCGTTCAACTTTACTGCCATTGGTGGAAACCTGATTTCAGGCCCAGCTCTGATGGGAAATGTAGTGATTTGGAAGCCATCTCCATCGAATATCTATGCCAGCACCCTGGTTTACAAGATCCTTGTTGAAGCGGGCCTGCCGCCAGATGTGATCCAGCTAGTGCCTGGTGATGCTGAAGAGATCACTGACATCGTCCTTTCTCACCCTGAATTTGCGGGTTTGAACTTCACTGGTTCATCGCATGTATTCCGGTCCATCTACGGAAAGGTTAGCAAAGGTGTTGCCGACGGCTTATACCGTGACTACCCCCGTCTTGTGGGAGAGACCAGCGGCAAGAACTTTCACCTCGTTCATCCATCGGCAGACATTTCAAGTGCTGTTAACCACACCATCCGTGGAGCGTTCGAGTATCAGGGTCAGAAGTGCTCAGCCACCTCTCGTCTGTATCTTCCAGAATCCCGTGCCCAAGAGTTCCTTTCACAGTTGACAGCTGGGGTGAACAAGATCACAGTCGGAAGCCCGGATAAGGACCTCGGTGCATTCGTAGGGCCTGTGATCCACCGCCAGTCATTCGAGAAGATAAAATCCATCATCGATGCCAGCAACAAGGATCCGTCATTGGAACTTCTTGCTGGAGGAACATATGATGGCTCCGTCGGTTACTACATTAACCCAACTGTGTACCGGGCTTCGACGCCAGACCACGAACTCTTCCACAAGGAGATATTTGGCCCTGTCCTAACCGTATACGTCTACCCAGATGCCGAATGGTCCTCCATTCTGAAGAAGGTTGACCAGACCGGCGGCGGGTTTGCATTGACAGGAGCCGTATTTGCTACTGAGCGCACGGCAATTAGAGAAGCAGAAGATACCCTCCGGTACTCTGCAGGAAACTTTTACATCAGTAAGCCACCATCCACCTCTTCTATTCCCACGACTTGTCGAATTCACGTACTGATTATAAATAGACTGCAAAACAACAGCCGCTTTGATTGGCCAACAATCTTTCGGTGGCGGCCGAGCCAGTGGCACAAACGACAAAGCAGGCAGCTCGAATGTTCTGCTACGGTTCACGAGCCCAAGGCTAATTAAGGAAGAGTTCTTCCCTCAAAACAATTTCCTCTACCCCAGTAACGAATAGGCTGTGTGGTAAAGATACACAGTATAAAGTGGGGATGGTAGTGATTGGAGGATATTGTAAATGAGATATCCGCATAGCTAATTTATTTTATCATCACCCTAGATTTGCTATTTGAGAATATCATTTCATTTCAGTCTAATGTTCAGACAAATCCTTATGCAGTGCAATTCAATAAGAAGCACTCAAATCCACATCCAGGAAGTCATGCGTCATCATATATAGTCGACTAACCAATTCTCCAGAGAGCAATATATTAAGTATTGTGACATCCAATTTCCTTATTTACATTGAAATGGAATCTACCAGATGTTATTTTGCGCCAGCGCTTGAGACACCCATTCCGCGTCTCCGCTTTCAATCGAGTTGGCCACTGCCAGTATCTGTGCTGTTGTAAACCCTTCATTGAAGGCATACTCTTCCTGGCTTTCTCCACTGAAGTTATTTCCTGCGAATTGCATCGTGTTTTCCTGTGTGAGAGTGGGTGCTGATTGGTTAACAGCACCGCTGTCGCGAGAAACAGCAATGTTGGTAGTGATCGTAGGCCACGACGACGATAAACGATTCAATACGCCCTCCACTTGTTGTAGCTCAGACTTTCTGAACTTCGCAATCAGATTTCCGCTCGATATCATATCATCGATGATGGAATGGGACTTTTGAAGCCACGGTGAGCCGGTTTCGAGAAGCCGGGTGTCAATCACCGGTGCAAGCAACAGCACCATTGCAGACACAAAGACCGACTCAAGATCGAAGTAGAGGAATGTCTCTGAGCGGGAGCGTGACGTAAGTATAAATATGAATATATAGTTTGAAAAGTGCAACTTACCTAGTAGGCCCTGTATTTGGAGATTTCCCAGGATATTAATCATTTGAATGGAAGAGTCAATGCACATCTGCAGCACATTCCGTACTGTCGGGGAAGAATTTAAAGAGGCCGCAAGGGTGTCTGGAGAGGATATTCGGATCTTAAGAAAAGAGAACAACAGCGGCCTTGTGGCGAGGACAATGCACTGACGCGGAGTCAGCAAACGTCAAGGAATGGATATGCCATACGCAGACCTGGTGGTAAAGGAGATGTATATACGCTGCCAGCCTGGATATACCACCAGCGGAACTTTCCAACGGGATAGGTAACATTTGTCGCATCTCGTCCGCTAGACCTGCTACGCTTGCGAGTGCTGACTTAGTGCTGAGCAAAAAGCTCGTGTTAAGTCTTCCGTCAGGGCCATATATCGCTGATTAGGTTAGCCAGTGTATAAGTACAATATGATCTGTGTCCGTACTCTCGTTTATCCCTGCTATCACCTGAGACAACTTTATTTGCATGTTTAGAGCCGCCGTTCGTTGTGCTGAGACTAGAAACGTCGGTCCTTGGGTATGCAGATGATCGTCGCGGATGGACTGTGGCAGGCCAAATAGGGATGTCATTTCTCTGTCCAGTATGTATACTGTCCACCAGATTTTTCGACACCTCTGCACTAAACACTCTCCCAAGTATTGAACTGGCATATCTGTGTGCATTCCATACCCTAACGCCATACGCATTGCTTGACCGATCTAAAGTCATAAAATGCGTTAGTATTGGTTCGCGATGTGTAATCCAGGTAACTTACATATTGGTGGGACGAATGTCTAAAGTCCAAGGACTGAAGGTATAAAGCAATGCAGCACAGGATTTCCGTTGATATAACAGGTTCCTTACAGAGGACGCTTACGTCTGGTAAAAGCTGAAGAGCGAGGACAAAGAACTCGGCACCAGGAGGTTTCCTGCCATCATTCTTCCGCAACACAAATGCTTTCCCAAACGCGAGAATGACGAGGAAGTGGATATACCAGAGATTTGTTCTAGATGTTCGACTGTTCGGGTCTGAGTAGAAATCGTAAAGGGATCTCATAAACTCCTCTTCATCAAAAAGGTGGAATAGTTGGCCACAATGGAATTTGACAGAATTGATTAGATAAATGGCGTGGTCAATTGTTGGGATAACAGGTTCCTCAGGAATGGAAGTGCGGAACCCATCCCATCCTAAATCATATGCGAAGCCGTCAAACAATAGTGTCTCTGTCGGAAGGGGTTCCTGGTAAATATGCTCATAGACCATGGCTAAAACTCGTCTAGCAAATGACCAGTTTGACGAAGTCCCTAAATAAACTGTATGATTGTTAGTTCTTGTGTTCCAATACCACAGAAGAAGTATTTCACTGACAAGCCCTTCCGTTCGCAGATGACATGTATGCTGACGGTCCTGTAGAAAGCGGGTTTGTTAGACCTGACGGGATATTTTCCATCTCTTTTTCCGATGAAGCATCGCGGTCCTCGATTTGCGTTGGCTCGTCCTCTTGAACCGAACCTGCCTCCATATCTGCTTTCATAGGTTAGTGAGTATCACAACGGGCGCCAGGAAGCCAAGAATAGGTATCCCAGTCGCCTACCATCTTCGAGGATTGTCTCTTGTTCTTGGTCTGTAACGTCTGAACCAGATGGGGTGTGGCCTTTGCTCATCCGTCTCAAAGATACGATCTGTCGCTGGAGGTCGATAATGTATCTAGATCACACAATAATTAGCAAGTTCTCACCACCTAATTCTTCCACTCGTATTACCCTCTAGTCACCATCATTTTCTGGTCCCGGTCATCGAAGATGCAGGCCATATTTCGCTTGCTGCATCCATTGCACGGTTGCGATCCCGAACATTTGATTTTTTGCCGTCGACATCGTGTGCATCTGAACAGGCATTTTAGCAAAAATTCCCATTCCTATCGCGGCAGGTTACGTGCGCATTAGAAGATCTTTTTCCTACTCTGCGTTTTTCCTTCCCTGCTTCCATTTGCTTGGAAAGTCTTTTGATTCTGAATATTATTAGCGATGGATTTTTCTCTCACTTGGTCTCTGCTGCGTGTATAGCCTAGTTCTACAGTTGCTATCTCTCCATCAGTTCGAGAGGAAGCTCGGGGTCATTATCATAGTCTAGCCCGATACGGTAATCAATCGCAGCGCGTTTAGCTTTAATGCAGTTATGGATATAGCAGAATGCGGGGTAGCAGTTCTTAGAATTGAATTGGTCCTGTGGAGTGGGGACCGTTAATTGGTCTTATCTCATAGTCAGTGAATTAAGTCGAAGAACGCCGCGGGAAATGCCAGAATTCCCATCTTTTCCCGCTCCAGTTTACCACGCTTACCTAACAGAATCCACGTTCCCGATAAGAGACCGGATGCTCTCCCGACCATTAGAGATAATTATGTACGAATTAGTTACACTACTATTCTCGCATATCAGGAGATAGAGAGATGATAGCGAGAACAACCAATAATATCATATCTAGAGAATCTATGATATGATGCGGGCCAAGTCGATAAATCAATTGTATGCTGGACTCGCTTCCTATCAACTATCACACATGAGACTAGACAAATCCTATCTGTGCATCCATCCCACCTATCTATACAGAATTAGAGTTATCGGCGCAGGACCAAGCTGCCGACCCTCCCGATTCTCTGTAAGTGTCAATAATGCTGACGATAGACCCATAAGTACCACCAACCATAAAAAATGTCCCAACAAGTATAACGAAAACACTCCAGCAGACCATTAAAGCCCATCTCCGGTCAGTTGCGAGCTTCCCACGGCTCCAGTTATCGTATAGCCACATGCAACCCATCGGCTGAAATGCCATAAGTGTACCCAGCAAAGCACCCACTAATGAGACAAGGCTTCCGAAGACAGGAATAGCACTAGCAATGATATAGGCGATTACTGCGATACCAAATGTACAGCCCAACCACGTTGTCCAGTGGACTATCGTGTTTGAAACAAGATGTCTGGACCCTTGTAACATACGAACGAAAATGTACTTCGCTGGCAACTGCAGTAAAAAATTAGCAAAAGTCCTGAATGGCATGCACTGAGATTCTTACGTGAATCACAAGCGTGGTCGTGACAATTAGACCTGGCAGGGCAAAACCGTAGGCGACCTTCTTCACCATAACACCAGCGGATCCAAGGGCTGGAGAGGCGACATAAGACCCGCAATAACAGTAGACGACACAGCCAATTGTGAGATATATGGCTGTTACAGTACTTTGACATACTAGTAGTGATCGAGTATAATTTTTAGGGTCGCGCATTTCAGATACGATGGCGAAGAATGCTGGCGTTCCCGTGTAAGCGAATACGATGGAGGACACTGCAGACATGGCGTCGCTGAAACTAGGGCTGTTGACAATTTTATAGTCTGATTTCCAGGGACCATTCTGTGGCGCAGAGCTGGGGCGATCTTCTACACCAACAGCGATAGTCACGGTGAGGACTGTAAAGCTTGTTAGATCATAGGTATAGACTTAGAATGGATCCACTCACTGGAAATAAGGATACAGGTTAGCCCAACCCATGCAAGCCAACTGATGCGGCCGAGCGTCCGAATGCTAGCCAGGACGAAGCCTACAACGGTGGCAATGGCAACGAAGACAGCCGTGCATGTGCCGTGAGTGGAAACAGCATTGAGCCCGATCGATATACCTAGGATGCCAGACCCAGCGACAAACGTCCAATCTATATGGTCAGACAACAGTCACCTTCGCTGGAGGGATGACCTACAAAGACAGAACGAGAAGCCAAGAACAACACGGCCAATGTGCCCAAACATTAATCCACCGGCATCGTCGATACTGTAGACTGTGGGATGGAGAAGTTTGAAAACTCCAATCATGTAGTCAGACCACGTTGTGATAACGGCAACGGCTAACAGGATTATGACCCCTGGAATAAGGCCCAGTGTGTCAAAGGCACTTGGAATTGAGAGGACACCAAGGCCAATCTGGGTCTTCAGCATCAAGACGGTGGTTCCAAGCCATCCTACCTGGATGGTTATCAGTTCGTGCAGGACAATGGATCTTTCAAAGAGCATACGTTACGATAATTGGGACCCTCGTCAGTGATATCCCCAAAAACAGCATCATGAGTATAGCTCGTGCCATTGTGGATGTCCCCGACCTGGGAGGGAACTGTAGCTAACTCCTCTTTGGCCTTAGGCATGTCAGACATTGTGCAGAAGATGTATAATAACCATCAAGCTGTGCTATGGTCGTGTGGGGAGATTGGGTCTTTAAATTCAACTGAGGCACCTAGCTTTCTCTAATAAGGAGGTCTGTCTGCCATTGTTGGGTTTCAGAATCCCTGAAGGCTTGATAGGTGACGCCACCAATCCGTGTTATCGCTGATCTGATGCTGTTACTAGAATCGCTTCATCGGTTATGTTTTTCTCCTAACTCAGGGGGAGATACCCGGAGTCCTTGCCGACGATGGAGGCTGACGACCAAGCTTCCGCGAGCAATTTCTCGGGAGGACGCCGCGATTAGACCGGAACCTCAAGCGACGCGGGGTAACGTGCCACTTGTTAATGTTTGGTTGCTTCCCCGGATTGTTCGAATATAGTTCTGGCACATGGGATATATTGTGGGGGAGAACCAGATTCATATACCATGTTCGATTCGAGGTCATCGCCGATGACGAATGTTGGGCTGTGATAAAATATATGTATGTCTATTTCCCATGCAATTAGCAGCTCCAGAAGAGCATACAAAGACCGAATGAGAAAACATCGCAGTATCTACAGTGAAGTGATGCTAACACCATTTAATCTGATAAGAAAGTTATTGTTGATTAATTATGCTGAAGTTATCACAATTTTCGGAAGACCTTCCGGTATTTATGATAGGCAGTCACGTGAGATGCGTGCACTGCTCGCCTCCAAAACTAAAGGGCGAACAGTCTTCTCAGAGCTACAACTAGTTAATATGCGATATTATTGCTGTTACTGTCTATTATACTGGATCTACTAAATCGCACTTTGGACATGTGCAGGGTATCGCCTTTCCATTAGATACTAGATCACACAATGATCCACCGGGGTTGAAAAACCTCGGATGTTTCATCCTGCAGACCATCATGGATCCTCGTATAAGTATATCACTACCATGGATATTGTCGAACTGCAGTATTCTCGTTGGATATATGGAGTATTGGTGTGAAGGAAGAATTGGCACTGCTCGGAACAATTGAGCACCGATCAACCCCCGGATTTTTTCTGTTGGGTCTGGGGTTGCAATGCGGGGGAATTCGCGCGCCAATCCCTACTTATTGCGGTAAATCAAGGGCTAAGCTCAGATCGCGTCGTTGAGAGGCTGGCTGAGGGGCTAGACATTTCGCCATCAGCGCAGCGCAGACAAGCTGAGCAGCACCTTTTGCTGTCTCTAAAGCTCGTTTCCGTGGGCGTGAAGTCGCAGCATCCTGTCGCGACACAGCATACATTTTGAGGCTATCGCGCAGCGTGCGAACCTCGCACAATGGAGTCGAAACCGACCAATGAGAAGGTGGAGGAGGCGCGGTCGCAGTCTTCATTCGTTGATAGCGACCGCGAACAGCGCTTGACGAGGAGCCTTCTTTTCAAGCTTGATACGAGGTATCGTGCGATCGATATGGCTCCTGTATGTAACAATGCTGACTGCAGAGAATAGGATCCTCCCAATGCTAGCTCTCCTGTTTCTCTGTTCCTTCCTGGATCGTACCAATGTTGGAAATGCGAAGATTATTGGTCTGGAGAAAGATGTTCATATCACTGACCATCAATACGATATCGGATTGGCTGTGTTCTACTTGACATATGTTTGCAGGTCGGTGAAATCTGTGTTATTCAGACTACATGCTTGTTCAGCTAGTGGTTCTAACAAGAGTTGATGCAGTGAATTACCAAGTAATCTAGCTATAAAAAAGGTGTCGCCAAAGATATGGCTACCTCTGCTCACCATTGTTTGGGGCATTATTACAATGTGCTTGGGTTTCGTACGGAACTTTGCTGGCTTCGTCGCCGTTAGAGCGATACTTGGAATAGCAGAGGGCGGATTACTTCCTGGAATGGTGCGTATTGGCCTTTATGGCTGAATTGCTGCGTGCAATGACCCATGCTGACTTGACTTCCATCCTAGGTCTTGTACCTGTCATCCTTCTATCGACGGAGTGATCTAGCGTTGCGTATCGGTTTATTTTACACAGCAGCATCGCTATCGGGTGCTTTTGGAGGTAAGAGTAACGTCAACGTAAGAAGAACAAAACTGACTATATCAGGCCTTCTTGCTCGCGGATTAGCGATGATCGGGCCGCGCGGTGGTCTAGGAGGCTGGCGATGGATTCTCATAATTGAAGGGCTCCTGGTGAGAATGCCTATCTTTTCACTCTATGAACTTCACTTTACACTAACTATGTGTAGACAGTCGCCTGTGGTATGCTAAGTTTTATTGTACTCCCGAATAGCATTGATACGGCCGGATTCTTGAAAGAGGAGGAGCGCAAATTAGGGAAGGAGAGGTTATCACTTGATCGGCCATCTGCTGTTGAGGCAGAAGCGTGAGTTTACTGCTGTGTCCTGATGACGTGATTCTTCCAGTATCTGACTTTCCAATCAGTGTCGTTGCAGATGACCATGAAAAGCTAGACTGGAGGGAAGTGAGAAGGGGTATACTAGATCCGCAGATGTGGTTCTCCGCTACCGCGTATTTCTCTATACTTGCTGGATTATACTCCTTTGGTCTTTTCGTATGTGGCACCAACCCTGCAGTCCTGTTAGAAACTACTAACCGCAAATAGCTACCGACTATAATCAACGAGCTTGGTATAACAAAAAATGCAAATGACACCCAGCTCTGGACGGTCATTCCTTATGCTGTGGCAGCAGTCATCACAGGTTAGTGGTGTATGTTATCGCAAGAAAGTAACCGCACTAACCCGCCTTTCTCATAATTCTAGTTTTGGTTGCCTTTATATCCGACCGCCTTCGCCTACGTGGCGTTGTTATGCTCTTCGTTCTACCCATCGCCATAGTTGGGTACGCCGTTATTGCCAACGTTGATGACCCGTACGTTAAATATGGTATGACCTTCCTCATGGCCACCGGCATGTATGCAAGCGTGCCTTGTATCTTGGTTTGGAACTCGAACAACTCTTCCGGACATTATAAGAGGGCAACTACATCTGCAATGCAGCTAGCAATTGCGAACTGCGGTGGCTTTGTTGCAAGTAAGGTCACCCTATCAACATTTCACGGCCAAGGAGGCTAATTCTCCTTAGCATTCAACTACCCCACAAAAGATGCACCACAATATCACCGTGGCCATACGATCATTCTCGGTCTGCTAGTATTTTCATGGTTCATGTGAGTAGAATTCACCACGAACTGAAGGATCGATCGCTGATAGCCTATATTACAGGATCCTATTCAACGTATTATACTGCGCAAAAATTAACAAAGACAAGAAGAGAGGCAAATATGACCAGTATACAGGATACAACGACGATAGAGACCCTGCATTTATTCTGATACTCTGAGCGCCTTTCGGTTGTCCACCGCAGATCACGTTTTGTCAGCGTTCGATTTGTCTCTGATTTGGTTTACAGTATCAACGATGAGCGTAATATAATCAATAGGGGGGATATGGGCATATTTAATGAACTATATATGGAATACATTTTCATGACGATTAAGATATACGGAGAGATGATATTTATGGTCTTCATCAAAACTTTTTTATAAGTTTTGATCTTTACGCAAGCCAGTAGTTGACTATTATCGTTACATTACATTCCCGTTCTCTGACATGGTTTATATACGTTATCATCCGAGGCACATCTAAGCATATGAACATGATTGTAGGAATAGCTTCTGGCAAATATTAAAAAGCGATGACAGATGCACTTTCAACGTTCTCCACTACGCACCGTCCGCAACCTCGGTACCATTATTTGCCTACGACAGACAATCGCCATCGGATTGTCTCCACTGGCTACAATCTGCTGCTTCCCGAAACGGTCCCGTTTCTGATAATTTACTTGAGTACTTACACCGATCTATGTTGGAGCTTTCCACACGTTTGCTAAAGGAAATTGTGGATAGCCTAAGGCTCTATTCGAAACCTCTCAGAGCCCCTTATCGTTAACTATCACCATCTGATCCGGGCCACTGCATGCTTTTCGCCTTCCGTGCCGTCGGTACACTTGATATCTGTATAAATGAACCCAGCCTAGTCTTTACTTCCCATCGAACATTTCGTGTGCAAGAACAAGTCAATGACACCGTCACTTAATGTGGACAGTTCCTGAGGGATCTTAACGAGGAATTTGCTTATTCTGCCCAGACAGTCCCTTCTATTACTGAAACCCACTCTAGATTACCATGGCGTTTTTAGTCATCTCGGAAAGGGACGATACGCACTCGAGATGACGATTCTCAGATATCGCTCGTGAATAACAGATCTACTGGAGATATTGTAGTTCTCAGGGAACTAAGAATCAATGTCGCAGAGCCGAATGGATCGGAACCTCTACCCAGTGGCACGTGAATCAGCACCCCAGAATACCGTCGATATCGACAAGCGAAACCCATGCCGTTATTCATGCTATGTCGACGAACTGTACAGCACATGCTTTTCGCCTGAAGTTCGAATGAAACAATCAATTTCAATCCAGCATACTTTATTTAAAGCAACACTGACCAGGTCTAATAATTCAGATTGGTCTATTTGACTAATGATCCGATCTGTAAATATTTGCGCCCCGTATTATTTTGGTAGTCTTAGAGATCTACCTTTTGAAGGATATACATGTACGTTTACGTGATATAGAAATTGTGCCCACGGCCGAGATACAAGGTTGATGCGGCGTTGCAACTATATTTGGAGTGCTGGAGTCGATTCGGTGGGATCTCAGGATCGTGCTTCTGAAGATAAGGATCTAAGAATAGTGGGGTATTTAGCTTGATCACCATGAAGTATGTGCAAGCCGTACAGCGAAGAAAGACCTCCGATATTTATATTTCAGCACAATCCGTCAAGCTTTTGAGTAGCAATTTTGATCCTATACAACGAAATTGTATGCTTCTTCGTAAACCAGCTTTCTGGGGCCTCGAAGTGCGTATTCGAGCACTCACCAAGTGAGAGAGACCATATGACGACCCGAGAGTTCTGCCAAAGACTGGCCCTGGAGATTTACTAAAACTCAGATCTTCGACTTTCTTGGGCCAACTTTAAATTTGTTATCCGCTAGTACCTGGACTTCAAGGTATAGATATAATCGACTTTATCTCTCTTTCTCTTGGTGTTCGCATTTTTCTTTTCCGAGTCTTCCCACTGATCGGCAAAGGAAGCCAGAGAGCTTGTTCATGTGACCACAACCGTACATATTGGCTTTCGGAAAGGCGCGTAGCTCTAAAGTAATTATCTCGAACTCCATTCAAAAAAAAAAAAAAAACGGTCAACATTTCTCTCCGTCAATTGACACATACTATATTGGAAAGTCCACGGTCTCAGTCAATACTCGACAATGTCCACGAGTGGCAGTATGGAAAGGTTCTTAATAAGCCCTTCTGTATTCTGGTGTTCTATTCCGCTAACCTGCTGTCTTACAGCCTTTTTATGTCTCCGGCGTTCACTTTTCTCGTCGGCCCAGATAAGACAGCTATGACTGTTCATAAGGCTCTGGCAAGAGGCCTCTCAGACCCACTGCACGCTCTCATGAATAACGGCCAGATGAGCGAGTCAATATCAGGAGTCGCTACGCTGGAAGATACTGAGGTCTCTGTCTTTTCTGCGTTCTGTGAGTTTGCTTACAGAGGATATTACCTGCCTCCGCCTGTTAAGGAGGACCATTCCACGAAGCCAGAAGAAGACGGAGGAGTAAAGAGAAAGCTCTGCGAGCTAGACGCAGCTCCTACACCCAAGAGTTACTCTCCGAAGCCTTTATCTGACAGATCTAAGAAAATTTGGCGAAGGTTCCTTCGACGCACGTTCGAAGCCGGTCCGTGCAGAGCACAAGGGCACTCGAAAGATCGCGAAGCCATGTTCCTCAATCTCAAAATATATGTTTTCGCAACACAATATCTCATAAAGCCATTGCGTGACCAGTGCCTGAGTCGCATTTACGAATCTCTGAAGGAGTTGGAATTTCCTGCAGAGGAAAATACCATGGCCGACATTTGCATATTTGTTGAACGCGTGTACACACAGACAGAGAGACAGGAAGCATTTGGCCCTCAGTTACGCCATATTGTATCCCTCTATGTAGCATCGAGAGCAGAAATTCTTTTCCAGCACAAAAGAATGATCTCATTAATGGATACATATGGAGAGCTGGGAAGTGATGTAGCTCGTTTGCTAGTTGGTTGACTGATTCAAGATAAACAAGCGTTGACTGCATTCCCAGTGCTGGTATCTCACTTTCAATATACTTTTTTTCTGCTGATATTCTTGTTACACCTTTGATACTGGACGGTTGAAATAGTCTAAAGCTTTGAAATGCAACGATTGAATAATTAACCTAGAAAAACATAGAAGCAGCAGCAAAAGAAAGCCATGATTCTCACACAAAGACACTTGTAGTGATTATTTAAGTTCCTCAGTTTAAAAGTGTGTTTTCACGCGCTGTGTGATTGATATCGAAGAGTAAATGAAGAGTGGATATCTAACTACTGATAGTGGTCCTCAATGGACGGCAAGTATTCTGATTGTTTTGTCTATTTTACAATCCGATGGTAATGTAATACAATTCTACCTCTTAATATATGCACACCAAAGAGCCCTTTTTCTTGTACTATTATCGTCTTCAGCAGGCGTCGAAAAATACGGAAGCTAACTGCATCCGCTCAGGGCAGACCGATCGACGACATCAATTCTGCTATCACACAATGTGCTTCAAGAGAACCTTGATGAACCCTTCTTCCTTCGCTTTGTTCCTCGGGAAATAGCGTCCAGTCTTTCCAGTATAGGCCCGCAATTCTTTCAATGTTTTGAACTTTTTGACAACAGTTCCATCAGCGCGACTATCCAACAAATCGACCAGGTTAACATAAACTTTCGAAAGAGCCTAAGCACCTGTAAGTCAATAACCCGTTTAATTCAAGCGATTCTAGTATGAGTATTACCATCTTGCATTTCCTGATAGAATCAAAGACATCAATTTGCAGCTCGGCACACAAGTTCTGCCAACACTGAAGACGAGAAAATTCAGTCCCATAAACATTTTCGAATTCTGAGAACATGCATTTCGACCACATCTGGCGATATCTCTTCGAGCCGACCTTCCATTTCCGCTGTGCCGCTAGACGAGAGAATTCGACACTCACAGGGGCAGAAGGGTTGCGCACAAAGTCTGAGAAATCCTCGAAGAAAGATCCTGGATGAGCGGCCATCGCGTGGGATATAGAAAATGATGCTTGAAAAGTAGTTAAAGAACTGGCTCTGTAAGACCTCTATATATACCCGGGTATTTGAACAGTATCTGTTTGTTGCTTCGCTGTCAAACGAGAACATCCATCACAAAGACGGCGTTTGTACCCTCGGGTGGACCCCATAATAACAGACAGGGAACTCCCGACCACCTCCCATTCTTTACATCTAGCACGTAGTAGGTCTTGCTTGATGACATGTTGAGGCGAATTGCGTGGAGGCAACAATTGCATTCCTGGCCGTGCACTGTTTTGGGCACCAACATAGTACCAACAACTAGACATAAGAGGTCATCTGGTTGGTTGATTTCTAGTCGACTGTCCAGGGACTTGGCCATATAGTGCCATACTTCTACATGAACGAGGGCGAAATGACAAGGCTGGCTTATCAGGATAATGATAAGTCGATATATGTGGTTGGTCCGTTGGTGCCTGAAGCTCGACCACTTTCAACACCTCCTGCGCCGCGAAACAGGGTTGCGCCTCACCTTTCCATGTAATAGATATGCAGCTTTAGACACAGAGACCTCTTTAGAATCAGAATGTTCCCTGCGTGGAGGGTTATTCCGGGAGTTTGAGGTAGAAACTCGCTCAGCTTTTCGTCGTCAATATTATGTGTAATTGAACGGAAACCATATTATTTTTTCCATGGTTAGCTTCCAATATTTCTATCACTATCCTGAAATATCCCGCATAGATCTTCAACGCCGGTTAATACTGTGAGGCGCAGTCGACTAGGCTGATTTCTGTCCACTGTGGCAGTGATGTTTCATCGTTGCTGCGGCATCTGCCTGCAGCCTCTATCTATCGGCTTCTGACAACTTCGATCGCATTAAAGTTCCTGGGAAGCTCATGTTATAGCACATTGTCTGCGTGTTTATTATTTTATAGTTTTCTTTGCAATTGAAGCGACAATGATTCTTTCGTTCTGAATGTCCCAGGACACAATAGTGGTTATTAGACCACAGCATGCTATTCACTTCTTAACCAAACGCGCTAGCTAACTGCACATCTCCCAGTACTCAATGCCCCAGACCTACTCCCTTTATCAATCGACTCGGTTTATCTACATAGAAAGAATCGTAGACTTCACAGATCAATCGTGGGAATTTCAGCCATGTGTAGCTTTGCGCTTCCATACGGTCGCAGGGTGACATTGAAGGCATCGCCTAAACACTTTCGATCTCCCTTCAGAATAGGCCACCCGGGAACTGAACCTCTGAATAAAGGCCAATCGATTAGACATGCCTTGGCAGTCATGTACATCGGCAACTGGCCATCATCCCATGTCGGTTGAGGAAGAGCAGTATCTTCACCTCCATCGTAATAAGTTATCGTTGAAGGGTCAATAGCCACGTTCCACTCAGTGTTATTTAACATCTGGTAGTCATGCGCCTCTGGTGGGTAAGTACCAGGCGTGAAAGGTTGCTGGGTGTCGTAGAGCTTCGGTGGGCCTGATGAAACCACCGGTGGGATATAGATCGCATAGAGAAGGGGACCTTGGTAAACAGCGATCGTGTCATTTGCGCGTGGTTCGGTGCGAAATTTTGACGATACTTCATCAATATTATATTTGATGGTAGTAGTCCCTGGGAGAACATGAATACCCCGTAAACCGGATTCAGGGTCCAATTCCCCCGCCTGTTGTCCCTTGTCTGAGCTAGACAGAGTATTTCCGGTCGCCCATCCTGGAACACGCACGTAAAAGTCGAACGCTTTGTCTGTAGTTATAGTATATGTTAATACATTTCGGAAAGGGTAATCTGTCTGACAGTCAATGTCGACATTTCCTCCGGCAACTTGTGTCTTGACATGGCTCGGACTCAGAAGAGCATGAACGAGTCCCGCATCTCCCTTCTTTAACCAGCTATACATAGTGAATTTTGGATATCCTTGTGGATGGTTAACAGTACAACAAGGGTAGTTTGGTTCAAGTCCGAAAGTTTGCCCCACGGTGTTTACATTCCAGAATGGTGTTGAGGATAGGTTCTTTGAGTATGGTTGGTTGGGCTCTGTCATGTATTGGTGACTCCACCAGTCCCCGGATATGGCAGCAGGAAGGGCATTGAAAGCTGCTCTCTCGGTACGATCTGCGTAGTCGTTGTCGCCTATTGCTAGGTAGTTATATGCCAGAGAGTAGATAGTCTCCACGTCAGTGCAGAGCTCAGATCCATAGTAAGGATTGACGCCAGCTAAGCGTTCGTCCGCCAGAATGGTGCCAGATGCTGCTCCATGGTATGCAAATGTCCAATCAACCTGGTTCAGTGTATAGATCAGTATATGCAAGTCAGCTTGCGACTGGGACTGGGAAGGCGCATACACCGTTCTTTGCTGTTTCAAGTAGACTGTCATTGAAAGTAGACCTCCGCAGAACAGCTGCTGCTTTCAAACCTACCACAATGTCAGTACGAAAAGGGGAGAGCGCCAGAAGCAGTCACTTACCCTCAGCAACAGTTACGCCATGCAAGAACGGCCACTGATCAGTTGTTACCGATGCAGGAACATCATAAAGGTCTTGCGTCACATAAGTACCATTCGTGTACCAAGCCTCCCACTTTGATCCAAAATGGTGGATGAGATCGATGTTCTCCTTTAGAATATCGGTCTGGTTACCAGGATAGTGGTCTATCAGCCACTGCAGACTAACAAGCATATCCTCTGCCCTCGACATAAACCAGACATAGTCTGAGGGACTTAATTTGTCTCCTTCATGCCATATCATCCCCGTGCCGTTATTCTTGAGCATCGTGTTCATCAGACCATTAAAGCGATGCAGCGCATCAACTATCGGTTTCTCATAAGTGGCATTCGCTTCAACCAGGTTAGTCAATCCCAGGAAAAGCAAAGTGCGCGCCCAGATCATTCGTTTCCCGCCAACCAGTGTCTCAGGGCCTATCCATCCATCAGGCTGGATGCGGTCCAAGATAGTTTGGACGACATAATGCACATTACTCTTGAGTCGCTCATCTTGTAGTGTATAAGACAGCGGTACCATTGCATTTACCCAATACGGAAGTGCTTCGTTAAGGTCACTGTATTCGGAGTCGCCGCCAATCCAGCTGGAGTTTGCGACAAACGACCAAAAGTCAAATAAGTGCCCACCAAGACCGGCGGCAGACGTCTCGAGTTCTGTTCGGAGCCAGCCATTTGGTGTAATACTACCCAGAGACAATGGATCAAGAGCAAATGGAACAACTAAAGACGGTCACCATTTATCCAGGATATCATATTGAAAGTCAATCACGTACGAACCGATCCAGTCCCTTCATTTGTCGTCGCAAAGGTCGCTGTCGATGTCGACAGCACTAGTATGCCTTTCCATAAATCAGTAAGGCGCATAGTGAAAGGCTCTTCTAGTAGTGATTGGAAATGCGACGATATAAGCGTCGTCACTAACTAGTTATCACCACCAGTGAGTAATCGGCTAGCGAGTAATTTCAATGCGTCACTCTTTTACCTGCTGAATTGCCTCCATCGCGATCAAGATAATACCGAGGGTGTTCCCTCGATATTATATACTTGCTCACAAATTGATCTAGCTGCCTTGTTCCAAGGTCTCCACGCACCAGCGGGGATCGCGCATCCAAAATGTAACATTACTGACTACAGTCGGGACAGAGAGATAGCCGATTCGACAGTTAGTACAGTATCTCCAATCGGTTATGAGAGATCTAGTAAGCTAGTCATGCCCACGATGCTTCGGCCAAGGTCGGCCAAATCATCATTTGTTCGCTTTTCAGGATGCAATAGTACGCAGGACCTAAAGAGAAGCGATCTGCGTCAATGGATATTCTATTTGGGAGAAAAGTAAGGCCACCAACAAGATGAGCATCGAATCAAACCTTGTTGTAAGAAAACAGTATTAACCGTATAAACTAGTGCAACTGCAGATCGATACCAATTCAAATCTCACGTCCGGCGGGGTAAAGATTCGTTGATCTGGGGATCGTATGTATGTCAGCTGACGGTTCTGAGAGAACGTTAGAAGATCCGCGCTGCGGTTATTATGTGAGCGTGTCGGATCTGAAATAGTACGCAGGTTGGCCGAAATCCTTGTTGAAGCCGAGATTGTCAGTCGTTCCATCGATTTAACCGAACGCATGCATTCTAGTCAGTTTGTCATTTAGCTAATGACTAAGGTGACTTTGCTTTTCAATTTGGTCTTTACAGTTATTGTGATACTGGAACAGAATAATAACGGGGCTTGTATATTCCGAACTCTTATTGATAAGTCCAACGCGGTTTCACGCAGATTCAATCTCAGCTGACTTTCCTGCGAATTCCTCCTTTGCAGAAGTTGCGAATTCCGTTTCTCGTTCGTGATGTTTGCGCTCCACCGTTCGACCTCCTTTGCTACTCCACACACCACCAGTAATACCACCCTTATCGAAAAGATGGTCCACATCTTCTAGTTCCAACTGGTTTGTCTCAGGGAAGAAGCAGTACACAATTGGAATCCACAGGAAACAGAAGACAGCGAAAATTATGAATGTCCGCCACTGGATATTCGCAATGGCAATGGGCGTGATTTGCACAACAGTGAAGACGCACATCCAGTTAATGAAAGAACCCAGAGCTTGACCTTTTGAGCGAATACGGGTCGTTGTAACTTCAGATGGATAGAACCACGGCACTGGTAACCATCCAATACCCAGGAAGATCTGGAAGATGAACACCATGGCTGTAGCACCGTATGCGGCAGACTTTGTTTCTCTGGAAAGCAGAATCGCAGCAAGACTGAAGCAGAGACAGAGCCCTGATGCGGAGAACATTAGAAGCGTCCGGCGACCAAACTTGTCCATTGCCTGTTATCCAGTTAGTGTTTCCCCATATGACATGAGCGGGTATACGACTCACCCAAAGAGGGATTATGGACCCCACGAGGTATGTCAGAGAGGTGCATCCTCCAAGAATCAAGCTCAGCGTTCTTGATAGACCCATAGTTTGCTGATAGACGACAGGGGCATAGTAATTTATCATGTTGGAGCCAGTAAACTGCTGCATCACATTGACAGCCATGCATAACACAACGCGGCGGAAATTCTGCACTTTGCCCCCCGTCAAAAGCTCACTGTATCGGAATGGGCCTCCGGCACTCTCGGTCTCGATTCCTGTCTCTATCTGTCTCCTGAAATACAGAACGTCTGGGTGATCAGGTGTGACATTCTTCCCTGGGTGTAGGCGGGCAAGGACCTCCCCAGCAGAGTCGTTGTGGTTATTAAGAATAAGATAACGAGGCGTCTCGGGTAGAGGAACCATCTGAAGCACGAGGAATATCGCGAATAAAGCTTGAAAAGCAATAGGAAAGCGCCACTGGATTGGACCATCGGCATAACTTGATGCTGCCGTTAGCATACGCCATATTGCGGAGCCGGATGTGGCCACCATACCTGAATCCAAAGTCAAGCCAATATGCTATACATAGGCCGACAATTGTGACTGTGCCCTGCAAACTCAGCAACATTCCTCTCTTGGAGGGGTCACAAAGCTCGCTTTGATAAGCGGGAATGTTGGAACTGTTGAAACCATTTCCCTAGAAGATGCCCAGTGTCAGATTCAATGCCAAGAGAGTAATAGTCAATCCTGATTGCGACTTACCACGCCGGTTGCAACCCGTCCAACCAATAACTGGGCCAGTGTGGTCGACGATGCAAGAATTATGGTCCCGACTATCATTGTCGCCCCTCCGAGCATAATCATAAACTTCCTGCCAGCACGGTCGCCAAGGAAAAGAGATGCGAGCGATCCAACAGCACATCCAATCTATTGTAACGAAAAGTAAGTAACAAGCTCATTAATATCTGAGATGTTTCTTTGATGGAGTCAGATGGCCTTACATCGTAGACCGAAACGATGATTCCTTGTAAGTTCGTATCTGGCGAATTGAAATCTTTACCAAACTGATTATTCGCTCCAATGATGCCGCTCATCACGCCCCTGTAGTATAAAGTCAGAAACTCCGTGGCCGAGCAGATTCAGCGCGGGTTGATGCGAGAGGTAGCATACTGGTCGTATCCAAGGAGCAAAAAGCCCTGGCAACTCGCCGCTGTTGTCATATTGGTCAGTGTCTTGTGTTCACGAGATTTAAATTTCTTCGTAAAAGACGCACCGGTAATGGCCCAAGAGAGCCATTTCCCTCTTAGCCAGTTCGATCCCGTCACCAAGAACATGACTCTCGAGTCCAAAGGGGATCATAAGCTCTATACTTGGTGCAGAGTAGTTGGAAAAAGAAGGTAGAACGCGTATATAGAACAAATCAATTTCACTACCTAGCTTCTACATCTCTCGTCTTCTCGGATCATATTCGCACGAACTCATCGCATTACGACACCCCATGGGGTCAACCAAACACTCGGGGTATTCTAACCCGGGCAGAAAGACTGTCATACCACGCATCTCCATTTCCAAAAATGGGTATCCGCGGGACGATCTGGGGGAGCTTGGGTATATCCATGGGGAGAATATGGGGTGAAACGTGGAGAGACATGGACTGGATGTAACGTTGCGGAGAAATGCCGATCTTGTTCATCTCTGACATAGTTTCGCTATCTCGCGGTATTCTTCTCCCGAATAGCCAACATACGGCCACCATAACAGACACGGTTGGTTTATATTGTTTTAAGAAGAGACTCCGGGCTACAATGGTATATATTATAGGGCGGAAATCATTTAGTCGGCATTAAATGAAGCGACCAGGGTTATTCAGCGAATCTATCTCCAACTGACAACGGTGATATTCGACTGAAGTTAACGAAATTTCCGCAACAGTTCCAAATTCTGGGAGCGAAAAATTTAGCTTAATACGTGCGATTATTGAGCCATATAACTGCCTGACCTAGCAATATGCATTTACTCTTCCAGTCATGCAATGCTTAATGCGCGGAATCCTCCCACGTCAGAATAAGGCATTTTTAGTACTTGTTAGGTGCATAACCAGCGACCCAACTTCACAGACCTGATTCCGGCTTGGCTTCTACAAGATATAGCTTAAGTCAGATATTAAGAATTAGACTGTGGCCCAAATGGGGAAAGTAAGGGAGAAAATAACATACAGTTCGCCAATAAATATATCGACACCGCAATCCACATACAGATCATTAATGGTTCTCTGTAGGCAGTACATATAGAAACTGGGAGCATTCGGATCACCAGCCATTTGAAATAAGCAACATCACCCTGCAGTGAGCTTAAAACTATTTACGGGCTTCGTTGCTCACGCTTTCAATAAACATGTCAGGCCATCATTTAATTGGTCAGATTTTAGCTCTTTTGAGTACTGTTACATCCGATGCAACCAGAAACCCGCACGCTCCAGAACGTCCAAATCTCTCACCTGTAGACTCCCTTGTTACCGATGCTATCTAGACATCCAAGCTGTCGTGGTCCTGTTGAAGTTAGAGTTCCTAAATAAGCATATCGCACGCTGGAGCTGGACTCTCATTTGCAAGCATACTCCTGGGAAGATTAAGATACTTTTTCGAGAGCTAGGGAGCACTCAATTGCTGATCACATCATACAAAGAGTTCAATACAGCCACCACAAACAACATAACGCCATGGTGAAAAATGATCCTGCACTGCAGGCGTTTCTCTTGCCATTGAGGATCGAGATCGATAGGCTGTATCGCTTATCCTACCGTCTGTCGCTAACATATCGCGAGCTAGCCGCAGGCTCGGCGGACCAGTTCTTCCCCACTGCCATAACGAGCCTTCCAACGGGACACGAGAAGGGGCGTTACCTCGCGGTTTACCTTGGACTAAACTACCTTCGAATAGCATTTATCGAATTGCTCGGTGAGGAGCAAGTAGGGAAACGGTCCCATGTCCGACGAACATTAGAAAAGGCATGGCCCATTGAAAATCGTTTACGCCAAGACCAGGCAGATTCTCTGTTTGCGTGGATAGGGGATTGCATTGCTGAAGTAATTCATGATGATCTGGCTAACTCGAAGGGCGATGCACCGGAGGAGGTCACCATGGCTATTTCATTTTGCTTTCCGACTAAGTAAGCAGACTCAGCTGACCGGTGATGTGCGTTGCATTCATCTTGCTAATCGCTTATGTAGACAGACGCTTGTCAATGAGGCCATCCTGATGCCGACAGGGAAGGGTTTCATGATAAAGACATCACTAAACCTTCATCAATCACTGCTTGATGGCTACGAACGCCATAAGACGCGCCATGACTCGGACCTGGACGAGACGTCCGCAAAACGACAGAAGAGATACAGGCTACCCAAACTGAGAATCACCGTCATGACTAACGATTCCATTTCTACTCTTGCATCTCTTGCGTACTCGATTCGCGCTCTTCCTAACACTCGCGTTGTCATGGGTCTAATCGTGGGAGCAGGTTGCAATGCTGCCGTGCCCATGAAACTAGCCGATCTGCAAGAGCTAAAAACACGCCATATTCGAGAACAAGAACCAGAAGCCGAGAAAACTATTGTCTCGACAGAATGGACGCTTCGAGGTGCGTCAGGTCCCCTGCAAGAGCTGGGTATTTTGACCAAGTGGGATTCTGAGGTCGATGCGCATTCGAGCCGGCCTGGGTTCCAGCCGCTGGAGTGTATGGTTGGAGGTCGCTTTATTGGAGAGTTAGTTCGGACCATCTGCTTCGACTGGTTCCATGGGTCTCTACTCGTGCCTCGTTCTTCTCTCCCTACGAAATTGGTCGAGAGGTATAGCTTAACGACAGACTTTCTTTCCCTGGTTGTAGCATCGAGCCATTCCGACGAGCAACTCGCACAGGAACTCTCGCAGAAGCTTCCTGCTCCACACTCTAGTGAGTGGAAATGGACTCCTGAGTACGCAGTTCATATGCGCTGTATAGCAGCTGCAGTACAGGATCGATCCGCTGCTTTGGTTGCTGCTGCAACTGTCGGGCTTCTCGCTTGTACGGGTGAGATTCGACTACGCAACACAGAGTCTGAGGAGGGTATAACAACAAATGACTCAAACAACGCAGAGAATAGCCTGAATCAAGAGCACCGACTCGTCTTTGGAGGGTCATCAGCGACAGGTTGGCAGAACGGGCCTGAAGAATTGGTTGTGGCGGTCTCCGGCGGTGTCATGCAGCATTATCCGTACTACAAAGAAACTATTCAGAGATATATCGACAGACTCATTATAAATTCTGGACCGCAAAGTGAAGGGAAGAGCATTTTCCTTCGAGAAGCCAGTGACGGCGGTATTATTGGCGTCGGAGTCTTGGCTGGTACCGTGGCTGGGGAGATAAAAGATATCGTCGGTACTACTATGGATGAAGGGCATAAATTGGAGACAAATCCTACCAATACTACCGACTCTTGAAGCAAGGTCTATATTTGTTGCAGACTGTGTACCCTTCTGTGAGAAGTGCGTTCATTTGCGGTTCAGATTCTGCTCTGTTACTCAAAATAAACAAGCTTTGTCGTGGATCTCATGCTCTCGGAAACTAGTCATTGACTCATACTACTAAGGAGCCCAAGACGGCATCCCATTTGTTAATACTTTGGGAATTATTATTACATACATATAAAGTGCACAGACCTACAACAAGCAAATCCCGGACAGTGGGTCTATTTTCACTAGGTATTATGACAGACAAGGATCGAGGTTCTGGACTATCAGTTCTAAAGTTCTCCAGTGAGTATGTTCCGCAACTTTGATAATTACGGCCCCGTGCTTATAAAAGAAAAACTACGCTTTGAGTCACATAGTGTGGGCACTCAGATTATTATACCGTGTAGAAGTTTGTACTAGACAGAGGCATTTATGGTGAGTCAGTCTCTATGGACTCACATATTCACCCGAACTATATAATCCTTCAAGTCTGATCTTTCTTGAAGACAATAAATCCAACTTGCTCTTCACTTACCGAGAATCATTCCAATTCTCCAAGGCATTACCTTGTGGAAATCGACAATGTCAACAGTGCAATTCCCAGGATTGCTTGGCTCAAGAGCCTTCATCCGACCTCTATCGGTAGCTGATGCCGAAAGTGGCGTTGAGGTCGAGAGCGTATTCCCACCGTCAGAACGATGCTCCAAGGAGAAGGTCCGACAAGACCTCAAAATATTCCAAATTGACAATAACAAACCATGACTGACTTTTAGTAATAGTTCATCTACCGCCTCACAATTTGCCCACAGCTTTGCTTGGGATTGTTCGTTGAGAATCCAGAGGCCGAAGGAAAGCCCATTCTCGTTGGACATGTCATCGGAAATCGGGTTGCCCGCGGAATCATCAATGGTTCAATGGATATGTCTCAGACCTGGGATGGTGGCAACGAGGCGGTTATTCTTGATGGCGAGGTAATTGGAAACGACCCGAATGGTCATAATATCGGTGTCCATTCTCTGGCAATTAGGTCAGAGTACCAAGGAAAAGGAATCGGGAGAGCTCTCATGAATGAATATGTTCGGTATCTGCGGAGTTCTCCAGCATTATCAGACAACATTGTGATCATCACCTATGACCGTCTTATCAAGTTTTATGAAAGTGTGGGCTTCAGGAACTTGGGAATAAGCGATTGTACTTTCGGCGGTGGGGGTTGGAATGCCTTGGTGAGTTTCTTGTAGGACTACTGTGGCTTATTTACTCCCGTACTGACGAGGTTTAGGAACTGCATCTTTAATTACATCTGCAAGATATGCTGAGAGGCTGATAGCATAAGATATTGATCAGCGGGTCTAATATCAAGTTAATGGTAAATCAACACGGCGTCAATAAAAACAAAAGCATACAGGGTAGGGGTACATTCACTTTCATAGATTTTAGTTAGTGAGAGAATATACTGGAGACTTGTGGTCGCTAAACGACTGTGAAATATTTTGTGGCTTGTCTACCAAGTCACATAAGCCATAAACAACCTTGTTGAAAGTGGTATAAAAAGCTATTTGGGAGGGATAGGAATCAATTTGAGATGATAATTATGATCTGTGGATTGCAGGTTTACTCTCAGTAAAAATGGCCATGATTAAGACTGAGAATCAGCTCCAAATATAAAGTGCTGTACCGGTTGTCTGCCGTCCAAACTGGACATGCCCAACACGTGGGGCCAAACAAAACAACTGTCAGAGCCAGTTCTAACCAACTAAGAATTTATTCTCCAAACACAAGGAAATAATCTTCAAGGCTGAACGCTCAACCTTCCAGTATTTGGTGTCTGCTGTTGACAACTTACCTGACATAATCATGTTTACTGATCTTGCACCATCCGAGATCTCATTCCAAGAGGAACTGTTCAGCTCGCGCTTTTCTGTTATATTCCTTGTGATTGTGCGGAAGACAACATGCGTAATGAAAGTGGTGAGATGTACCGATGTACCACCTTCACTGTCTCTCAGCGTGGACCTGACTGTGCCAGCACCATGGTCGTGGACCAGGACCGTTCTATGCACCGACCGGCCGCGAGAAAAACATCTTTATCTGCGAGTCGAGTGCATACAAACGTCTCCATGGAACCGGTCTCTGCGATCGCGGCATAGTACCGAAATTCTACGGGATTATTGAACCGCTTGACCCAACGCTCTGTCAACCCCACCTGATGATGTTCTTAAATGATGAATATCTTCCAACTGCAATATTCCTCGAATATATTCCCGACATGCGAATGTTTCATTGGGCAAACTACACAGAGGAGAGGAAGGAAAACTTCCTCAAAGGTATTCAAGAAATACATCGAGCATTCATTCAGCACAGCGATATCCACCCGAGAAACATGATGGTGGTTGAGGGTGATCCGAAACGGGCGATCTGGATAGATTTCGACCGCGCACAGACTTTTGATTAGTTGAGCTTGAACGAGAGGCAAAGACGTTGGATAGATTTTGAGCATGAGATTGTGAAGGACGTGCTAGATCGCATGGTATGCATTCCTTCGTTATTATGCTTCGACAGTGAGACTGATACATGGTTACTTACTAGGCAGCGGACGCTCGGGAAGGATAACTGAATCGCACTGCAACATTTTATTACTGATTTACCTGGAATACCATTCGCATAGATAATTCTATTTTCTATATTATTTCTGAATATAGTTAGATGTCGGCTACGGACGTAAGCCGTGGCACGCAGGGATACGCCAAGAACGGGATGAGTCTGGAACGGCGTAAAGTATGGTAAGTCTGTATAGCGATTACTTACGGTACAGTAAGTAACAGAAGAAACGAGCACCTTTCGCCCATCGCGAGCCCCCCGAAGAGAGCAAGGCAACGAGAAAAGCAGAAGACACGGCCAGGAAGGACAGACAGACTCGAGCAGAGCGCCACAGTCGCCCATCGTCCGGATTGTACTGTCTGCTCGCATTCACTGGGAGGCACCAGGCCTCGAACTAGACCATGAGCGACGGCTGGTCTCCCTGAAGCCCATCATGACCGTCCGATCGAGGTCGTCGCTGCGCTTCGCCGTGCGACGAGACGACCGTCGACCCCTCGCGCACAACGAGGAGCGAACGACCATCGCCCACAGCAAGTCCGCCCCGAATCTTGTCCAGAAATACATCGAGACGTCCTCGTCGACCCGTCCGGAATCGCTAGGAAGTGCCAAATCCCCGCTGCAGTCGCGCAGGTCCCGATCGCGACGGCGGTCTCCGCTGGCGTCACAGCAGCCGATTGAGCTCGACCACGTCGACGAGCACGACCGGCCCTACAAGAAGCCCAGGCTGGAGGGCCATTTCCGCGAGAGCACGACGAGATATCCGTTGCGCGATCAGGACCAGGACCGCGCGGAATCGCCAGATCCTCTGAACACGATCTCGTCGCCAGTTGACACTGCCCCTGCGCGCCCGCCAGCCCGCCCAGCACAACCCGCGTTTGTGACGGTATCGCCCTCGTCCGGCGTAACACGCGCCACCCGTCGCTCGCTGCGCCAGCTCCCCGTGGCCGAGGACGACCCCGTGGGGTTGCTAGAGGGTGATAATAATAATAGTAGTAGTCGAGGAGCTACTGGTCGCGATGGTGTGTTCCATGCTGAGGACGGCTATGCTGCCCCAGATGGAACTGCTACCACCGCGGAGAAGCGATCGCTGCGTTCACAGGCGGGCGGGTCCCGCTCCAAGAGCGAGCTGGCGATGTACTTCCAGAACTACGAGCAGATGCTGAGTCTTGAACCACCCAAACCTGGTGAGTCTGTCTGGCGGAACGTTTCTATTGCAAATGTCGGTGCGAGTTCTGTGCTAACAAGCACTCTAGAGTTTTTGACTGGAGATACGACCGTCGTCCTGGTCGACGACCTCACCGAACCCCCACTCGCGCCTCAGCCCCCATCGTCACCGTCTCGATCTCGAAAAGACAGCGGCAATGGAAGTAATGGAGGTACAATATCCCCGTTTGGGAATCCCCTCCTCGATCTCCATGATTGTGAGAAGGTGAAGCTACCGAAGGTTGAACCCGATTCCGAGGTGGATCCCCTAGGAGATGAGCATTTCTTCAAAGCGCACCGGCGGGTAGAGCGACAAGAGAAGCAGCTGCGGAATATCGAGCGGGAGCGGGCACAACATGAGAAGATCCAGCTGGATCGTCTCTTGGACGAGCTCCAGGGCCATGACTGGCTTCGAGTGATGGGGATCAGCGGTATCACCGACACGGAGAAGAAGCTGTACGAGCCCAAACGGGCTTTCTTCATCAAAGAGGTGTCCGCATTGATCGACAAGTTCCGCGTGTGGAAAGAAGAGGAGAAGCGCCGGAAGCTGGAGAGAGGTCAGCATCTGCGCGAGCGAGACACCCCTGCTTCGTTCCCGGACCATGAACCTCCTGTCGAGACCCCGGCGGAGGAGGAAGTCGAGGAGGCGGACGAGGAGAAGGGAGGCCTCCCCAATGGCACCGCGTCGTCCGACATCCAGAGCTTTGGAGAGCCTCCGGACATCAACGACGTGGATGCGTGGGCTGCCCGCCAGCTGCTCGAAGAAGCCCGATCCGCCTCGGGGGGTAAACGGGCCAAGGCTGCCCGCTCACCGTCCCCCTCTCCTCCGCCACCACCTGAGCCAGAGAAACCGTTTACATCGTTCTACGCCAAGCGGTATCTCCGTGACGCCGCCCTGGGCCATCACCGTCGAGGGCGCACACGGACTGCGTTCGGCCAACCGATCCCGGAAATGGAGGAGCGGGAGTTCCAGCTCCCGCCAGACATCCTGACGGAGGAAGCCATCCAGTGGTGCCAGCGCAAGCGACGGCGGATGCGACGAGCGAGTCAGGTGTAGGAGTTTTCCGTAAACATGATACCTCTTTGTTTTCGTTTATTGTTTGACTCTGGCGGCGCGGGTGTCGGTTATGGACAGCGTACTCTTATTATCTGGGTTGCCGACCCGGACGGTATGGTATAACCGACTCAGCCCGTCCGTTTGACTATATCCTATTAATGGCCCCCGATTCCGGGGATATATACCTTTCTGGCAGTATAGCACAGCCATGTATTATCAGTGACTCCATTCTATTCTGTTCAATTCATTCGCGTCTGTCCGATCAAACGGGATTATTTATTCAGCCTGATATGTACAGTAGTATAGCCTGTCAGCGTACCAAGAATAGCGAGCTCAAATAACCTAACCCTGCCAGATCGGCCAACAGTCCGAACGTGCGGTGCTTCTCCGCGCCCTCCATCCTATCCGATCTACTGATTCCAATAATAATACGATGATTCCTCAAACCCCAGACTCGACCGAATCAGCCCACCCGTGACCTCAGCCCCACACTCACTGGCGTGGGGGTTCCCCAATCAACCCAATCAGACCTCGTCTGACTCAACTGGGCCTCTTGCGGGGAGAAATTCTGGGATTAACGCACCGTATTATCGTACCAGATTTCAAGAACATGGACATCTCCACCAATCAAGCTGGACAGACGAGGGCTTGCCAGCGTGGGGGTTCCGTTTCCCTTCTGCAACAGTCCCGACAGGTAGGAAGGTAGGTACATCGTGCAAAGTAACTATGTATGTGGTATGCCCGTGTTAAGTGGGATGCAAAGGCGGGATGCGGGATGCGGGGGTTTTTGGTTTTTGCGCTGATGTAGATATCATATCCGCATTGGAATTGATCGCCTATCTGTCTATTATTACACAGGTAGACAGTGCAATTACTTCCTAGAATAATCTGGAAAGAGTGTGAGATGTGTGATGCTGTGACATGATAAGCCGTCGGGGAGGAGAAAGCATGGCATGGAACTCTACTTGTAAGCTGTATGGAGTATGTAGTACTCCGTAAAGAAACTAGCTATGGATCCAGTTCTGGACCCAGTAAAAGACGGGCGGGGAAATTCTGGTATCCATCCATCCAGGAGATACTCCGTACGGAGTCCTACTTAAAGGGACAATGGGGATGGATGGGGCGAAGCTGGGTTACCGTCTCTCTTTCTTTCTGTCATTCTCACTTTCCCTGCACAAGCTAGATTCTGTGACGAGGACTTCGGAATAAAGTCCGTGTTTTGTGTCATTATATAGACAAGACAGACAAGACAAGACAGATAGTGGACTCCGGATTCCGGATTCCTCTCATTTCAGGTACGAATGGACACGTGCATATAAATAGAACCATATCCCTCCAATTTACCAATATTAATATTCGTTTGTGAAAAACACCATTGCTGACTCGACCAAGAAACAAAAAACCAAAATGACGACCCCCCGCCCCCTCCGCCCAGGCGTCTACGTCCCGACCGTCGCCTTCTTCCACACGGGCAGCGAGGATGTCGACATCCCCACAGTCGAGAAGCACGCCTCCTACCTCGCTGCGACAGGCATTGCCGGCATCGTCGTGCAGGGCTCCAACGGCGAAGCCGTCCACCTGGACCGCGAAGAACGCAAGGCCATCACGCGCGCAACCCGTCGCGCCCTCGACGCTTCGCCAGCTACTTCCTCGATCCCTATCATCGTGGGGACCGGAGCGCAGTCGACGCGGGAGACGATCACGTTCTGCAAGGACGCTGCAGAGGCCGGAGGTGATTATGCCATTATCCTGCCGCCGTGCTACTATAAGGGACTGGTGAATAATGCGGCGCTGTTGGACCATTTCCGCATTGCGGCCTCGGCGTCGCCGATTCCCGTCATGATCTATAACTATCCCGGTGCGGCGTCCGGGGTGGATTTGACGTCGGATGATATTCTCGCGCTGGCGCAGCACCCCAATATCATCGGGGTGAAGCTCACGTGTGGCAATACGGGCAAGCTGGCGCGCATTGCGGCGGGTGCGAAGAAGGAGTTTATCACGCTGGGTGGATCGTGTGATTTTACGCTGCAGACGTTGATTGCTGGTGGTCAGGGAGTGATCGCTGGAACGGCGAATATTATTCCCCGCACCTGTGTGGAGGTGCAGAAGCTGTATGAGGCAGGCAAGGTGGCCGAGGCGCAGAAGCTACAGGCCATCGTGGCCAGGGCCGACTGGGAGGGTATTAAGGCGGGCTTTGTGGGCGTCAAGACCCTGCTGGAAGCGCATCGAGGCTATGGAGGCCCGCCCAGACGGCCGTGTGTGGCCCATTCTACAGAGGAAGCCGCTGCGCTGAAGGACGGTTTCGCGGAGGCAATGCAGGTGGAGAAGTCACTGGAGAAGTAGATTCCTGCTAGACTATCTTTATTTAGCGTACGATAAGATGACGCCATGAGAAAATCAAGATAGAGCAGTTCTACGTCATGTCCAAGTAGATATCTGAATATGCAGACTTGCAGGCAATGCAATAATAAGAAAGGCTAACATCACTGGCCATGGCCAATTCATCATGATCATTAGATGCAAATATATGCACGGCAAAATTAGTCTATGTATGATCCAGAACACCAGATGCGACAATGCAACAACACTCCGCCATATATGGTAACCGCCAGAATGAACAAGGTGACTGCGCCTCAACCAGAAGCCGCCAAGTAGTGCGTGAACTATAAACAATCAAATAAACAATATACAAATGACATGACATAATTCCGGTTATGTGTTGCTTGCGCACGAGAAACTCGCGTTGCTGGGGCTGTCATGAATGGCCTTTCCAGAGACGTACAGGCCTAGGCCACATAGACAGGCACCAATACCGAAAATAACAACATTGATGGCGGTGAGGATTATCTTGCGTGGAGATGAGAACCATTTCCCGCGGTTCATGAAGAGCCAGAAGATACCGCTCATACCATCTATGCTTGGATCAGCACTGCGCTCCGAATAAGAATCTGGGGATACTCACATGTGAACCAACTAGCAAAGAGAGCAGTAATTAAGCTCAAGAGATTGTTGAAGACGGGGATAGCTTCGGCAATAACCCAGGCGATGATCCAGAGGGTCAGGGCAATGCCAATCCAAGAGCCCACCGAGACGAAGCTGCGCTTGTGCATGCGGTCGGTGCCCCGGAAAAGACGGACGTATATATACTTGGCGGCAACGTGGCCATTGATGACTCCAGAGATAACGATCTACTTCGAAGTTAGCATTAATGTAGAGACAGTACTCGAGTCAAACTCGAGTTAAAAGGTACTTACGGTTGGAATGGCAATTCCATAAGCTACCTTCCGCACGATAGGACCGGTAGATCCCAACGCCGGCGAGGCGACGTCTCTGCCACCATAATAGTAGATAACGACCGCTGCGATCAGGTACATGCTGGTATCGATCGACTGCAGCATGTACAGGGTCTTGGGGTAGTCCTCTGCGCGCTTCAGCTCAGAGATGAAACCGAAGAAAGCAACGTGACCAGCTGTAGATGGATTAGCAATGAATACGTACGATCGTCTGTAGAACCCGACTCACCATACGCAAATACGATATTGGTCACGGCCAAGAAGCCGTTATACAGATTTGTCTCGACGGTGGCATCCACCCCCTTGCCGGGATGCTCAATGGAGATAGCAATCATTGTGATAAGAAGGGCCGCGACAATACTGATAAAAGCTATGGTAAACCGTCTCAGTATGGTTCTAGCATGACTTGATAATTCGAGACTACTCACAGCCAATGGACATCCATGACACCTTCAGCATAGTCCGCGGAAGGGCACAAAAGAAGGAGACGATCAGTCCCACAACTCCAAAGACAATGGAGCAGGTGCCGTGGTCCGTAATGGTGTTCATCATGACGGTGAAGGTCAGGAGGTGGCTGCCCATGATGAATATTAGGAACAGAAGCTGCGCATTTCCCAAGAGCTCGCGCCCAAATCGACCCAGCATGATTTCGCCAGCGTCTGCCATGCTGTGGACGTGGGGATAGCGCAGCTTGAATTGGCCGATGACATAGCCAGTATAGGTTGCCAGCAACCCCAGGCCAATGATGAGAATGATCGCCCTATCGTATATTAGCTATTGCAAGCTTGTATTTCTTTCGTCCGCGGGAAGTGTTGACGTACGGAACCAGTCCGAGCGCTGCGACTGCCGAGGGTAGCGATAAAATTCCCAGAGAGATGGTCTCTGCCACCATGACTAGATACCGATGCTGTCAGTTACTAACCTGCGATTTATTGTACTTAAGTACGTACTCATTCCACACTGCCTATAAACGAGCATCAATTAGCCAAATAATTCAGCACTTTAAGAGTCAGGGAACGTTTTCACATACCACCACTCCATCACCTTGTACTTGACCTCGGAAAACTCCTCATTGCCAAAAGGATCCGCATGAGGAGCCTCATAGTCGGGCAATTCAGGATCGAACTTTTTGTCCTCGTGCTCCCGGAAGCTCTCAATATCATCGACCGTCCGGTCAGGACTTTGCGACGCCATAGTTGCGTCTGGTGTGTAACAGAGAACCTATCGTTGTATAGCTTGGGTCTATAGATCTGATTGATATTGATTTCGATCAATTGACGGCTGCAACCAGAGTCGGATCGCACAACGATGCTGAACACGGACAGCAACGACAGCAATAACCGACGCGAGAGAGCCCAGCAGCAATGACTGGGACACTGACGAGCTTAAGACGAAAGCTGGAGATATTCTTCTTTTCCAGAAAAAAGACGCCCCCGCCACTGCAAGGACCCACTCAACGCCGGATGGGTCATGTTCCCGGAGACGGCAGCGAATCACGGAATCGCGACGTAAGAAGAACTACAGTTGCGGCAGGAGCGATGCTGGTGAGAAGCTGGGGAAGCCGCAGGGAAGGCGCACCGGTCGAGATCTTGCAAAATCTCTGCTCCGATGCCGGCGTTCGCTGAAGAGTCATATATCTGGTGCTGGCAAAAGAAGGAAAAAACCGAGAGCTGGATGTCTGATGTCCGGGATAGCAGGAATGTTTTCTCGGGCCGGTTTTCCCAAGCCGACAGTACGCAGTCGGCAACGGCAGACCGAACGGTTTTCTCATGCCTGTTCTCGGCTGCAAGCAAAACCCCAGCTGACGTCGATCGCCCTGGCAGCCACGGTGAGAGATCGCCCGCCTTGACCGCCCCCGGTTTAGCCGCCGGCTGCGGCGCTCGCTTTGTGTCGCCAATGGGAAGCCGTGGATCTCCAATGCTCGAGTCCACCGCTTGCCCTTCAAGTATATTATCTACCATCTGCATCCAACATATGGCACCGTTGGGCACGTGTTTCTTTCTCTAATAATGGTCTTGTTCGCGGCCAATAATGGCATTTCTCGCAGAGAAGATCAGATCGCATCTAATCAAAGTCATAACCCACAGCTCTGTAAGTTTTAGCAGTACAGCTACTCCATACTTTTCATAGAAGAGGCCATATTGGTGCTATGCCTAAAGAGCACCTGCTACTCATAGACGAAATCTTCAGAAAGAAATATGAAGAGTTACCAGTCTCAGATAACTAACTACTTAGGCATTTATAATCAGCCACACATTGAACCTGTCCATTCAGGGCAGCTCTAGATTCTCATGGCTTCACTCCAGAAGTTAAGCTGCTTGAAGGCCCCACAAGGCTTTTGATAGCTGCCCCGATAACGGCCTGTCAGCTCCGAGCCAATTTCACCTTCCAGACAAAATCCTTTTTTCTAGAAAGACCACATAACCAGTCGGCTTTCGATGGATCTGGCAGACAAATTTCAAATAATATGGCAGTTCCCGTTCCCGGAAGCTTATGCACGATCAATCTTGGAGTAATTAGTTAATAGTTAACTAGTCGAAGTTGTCGATCACATAATCACTTAATCTGGCTGGTCACAGGAGTTGCTCCTAGTGTTCGACTGAGACGACGCTTTGATCTAGCTAGATCTCTAGATCCAGCTCTAGGTCCACTCTTCAACAGCATCCAGATAGAGCAGTTGCTGTCCAGACTCGTCTCTTGGCCGACATGGTGCCTGTCAAGTTGAGCTTATTTGGTATTGACAATGATAATAGTGTCTATCCTACTCTCTGCTCCAGATCGACCTGGATATACTTACACAGTGGATGATATTTCCGCACTGGCCCCGTGCGAGTCAACCACACTGTAGTCAGACAGTAAGGAAGCTTCGCTTGCTTAACAAGGACTGCCTATACATCCCTGATAGATGGGAGCATTCCGTCCATTCGTAGACAACATCTTACGCCTTAACTGTATCTTACTTGCTTGTGCTGTTTTCATTTTTCTATTCCTTTCCAGTCCACCTGCCTTTTGAGCTTACTAGATGAAACTCCTTCCGGAGGCTACACAATTTTAGAATTTATCAGCCCATGAAAACTCACGACACAACACAGAGCCAAAGCCGTACTGTAAGGCCTCCCATATACGCATGAGCCTATCAAAAGCCAATGATCCCAAAACGTGCGCAGAAGGAACAGCAGCAGCTCCCGTCGGTGTTCCGTAGTACCGTAGTAATAGTATGCATCCGTATTTCCTTTTTAGGATCCCGATGCTCCAGCTGAAGCTTCTCAGCTTCCCTATTCTGTCCGTTTCCCCGGATCCTTATACGTGGCGCTCGTGTTTTATTATGGAGTAAGTTAGTACTTTCTTAACGGTGCGACTCAATGAGCTTGTTTCCCTTGGCTGAGTCTCTGGTGCGCTCTACTTGTGGTTACAGTGCGTTTTGTGCGTCGTGCAGACTGTTGACAATGGCACCGGCTTCAATCATTGATTTGTTGGTTTGAAAGTAGTTACATAGGAGCCGGTGCACGGGAGGTCTAGATTTTAAAATTCGAGAAATGTCTTCAGGAATAGTCTTTTCTTAGCCCCGACAATGCTGGGTATGTCCAGGTACTCCAATCAGCGGACCATGCAAGCGAGGACACTGGCCCCCAAATCCGGGGAACCTCACAGCTGGGGACAAACCCTGGTCTGTATACTGTTGTACAACATCAAGCTGACATCTTTGAGAGGCCTATTCACGTCTATTGACACCACTTTCATTGTCCAGCTTCAGCTTCACACGCAGGATCCCAAAATACCTCTCATCCTGGTAGATCACTGCAGGCTGTCGAATCCTTTCGAAACTTGCCTCGATGCTATTATCATGTCCATAATACCACGCTGCTCCTATAAAGAGCTCCTTAATTCCTGCCACTTCATACTCAGTCCACAGAAAGCAATCTACTCTCCATCACTGAAAAGAAACAGCATCTCGCAATCGTCCATCTACAGACACTGAAAATGCATTTTCCCACCTTCTTCGTCTCTGCAGCCCTCGTGGCTAGTGCTACTGTCCAGGCAGCCTTGCCCAAAGCAAACGAGTACAAATCCACAGACTGGTACGTTGGCTGACTTTCAAGAGCTTCCGTTTCATAACTAATCTCTCTTCAGTTCTGGCCCCATCAATTTTGGCCATCACTCTGCCTTCCTCCGCGACGTCACCATGGACGACACAAGTCATTCAGTCTATCTTGCAGGTGCAAACTGGGTCGGTTTCTCCGACAAGACAAAGAACGGCGGCAGTTGCAGTGGAACGGCTTTGACGGTGCTGGATGGACAGTGTAACAATCTTGACACAGCTCATCCAGGCAAGCGGGTCAAGTGTGTCAGGAACATCGACTGATCGTGTGTATATAATTGAGCCTCTTGGTCTAGCAAGAGATATTACCTTGCCAAGTTTCGGATGTCCTATGAGTCTCGGACGCTGTTAGTCGAGTCGGCCCACGCAAAAATGCAGATAGTTGAAATGAAGAACTTGTTGAACTCAGAGAGAAGATTAAAGTCGTCAATGCCTTACACAGTTCAATAGAGAATGAACTGGTATGGCGTCCGCCTAAGGATGACGATAAAAGGTTTTCATCCTCGTAAACGAGTGGAACCGCAATGACTTGCTAGTAACTCACCTGTAGCATAGAGCCAGATAGCCATCAATGAGACAACGCTATCGCATAAAGGCGCGTGGATTTCTGTGGCGTGAAGAGATCTTTCACAGAATAGCGTAGGACAGCTCAATTAGAACTGCCACCTATACAGGTGCCAACTTTCAGTCTCGACTAGTCGTCGTATGAGATGATCCGTCTGCCAGCTAGGCGGGAGGCAGCCGCCGTCGCCGCATCATCCGCCATGTGAGCTTGATATGAAGAATCATCATCGTAATCAAGACCTCCCTGATCGCCCTGAGGAATAGATTGGCGGGGCTTTTTCTGAGCGCTAGTATTCTTGTTCTGATCTTTCGACATCTGGGAACTATTTGTCGACTCTTGAGCAGTGACATCGCTGGTTACGTGCATCTTCGAGTCTTCTACAACTCTATCCGCAGCTGCGTCCTCCTCTTCCTGGATCCTCTGCTCCTCTTCCAACTGTCTCTCACGCAGAATGGCGTGGATCTCGCTGTGTCTAAATATGCGGATTTGCTCATCTGTGAGGGTTCGCTTCACACCGTCTGGATAGTAGCCCAAGAAGTCGTCTTCTTCTTCATAATATTCACTCTCAACAAGCTGGGTCTGATCGTGAGAAAAGTTCGGCGGGTTAGGATGCCCTTGTCCAGGGAAATGTCGAGTATGGAAGGCTTGAAGGTCATCCTGTTCAATAATTAGCAAAATTAGACAAGGATATAGAGGAGGGAAGCTTACCAGGCTAATAGACGGTGCTTGCAGCTGCCCCGTCGTAGTAGTGGTCATCTCGTTCAAGATGGAGCGTCATCCCACCTTCCTCACAGGTCCAATAGGCATCGGCTTCTTCGCAGCTCGACCTCTATGCTGCTGTAAAAGATCAAGTCTTTATGTTGCACACTCGAGGAGACAAAAGCTTGGGGCTGGTTAGAGAAAAGTAGAAAGCTACGTAAGCGGGAGAATTTGGGGCGCGGGTCCGACGCGAAGAAACGCGGCGCCAGCGTCGGCCACCAAACCCGCTTGGACATCCATGAAAAAGCAATGGAATCATTCAACAACTGACGCATTCTTAATGGATATTAACGGAAAATTTTGATTTTTCTATATGAGTTTAAAATTGTCGGATATCGGACATTGATGGCAGTAATTATTCATGAGATTCCTGCAAACCCCTTCTCTTCCAGCGGCTTTGTTTGGAGATCTATATTGGACACTGCATTTCCAATCTTCGCCTTGACTGAGCGAAAATGCACTCTCAGTTCCTTTGCCTTTCCAAGGTCTATTGCACCCACGCGCTCTCTATCCTGCACGGAAGGCTCCTCAAGATTCCACCCAATAGATATATGGAAACAATTGGAATAGTCCTTGGTAGACTCTGCGGGTGCTGTCTGGGGTTGCTCCTGTTTTCTCCCGCGAGAAGTACCACTTCTAAATTTCTCCTTCGACAAAGAATAATTGTCGCCACTCTCATAAAGTGGTGGTTGGCCAAAAGAGGCCAGACACTGATTCGATATTTGCAAAAGGGTGTTCAGACTGTCACCTTCCGGCTTGCTTACGCGCATGACCAGGAACCAACGCGTCTTTTCATAATTAGACACCCAGTCCAGTTCGTTCATAGAGACATGAAATCTAAGATCACCGTTAGATCACTGCAATAGCTGGAAATAATTGATATGCTCACGGTCGTATATCAGAATGTAGAATTTCCCTTTCATAGAGACCCAAGAATTGATGTCTTTGCTCAGTCTCGAGAACTACTGGCCTCGATAGACTGATATGAAGTGGAAGGTAAACTCCAAGGTCATTGTGAAGGAGGCTGTGCAACTTGATATTGCTGTGGCTGAGCTGATTGCGGACTTGAGAGAGGACGTCGTTCAGAACACTTAGTTCCAACTTCGACGGGTACCCTTTGCGAATTTAGCCAAAGCATAACATCTCATATGTCGTAAGATGAATCCTTACACTCTAGATATAGATGGGTCGGCCAGTTCCCTTCGACGTGGGGAATGACACGCTTGCGGCCACCATGAAGACTAGGATCGTCTTTCACGCTGACCCGTGTGCTAGACGCGTACAGATCGTGGAAATTTGCGGGCAGTGCAGGTAATGGACATGTATCTTCGCGATCTAAGAGTCGATTATCCCGTCGCAATCTTTTTGCCGGCCTGGATGGTGAGGCACTTTGTGAGCGCCGTTCATCTGCGTCAGGTTCGGAATCTGAATACTGCACAAGCGCCATTGCCCCAGGCGTCTATCAGAGTCATGAGCCAGCCATAAAATACAGGGTTTCCTAAAAATGATATAGACAGCAGCGAATAAGCGCTATGGTAGAAATGTAGTGGTAGCCCACCGAATGATTTAATCACGAGACGGGAACTAACCATAATCAGGTAGGCAGCCAGTGAGTGTAATTATTTACTCTGGACAGCTCCATTCTACACTGTCGGCTCTTCCGTCATCTTCTTGCGAAATTTTAAGATAGCCATGTCTTCAAGTTGTGTCCGAGGCGACCAGGAGAAAATCCAGGTCCCTTTGTCATACCTACCGTCTGGCAAGAAAGTGTACTTTCGAGAATCTTCATTCTTTACTCGGCATAGCATCGCTAAGCTTCCGTCGCCGGCGCAAATTAGGTCTCTACAGACGTACTCATACGCAGGGTATCCTCCTGTAATCCGATTTCCAGAGATAGGAGTGCTCGTCAAATATGGTCGTCTTATCAACGTTTCTGAAGGCCAGTGCCTGTGGATGATACGGCATTTCCTCAAAGAAAGCGTTCCTGTACCTGAACTATACGGTTGGATAGTAGATGGAGGTGAGACATTTATCTACATGGAACTCCTTGATGGCGACACTCTCGAAGAGCGATGGTCGTCACTCTCACACACCGACCGGGTGTATTTATGTGAAGAACTCCGCGACATGGTGACATCTCTGCGGCGACTTGAGCAATTGCCAAATGAGAGATTCATAGGTCCGTACTGCTGACCTGTATGAAATATCTTCTGACTGTTCTCAGGGCCCGTTGGTCGCCAGCCTCTTGACGATGTAACTTTTAGTGGCATCCGCGAGGGCCCTTGGCCAAGTGTGAAAGAATTTAACGACTGGTTCTCTGGTATAATGTCGCGAAGGTTCAATGTCACCTACGACGACCCATTCCGTGCGGGTCTCTCAGACAATGTGCCAATATATTTTACGCATGGGGATCTTCACCCAAGCAACATCCTCGTTACTCAGAAGGCCCCGCCACGCATTCTAGCCCTTGTTGATTTCCACCAGTCTGCATGGATGCCAGCATACTGGGAGTACTGTAAAACGCTACTAACTGCGGCTGTTCGCGAAGAGTGGGAAATGGTTTATATTCCCATGTTCTTGGAGCCATATCCCGAGTGCTTTAAATCTTACGAGTTCTATGCGAATAGTTTGGGCTGTTGAAGTAAATATGCATATTTAAATTAAGACTTTTGTGATCTACACCTCTTTCCCTGCAATTTCCTCATATCCCCTTTTCAGGCTCAGGTCCTTGGCGCTTCCTCCAGCACGGTAACAGCGGAGGGAGCCATGATGCCCTTTTCGACCAATTTCTCCACGAACTCCTGGAGCCAGTGTTGGCAATTTTTTCCCTGGTACTTAGTCAATTTCGTATGGACCTCGATCACGACACAGGAATCTTACCACGTTGTGATCCAGCGGAGAGGGACTGACTCCCGGAGCCTGGACCAGCTTCGCCTCGTTTTCGAGGTCATCGTATGCTTCAATGTCTGTAGTATTCTCAGTGGCCTCCACGTCCTTTATGTGAGAATTGTCAACCTGCCCGAGAACCATCTTGGTGTACTTTCTGGAGGTCCTCGACAAGTCGTAGTTGCGTTTGAATTCAAGGCCGTATCCTGTGAATGGAGAGCCGACGACATGGATGATTTTGCCTTCTACGGCACTGCCAGTCTTCGGGACGAACATGGACCAATGTGCTGGCACACTACGCTGTTGGAAGACCAGGAGGTAAACTTCTCGAGACATCGTGGATCAAGTTAGTCAGTCAAGGTAGAGACTCGATATCAAGAGGGTTGTTAGAAAGGCTTGTCATTACTTTGCTACTGGCATTACAAACTTCATTTTAACTGGGAATCTAAGAGGGGAGATGACTTCAAAGAGACTGTAAATCTTCCAAGTCTTGGGAACTGAGGGTACATCACTGCAATTGAGCTATCAATGCCTTCAAGTAGCAACCATTCTGTATTCACAGTTGGTAGTTCTTGGGCCCTAGGGCCTAGTAGGCAATCTCCTACCTCCTTCCTTTTCGGGCCTAGCTCAGCATACAGCTTATATGGCTAGATAGTTGCTGGAGCTGGAGCTCGTTCCTTCAGAGACTCCTAGAGAATACAAGCACTTGATTAGTCCTTTCCTTTCCCCTCTAGCAGCCATCAGTATTTTATCCCCAAATTCCCCATTAAAGGATTCTGTAAATGTCCAGTTCATCGTATAATATTGTACTGAGGCAGTTACATAACTGAAATGAGTAGCTACAGTGATAATCATCCTTTGTCATCCCGCGGGGGCTGAAATAGCAACATTTGTCCTCCGAGCTTGCAGAAATCGACAGAAACCACTTTAAAGTTTCGATTTGACTATCGCATCAGGCGAAAATCGATAGACAACATCGTGAAACGATCCCGTTGGAAATACATAGAACCATCTTAAGGGGGTCGATCCAGTATTGACTATCCCGTGCTCCGCATCCCCAGGAATGAATATGGTTGTATCTTTCGACACCGGATATATAGTCCCATCGATTGTGACTTCTCCAGAGCCTTCCAAGATGTAGTAGATTTCAGATTGCGTATGCCGATGGCGGCAAAGGTAACCCGTTCCAACGGGACAAACCGCCACTCCGGCACTCATGTCATCAGATGGGGTTTGCGGCT
Organism: Paecilomyces sp. PK2413; assembly: GCA_023624055.1. NCBI lineage: Eukaryota > Fungi > Ascomycota > Eurotiomycetes > Eurotiales > Thermoascaceae > Paecilomyces > Paecilomyces sp. PK2413. The sequence goes on from JAMADQ010000002.1 coordinate 2,424,996, forward strand.
TCGAAAGAAGAGTATGCCATGTCAAATTTCCTCGAGATTTGTCCCCGAAAGATTCAGCTTTCGTAATCGCTATGGATTTTGGAGAGATAATTATTGGCTGTGTTTTCGGATTAGATTTGCTCATCTCGAGTTCCAGCTGATTGCTTTTAGATTGAAATAATGGTATTTAATAAGGCAGTTTAAATTATTTGGGTGGGTGAATTATAAGACTTATAGTATTTCTTGCCTATCCTTTCCTGCTTGTTTTCGGAATACATATCCCAGAAAGGCAATATATTCCCCATTAAACTAGGAAAGCGATCGACACTCCTGAACCAATAAATTATAAGTAACTGTAGCTTTGGAAAATCTTTACTGCATATATTGAAATTCTTTAATTGTAGGGCAAATTCGCCCTTAAATGCGACTCGCGCCATAGACCCTCATATCTGACGTTGGGAATATTCATTGTAATCACACCAAGAAATGACATGAGGGCCGGGTTGACTATCTGTTCGTCTCTTGTCGGTTCCCATACTCCCCATGTCTGGTCACCGGCTGCCGTTCCGCTACTGACTGAAGTAACCGTAGGAGGACTATCAAGTTCCGTTAAGCTGTAGAAGCGAAAGAGAAACGCTGTATGTAATGAGAATAGATGGATCAGGCACTCACTAACGCAAGCACAGCGTGGACTAGAGAAGAAAACAGAGAAAACAACCATTTGAGAGGAACGAGACAAAATTCCAGAGAGGTATCCTGTCGAGCCATGAAGTATACGATAAGTACCAAATCCAGGTACTTGAACGTTCACAAAGTCACCAAAACCGACAACCCCAACTAGTCCAGTCTCACTTCCATCTAGCTTCAGGGTCCGTAGTCCTCCCAGTTAATCCCAGAGGTTCATGGGAAAGTTTGCCCCATTCGATGTTCATATCTAGTGGGGGAACATCCCTCCGTATAGCCTCCCAGCTGGGCTATCTGATATCCTTTTGGCTGTGTCCTCCCCATAACTTTGTCTCTTGCATTCCATGAATAGATGAGCACGAAGTTCTCCAAAGACAACATTCTTTACGATCAAATTTGATCGTCTTCCGTTCCCAATTCCATCGTCGATGCGTGATTCCCTCTCAATGGCATATTTGTTCTCATTAAATCGACAGAATAGGGAATTCGTCCACAAATGGTCAAAATGGTTTTCCTGTCTTGGACCTGGAGCAGGGCGTTAACATTAATTGTCAATGGGACCACAAAGAGAGGAAAGTATCTTACAAATTGTGCGAGGGTAAGTAATATCAGCCGATCTTTGAGCTTGCCGTTCTGTATCCATGGATAATAGGTCCCATTCGGATAGAATCGGTCGCAGTGTTGTCTTATTCGATCTCCGTCCGTTGGCAATTCAAATTCCTATCCTGGTTCCTTGACATGGAAGTCGATTCTATAGCAGAGAATATAGCATAGTGGTTTTCCCACCCGTAAATGACTGTCGGTTGAAGGCACTGTTCAGATAAACATTCACGGTAGGAACGGCGAAAGCCTGTTAGTTATCAGTATATACCTTCTACTGTAAGTAAACATAAGACTATACCGTAAAATATCTTGCCATTCTTAGACATGGGCATCCCAAAGGATGTCCGTAACCTTGGATTCGGGGACACATAGAAGTCTCCCATCCTAGGCGTGCGTGTTTCCTAGCACAAAAAAACGTCAAACAGCAAGAAGCCGTTATCACCTTGAAGGGCCTGCAGGAGTCTGCTTTTATTGATTGTATTAGATCGTCCTAGTGGAGTGGTTGAGCAATAACCCGGAAGAACGGACAAATACTTACCTCTTTTCAAGAATCAGCCATTATACTCTCTGTTTCGTGATGTAGGCCTACCTATACGGCCGTATCCTTTTGTATGTGCCATGTTAGGTATATCAGCGGCGAAATACTGCCTGTTCCTAGCATCACGTCTTGCTGTGCCTATCAGGCTCAAAGGCTCCGACAAAACTCGCAGATACTCGGGCCTGGTTGAGCACCGACCGTATCTGCGTAGTATCCAGATATACTGGCACCCAGGCAATAACAATCGTTTCCAGCTGTAGTAGTCCAAATGCAGGGAGCAGGAAGAAACAAGCCTGTAGACCTAGAAAGGAGCCTGCGTCGAAGCGCACTCACGAAACCACCAGAAGAAAACCACCACAGCCATTTGCGATGGGACTACCATCTTGCTAGTGCTACAAAATGTCCATGCCGACCTCCGACCTTTCGTCGTGTGACACGTGCCCCCCTTTCGAAAAACAAAGCAGCGTCCGCGCTGCTACTGGTCAGTCTATAACTAAAATATATAAAGTTCTAAGATAGATTGTCTAAAATATATAATAGTTATTTATAGTGTTTCATTAATGCTGCTTGTTATATTCCTCTATGAGTTCTTTAGCATCCTGCAAGTTGTCAACATCATACCAGACATCATGTTCAGGGCCATAACCTTTCCACCGGACAAGGTATTGTATAACGCGTTTCCTGCCACAATATATAGTGTGTCTGTCCAGCAGTACTTCGATCTCGTAATCTGCTGATCCATCTTCATCCATGTTTACTGGCTCAGGACGGGGTGCCATGCGGTTGAAGGGGTCCTTGCCATGTTTCGCTGGTTCAAGATATGCAACAGATATAATGTTATGGATATGTCAATATGGGGGAAAGTCGAGCTGGTATACCAGTTTTCCAATATATTTTTTGATTATAAAAGGTCCTGTGTATTGCTGCGACAGTTTCCGCCCGAGAATTGCGGCAGAAGGGATGGAATATCCGCGGTGCAGCCGGAGGTACACCTTATCGCCGGGGACGAAATAAACAGATTGATGTCGTCGATCATAGTAGTACTTGGCGGTCATGGCAGCGACGTTGATCGCTTCCCTTGCGTCAATGCGGCAGGCGAAGCTCTGCGCTGGGACGTCTAATGTCTTCTTTCTTATGTAGAAGTGGTTACCAGGATATATAAATCAGAGTATAGTCATTAGGTAGACAAGTAGATGAGCTGACGGGTTGTATATAACTTGTCTAATGTATCTAGGAGACAGAGGCGAAGAGTTGTATACAGCTGCAGGTGTGGCATTCTAAGATACAGAGTAGAAGGTATACCTGCAGAAAATAAATTGGGACAAAGACGAAACTATGAATTTAAAGAGGAGAAATGAGTCGAGGAAGCTGTGAATCCGCAAGGGTATGAATCGATGGGCCTTCCCTGCAACTGAGCCTTCGATATCAAGTGCATGGACTGTGCTATATTCACGAGTATTTTCGTCGAAGTATTCCATCAATGCTCCATTCATTGTAGAGCAACTATCATATTGCTGCAGTGACATGACGCATGTTGGTAGGCAATGACTAGTTACTTAGTTAGTACTAGGACTGTCTAGTGATATCACGGATGTTATCTTGTCGGGCGATGGCAAGACCCACCGATGAGGTCAACGGACAGTCTGAGTTTGGCACGATCAATTGACTTGACCGGCAGTAGTAATTATTGACCACTCGACAGTAGTAGAAACCTCCACACTATCTGATCCGGTGGTATCTTAATTAGCGGTAGGAATAGTCTGAGTAAATGCAGAAGTCAATTTCCTGTAATATTATACATGAATTTAACCTACCATTCATCCCTTCTAAGTTGGCCTCTGGGCCCGAACCCTGCACCTACGTGCTCTGTAGATTACCTGGTGTTCTTCAAAATTAATAACCACAATGTCGATCGCACTATTCCTGTTGCAATTGCCACTAGAACTTGGGAATCTCATTTTATCGGATAGCCTCGATATAACGGTACCGATTCCATCTCCAGCCGTCTCCCGCAAAGCAGTACTATGACATCCAGTACTGCAGTTTGCATTCTCGTAGTACCACAGTGCCACAATCGCTGTAATATTACCGGATCCATCGGTTAAAGGACTCTACCGCAAAGCAGTAGCAGCACACAGGTATTGAGTCGAAAAGCTCTCAGTCCGAAGTTCTACTTTATGAGTCAGGCCGTAGAATAATCGACAACCAATCGATCGTATTTCCGTAAAGCACGATTGTGCAACCCCGGACCCTGCAACATTCCAGCAGGCATCCTGTGTCATCCAGTTCTAGCTGCGTTCTAGATTTCTAGAGCGCCGGACCGGGGACGCTTGGGCCATCCGATCGCACGATTCGGACGATCTTCAGTTAATTTCATGAGGCTTAGTACGGCGTACAGTCGGGCTGTCACCAGATTGTCGAGTCGGTTGCTTCGGATCAGTCCACTGTTCTTCCTTTGCTGTCTGTCAATGATGCTATCCACAGCCGCAGAGTTTGGTTGCTTAGCAGGTCGGGTCTCTTCTTGCGACCGGGGCATAATGCTGACGTCGGGCCATCCCGACTATACCGACGATGGTGAAGTCAAACTCTGGTAGTTTAAGTAGATGACCACTGTTCAACCAGGCAGAAAAGCCTGAGAAGGCCGGACGAGGCAGTATTTCATCATCTCGGTCTGGTCAGCCTTACTGCTGCGCAGCGACTAAGCCCAACGGCGCTCTCGGGATGGCGGCGTCTAAGAGAATTAGCTCGAATAGAACCAAAGTCGGCGACTGGGACCGCGTGGAGAAGGCAACTGTTCATCGCGTCGATCGTGCCCACCATGTGCTGCGCCGATAAGCCTGGGTACGCAATCCATCCCACGTCACCAGAGGACAGTCCAGGCCCTCTTCTTAAGTATGGCCTCTCCCTGCGCCTTCTCTGCATCCGCGTCCTTCCATCCTACATATCTATATCTTACTCTCCATCTCTCTACAATCCCATTCAACCATCGTCTTACATCTACATACTTGCATCCAGAGCATATTCCACGCATATAAAGCAAAGCACATCCCGTCTCTCGCGCTGTTGCCACTTACTCCGGCAACTACACACATACTTTAGCAAATTTCTATACTCCCGGTAGCCACTTCGACATAAAAGTGGACAATATACACAACCACAACATGGACACCCCGACCAATCCCTTCCGCCGGGCCAGAGGCGCAAGGCCCATGTCCATGTTTGAGCCCGCTTACTTTCCCGTGAATCCCTTCGACGATCCAATTCCGGCTCCCCAGCAGCCCGTCGACGCCAAACGGCGTTCAAGCCCCGTGAAGAACAGTGACAGTGTTCACCGCAGCCGCAGTTTTCACCACGGCGGAAGTGTAAAGGGCAGCAGCCGTCACTCCGGCCGGAGAGATCGGGTTCGCCCCGATGTGATCGACCGACTGGACGATGTGGCCGACATCCAGTACCACCACGAGGGCCCATACGATGCTGTCTACCCGGAGCGCAACAGATATAGCAAGCGCAGCCCGGTCGAGGCCGTGAGGGACTCAAATGCCATGGCCCTCCAGGCCACCCACCCCGACATGATCAAGGACAGCATCCAACGTCACAGACCTCTCGATGGTGTCGCTTTCTTTCCTCCCGGACACTCCGACAGAGACGGGCACATCTACGAATACGAGGAGGGCTCCAACATGGTCGGTGAAGAATATGGCAACTTCATGAGGATGCCCCCGGGATTCGTGAGTGATTTCTGTCCATGAGTCAAGCTACCTAGCTAACAACTCTCAGAAATTCACCGAAGAAGACTTCAAGAACGATCCGTTCTACAATCGGGATTTCCAGCCCAAGAGGCGCCTCAGTCTTCGGAAGGCCCTCGGACTTGGCCGATCTCGCCGGATCGCTGCGTAAAGCAGCACAAATTAGATCTTCTTTGGGCATACTACAAACGTCCTTTCCAGATTGCATACCTTCTTATTTATATTTTTGGTTATACTTGCCACGGCAAGCTTTTGTTGGGCTCCGCAGGTTGGAGCATGTCTATATACAAGCGAGGTGTTGCATCTCGGATCGATGCTTTATACGGCGTTAGTGGACATGGATAGATTGGGACGCTTATGCGACACGGAACAGGATACCTGCCCATAGAGATGCTTGGTTTTGGAGGTTTTTTACACGTTCTGTTATGTATTTTTGGACTGTACTTATTATCTTCATCTCATTAGGGAAGACTTTCTTGAATATATGTCCTTACATGAGACCGGACAAGGCCATGTACTCTGTTTCATTCAATTTACCTGTATCCAATATATGGATTATCCATCAACAAGAAAATTGAATTTTCGACTGTTCTCATAAGCGTAAGACCATTCCCAATCCCCTTCCACAGCCAGCTCAACGATCCACCATGTCGATGATCCCGAACAGCCGCGCAATCCGGATAGCCAGGGCGCTCCGATCTGCACACTGCGTAAACCATGCATTAGGCGGGCCGGAAATCTTCACATTGCACGGAATAGTCTTCTTTTCATTCTAGATCCTCGGGGAGCTATGCGGAGTAGGTAAATTTGCCTGGCTCAGCCTCAGCATCCGCGTGATCCGGCACTGGCGACTAGTGATCCGTCTCCTCCGAAGAATCCTTTACAGTAATTGAGTGGGTTAGTTAGTAACTCCTAGTTAACCATAGTTAATGGGACCGTTATTTATTATTCTGCAAAGCGGACTACTCCATACTGGACTATTCAAAATACATGCAGAACGACGCACGCACCGCGTCGATCGACATGCTTGGCATCTCGATCGACGATGTCTCTTGCGTGCGTTGACGCGTCCGTGCGGGCCGTTACGTTGTCGATCGAGGGCCCTGCTTTTCCTCTTTCGGCCAGGAGACGTTTTTTCCGGGGTTGCTTAGTTTGTGCGATTACTGCGATTACGAACAGAGATACGATTCATGTCTAATAGTTACTATCAATTCAATTATTTTAATCACTTGAGAATACACCCTCTCGTAGAATAGAATAGATGACACGAAGACAACACACACAAACGCCATGCAGAACCTCGTATTCCCGTCGTTCAAAGACTTGCGAGAGCACCATCAGACCGACTATTTTTACGCTTTTGAACAACTCTCGTGATCAGATCACTTGCCACTGGACTCTGCACTGATCTCTTCGTAACTGACTGGCTCTAGGTAGTTAACTAGTTAACTAGTCGAACGATGAATCGGCTGCTGAGAAATCGAGACTCGAGTATGGTCAAAAGCAATCCAGTCACATGTTCCGGTCACGGGCTAGATCCCGCTTCGGTCTGCGCTGATGTCATAGCACGTACCATATCGGTGCTTCTACAAACCAGACTCTACCAGTGGACAAGAGTCAGTACCGTTCTTTTCAGCTAGGTAGTTGATAAGAAGGTTTTCTGGGTCTATGACAGCATACTGGATCCATGTGGGATCTGAATTAATTCAGAGTTTGTGGAGTTGAGTTTTTCGTGGCCATGCTTGATGCTTTAGTTCGAATGATGCATTAATTACAGCCGAATTTAAGCTGTTGTATTCCGATTATCAGTTGAATTTCATTTCATTGGTAAATCTTTTTGATTAAAGTAGAATAATATTTGGTATTATTAGTAGAAGAAAACGACTTTAGTGTGAAGATTGAGTCCATACACACAGCCAATGCTCATGTGACTCCTCGGGAGCCCCAAAACGGAAAGAGGGAGGGTCTTCCCAAAACGGCCATGTTCGGAGAGAAAAGCGGACAGAACGATGCATGACTAGAGTAACAATTAACCGAGTCGTCGGATCCCGAGGAAAAGTTCTCGAAGTCTGGACTTCATGGTGCAAAGCTACAGGTAAGCTCTGTTGCCCCGCATTTTCTTCTACTACCTAGGTAGTTAATTGGGAATGCTGAAACGGGCTAGAGCGTTTTCTGTCTAGATATCTACTCCACTCTATATGGCAAGAGGTAAGATTCTGTTCCATCTGCCATAAACATTCGGGCTTGATGAGTATCCTCGCAGCGGTAAATTTACTATGCTCGATGAAAAATATACGGCTACACCTAGGACGATGCAGCAACCCCGCCTAATCTGCTCTCCCAATACCCATCTACAAACTTATACTATAGACAACGAACCACAGCACCTTCAACGTACAGATCGCATCTGATATAAAACAAAAAACTATTCTTGGTATCGTTAACTTTTTAAATATCCCATCTTAATTCCCGTCCTGTCCCCTGTCTATAACTGCCTTGTCATATTGCGTCATACCCGTCAGTCTGAGATCACAAAGGCCAATTTGATACTATCTAGAAATGAGATGGATAATTTATTTCTTTATTGTATAACAACCGATTGTTATACGTACGCTTATATCGGGAATTCATGACATTCTTCTCGCGAAGTATCTCGAGTACCAAATTAACAACTCGTACGTTCAAAATGACAAGCACGCTTTCTCATACGCCAGCAAGCTTGGGACCTTTGCACCCCACAAAAGCCCAGACGGCAGCTATAAAACCTTCAGTTGCGAGACCTATTGGCATCAGAGTCAAAGATCCCTTGGATCATGACGCCCCTGCGATCTTGCATGAGCCCCGTAACTATAACCGACAACAGGCAAATGAGTCCGCTGTAGTTCTCATCAGCGGTGCTGGAGGGGGTGTCAGTGGACCTGCCGGTATATCCTCCATCACTCAATCCTGTGTAGATAATTTGTAATGGATCATGCTAAGTAAATGCAGGCATATACCCCTCCCTAGCAGATAAGCTCTCCCTGCTCCTCAATATCCCCTGCATCAGACTCGACTACCGCCAACCCGCGCGCGAAAAGTACTGCACTGCCGATGTGATCGCCTCATTCGACTACCTCGCAACGCACTACTCATCCCGGAACTTCGTTATCGTCGGCTGGTCCTTCGGCGGCAGTCCATGCTTCACCGTAGCTGCGCGAGAACCAGAACGCGTTCGCGGCGTCGCTACAGTAGCATCTCAAACTGCCGGAACAGACGGTGTGCGGAAATTGAGTCCTCGACCGGTCCTGCTTCTCCATGGGACGGGTGATACGTGTTTATCACCGTCCTGTTCACAGTCGCTGTATCGACAGTATGGCGAGAAGGGACAGCGGGATTTGAAGTTATTCGAGGGAGATGATCACGGGTTAACCAGGAATGCGGTCGAGGTTGAGAGGTTGATTTTCCATTTCGCTGCGAGATGTTTGGGTTTAGGGGGTGTGGTTGATGAGCCGATGAAGGAGGAGGCCGCTAGGGATTTGGTGGGGAGTAAGAAAGAGAGGGTTTCGGAGATGCAGGAAGGTCATGATTTGGAGGGTGGTGAAAGGTTGTAGAGTGGATTGTTTGAACAAGTAGCAGATGCGTTATCACTGAGAGCTATTCAGGATGGTATGCTCAAGTGCATGTATACGGCGGTGCATAAATATTTACACATATGATGCATTTCAAAGCATTAAATGTGTTCATCACTGCAACATTTTTAGACACGAGTGGGCTAGTCGATTCATCTGAAACACCATTACTCGAAACAATAGATACGAGTGCATAATAGGCGATGATTAAGACCAATCGGACAGAAACAGAAACGCGGTAGAATATTCCTAAGTTCCGCGTGAATTCCTCAGGCTACGAGGCAACAGGCGCACCGCCACAGCCGGGCCGGATCGTTCGATAGCAATGCAGCTCGATCCGCCACCAAGGCCAGATGTCATCTTTTAGTTGTAATACATGGACTCTATCAGGCCACATACACTTCTCTGTCTTTCCTTTTAAATTCCTCGAGGGTGCTGCGGGTGCCGCTTTATTGCAGTTCCTTCGTTTCGCATTTAGATTCCCATCCCCCTTTCGCGGTACCTGAATTTGTCCGCCCTGAACTTTTGAAGCTTAGATAATGCGCCTCAATTTCGCATGCTGCTGATAGACGATTTCACCGGCCACATTAATGGTTGTGAGGCCGTGGAAAGCTGGGTTATAGAGATCTAGAGACCTCGATTAGCTGCTGCTGTTCTTCAGCGCATAAATCTGTTCCCTCGGAGGGAGGTTGCCCAAGATGCGCTCCGCGGCGAATATCTTCTACCTGGCGGTCTTTGCGCTGCTAGGACCTGCACGAGCAGCCAGCCGTTATGGATCTGCTGATACATGTGCTGTGAGTGACATGCGTCTGGCTTTATTGTACGTCTACTAACTAAAAATCTCAGATTGATCCCAAGGCTACCGTCTCGGACACCTGTGCCTCCTACGCGAAAATCGACACGCTCAATGACCAGATATTCCCCACCCTCAGTTCTATAACTCAAGATACCGATTTCTTCTCATACTACCGTCTGAACCTCTTCAATAAAGCATGTCCGTTCTGGTCAGATGAAAGCAGCATGTGCGGGAACATTGCATGCTCCGTCAACACCATCGAGTCGGAGGAAGATATACCCCCAATCTGGAGAGCGGATGAGCTCAGTAAACTGGAAGGCCCTAAGGTCAGACATCCTGGTCGGAAACAGCAGGAGGAACGACCCAAAGACAGGCCGCTTCAGGGCGAGCTAGGTGAGGACGTGGGAGAGAGTTGTGTTGTCGAATATGATGACGAGTGTGATGAGAGAGACTACTGTATTCCAGAGGATGAGGGCGCAACTGGAAAAGGGGACTATGTGAGTCTAGTGGATAATCCGGAGCGATTCACAGGATATGCGGGCCCCGGGGCTCACCAGGTATGGGATGCGATTTATCGCGAGAATTGCTTTGTAAAACCAACGCCAGAGGCCCAAACTCCGTTCAACCAGCCGTTTAGCGGTCTGCCTGAGGGAGGCCTCCAGGCCGCCAATGACTTCAGAAATGTCCTCCAGCTGGAAATGAAGCGCAGCGACAGTTTGCCCCTGGACAATGAGTGTTTGGAGAAACGTGTCTTCCACCGTGTTATCAGCGGAATGCATGCGTCTATCTCGACCCATCTTTGCTGGGATTATCTGAATCAGACCACGGGTCAGTGGGCACCCAACGTGCAATGCTTCAAGGAGAGGCTGCACAATCATCCGGAGCGGATATCGAACCTCTATTTCAATTATGCCCTAGTCTCTCGGGCTGTCGCCAAACTGCGAAATCATTTGGAAGGATACACCTTCTGTACGAGTGATCCAATGCAGGACCGTGAGACGAAGCAAAAAGTCCTCGAACTCACTAGAGAGCTCACGTCACGACCACAGATCTTCGACGAGACCGCCATGTTCCAAGACCCCAGTGCTGCTGGCCTGAAAGATGAATTCCGCCATCGATTCAGAAACGTCAGCAGACTGATGGACTGTATTGGATGCGACAAATGCCGGCTTTGGGGAAAGCTCCAAGTCAACGGATACGGAACGGCCTTGAAGGTCTTGTTCGATTACGATGAGAACAACACCATCGACAACCCGCCCCTCCGGCGCACAGAGCTCGTTGCTCTCATCAACACCTTTGGCCGCATCTCTCACAGTCTGGCCGCCGTGCGCAGTTTCCGGCAGGCGATCGAATCCGGCAAAGAGGATATGCTCACCATTCATCCCCCGGTGTCAGAACCTCTCAAGGCACCAGGGGCGAACAAGGCCCAAGAACCCAGACGCTTCTACAAGGACGGAGGCTCAAGTTTCTACACCGAAGATGATGATGACGACGACGAGTGGAACTATTCAGGCGACTACCGACCGTGGGAGAGAACCGAGGAAGATGACGCAGATACGCTGCTAGGAATCATCAAGGCAGAAGTAAACATCTTTTGGCGGACGTTTACTTGGGTCCTGCAATCGTGGATGCAGATACCTCGTACTATGTAAGCAGACTCGATCCATCGTGATACAGAACAACACAGTACTGACAATTATCCAGGTGGGAGATAGTAATCTTAGAAACCGACCGTCTATGGAGTTACTGGCTGGGTCTACCAGTAACACCCCGGGCCTGGAAAATCCGATTCCCTAGCCGACCCTCCGGTGACCGCGAGCTATGATCGACTTCGCACTAGGGTATCTGCATTTTCACTTTATCGCATTTTATATTTATATGGGACCGGCGTTTGAGCTTCTTTCTTCCATCACCATGCGTGAGATCTATATCACTCACGGTCATCTACAAGGCATTCCCACCTATTTGGAGTCACGGGTAGCATTACGTGTATAATAATGGTTTTGGCTGAGACAGTCATCTCATTCGATTTCTAGACTCTTCTCTGTTGTATTCTTCAAAAATATGAAGTGAGTCGTTGAACATGGATTTCTATTCTGTAATGAAGCTGTAAACATCCATGGTGTGTATCTGTTGAGCCCATCTCGATTATCCAGGGGCGTAGTTTAACAGAGGGAGATAATATAGTATGGGACACGAGCACTGTACCCCATCATGCTGGTCTATTTTGCCGACAATGACAAAATTCGGTCTAGTACTATAAAGACGGTTGTCGGTCCCGCCTTCACCTTTTACCTCTCTGGTTTAGTATTCCTCCTTCTCTGGGGGTTAGGGATCACAGCTCTCGGAGATAGTTATGTTTCACTATTTTCAGGCACTCAATCAAGACCTATATTCAACACCTTTCGAGAGATATTTGTGGAACTCAATTCCTGCCTCGGCCTAGCTTCTCACAAGTACAGTTCGCTAGATCTGATAGTTGCCAACAGCCTCCGTCATGGACAACTAGCTTAATTCCGGCCCCAACGCAGAGGTCTCCCAGAATTTCGATTGCTTCATCAGGGTCAGTCCTGAAGGAATGTCCGGTCTCATCTGACTCCTCAAGAGAGCCGACTCTAAGAGTCTTTAAGAGAGGGATATATGTGTCCCTTTCTTCAAGCAGTTTTTTGAAGTTAGGTATTAGGTAACACCAGTGATGCGGGTCTATCTTGACGATGTCCAGCATCTCTAGTGAAGATGGGAGGAGATCACGGAGATGATGGTCTGGTACGTCTGACCTGCGGTACTCATGTATGAGATTGAAAAAGTTAATGCGCAGCTCCCGAAGAGCAGAGAACTCTTTGAGTGACCCGAACACAGCCCATTCCGGGTCTAAAGGATCTCCTTCGAGGTCGTTATTTTCAAACGAGTTGGGTCCTATCACCCACAGGGTTTTCAATGTGTTTCGAGACGGGAGAAGAGATTTGCGCAGTCTGCTTGCTCGGAACGGGTCCCAGGACCGACGATTGTCTTCGTCGTTGCTATCTTCAGATCTGTCGTCGCGTATCTCATTGAGGATTTCCTGGTATCTCTCGTACTCGTCCTCGTACAAGTCGTCGTATCTGTACTCGTACCTCTCGTCGTATGTGGCTTCATAATCATTATTGTATCTCTCGTTGTATATGGCTTCGATTCTGTCATCGTATCTATGTTCGTATCTTTCGCCGTATCTGTCGAAATACGAGAATTTAAATGTGTCAAGCTTTTCGCCAATCCAGTCGTCCATATCCAGTTCATATTTACCGTGTATACTGATTTCAGTGATTGGACTTGCGCCTTGTAGTGCTTCCATTCCCGGAAAACTTAGGTCCTTCAAGGGAATCCAGGTAATCGAACCATCACGACTGACCCCATCACAAGTGACCTTACGCAGGGAAGGGATCTGAAAAAGAAACGCGCAACAACGCATGTCAATTTCACCCGTAATCTTCACGGTATGAAGATGAGGAAATGGAGGCATTTCGCGGTGCTCATATCGTCATACAGTGGCCACCATTAACGCTTCAGAAAGGAATTGCGGGTCTATAATGTAACCTAAGTGCAGGTGGAGCGTCCGTAGATGGAAGAGCAGCGCCAGCAAGAGACCCGACCAAGCCTCCGGTGAGCCACTCTTGAGGGACGCCAGGATCTGGGTTTTCGAATTTCCAAACTTCCATATCGCCTTTGATGCTTTTTCAAGCAGTGGTATGTTGAACTGAAACCTTTCAGGGGAAGGATCTTCGGTAGCGGTACTAGTCCTGTCTGTTATGCTTATATCCAGGTGATGAACTAGCCTTGCTAGTCTAGGACGACGGAAAAGGTTCTGAATGAGCGCATATTTTCTCCCTACACATTTGGAGCATCTTCCAAACTGGTCCAAACTGGGTTGGGAGAGCCGCAAAGAGAGTGATGAATACAGCAGCGGCTGGAAAAGTTGATGGAATCGCTTTGAACATTGTACCAGGCTATATTTTGTCTTGGTATCCTGAATATGCTCACCAATCATCAACAACACGTCGTCTGACGGGCATTGAGCCATGTTGATAGATGGTGTTCCCACGGAAGTTGAATGGTACGAAGTTGGATGTTTACATATCTTAGCGTAGGTACGTACCAGAGCTGATCATTTTGTATCACGTGACCCAGGTACCCGTACCCTTTTCGGCGGATGCCTTCAACGTCGCGAGAACTATTACTCTGCACTGGGATCTCATGTTGATATGGGTAATTGGAGTAATTTGGACTCAAAGTTGTAGCTTGCAACTGTCCACATCGTGATCCGTACAATCCGACTGTTTTGCTTCGATGCGGCAGGATTCGAGACGACACAGTTCAGCAGGATAAATCTTGCGGATTTATTTGGAATAACGTTCATTTCTTGTCAGCTGGTATGAACAGTGAGGATAGCAATATAGAATTCAACATTAAGATGCAGTTCTAGCATTCAAATAGACATATGAATCGCAGGTCATTGTAAATTAGAAGCGCCCAATTAGGCAATAGTATATGCTGACTCAGCAAAGTTGCACAATTAGTCCTGTTAGTACAAAAGTTGACTCGATAACAGTAGTTATCATAGTAACTTAATAATGTCACAAGTTCCTTTGCGCTAGGAGGCCCCTTTCTGTGCTGGTGATGTCAGAAAACTCTAGATACCAGATCGATATCATTTCAGGCGAATACCAGAATAAGTAATACTTGAACCAGCAACCTCGGTTCATGTGTTCGGCCCAACCCCGCCCTCGTCCCGTTTGGCCCGTTTCCCCCGGCCTTTTCTCGCATCTGACCGTCTTTCTCCACTCCATCGCGCAACTCGGCTTCTCCATCTCTCTCTCTTCCTTCCTGTCGCCGACCTCAGTCAACGTGAAGGGTCATTTCGGGCTCTGTCACTGTCTGCATCGCTCTCCTCGTCTTGCATTGACCTAACTTGCGCTTCGAGATAACAGCTGGGTCATCTCCATGACCGGCTGCTGAAAACGCCTCTAGACTCGATGGCGTCGGTCTCGCCACCCAAACCGTGGGAGAGGGCGGGTGCTGCAGCTGGTAAGTTACAATAAGGAAAATTGTTCTCGTGAAGGAGATCAGTCCTATGTCTATATCCTTGTGGTGACAGTTACTAACTGGCGCTCTGGTGGATAGGTTCAGCCTTACCAGCGGCAACCAGCGGTGCGACCGCCTCAACCACCATGTCTACTCCGACCACTTCGACGACACCTGCGTCTGTATCGACGGCCACCGCTCCAGAACTGCCGTCGCGTCCGGATACTCTCAACTCGGTTGTTAACCGCACCGCATCCACATACTCGCCGTACGGCGCATCGCGGTTAGGAACAAGTCCGTATGGCGGCTACGGCGGATACGGCGGTTACTCGTCACCATACTCTCGATTAGGCGGAATGGGATCGATGTACGGCGGATATGGAGGATATGGGGGCATGTATGGAGGCATGGGGGGTATGGGAGGGATGTATGGTGGAATGGGAGGAATGGGAGGAATGCCTGGGGATCCTAACGACCCCAACAGCCTGACGAACTCGTTCAGCCAGAGCACACAAGCCACCTTCCAGATTATCGAAAGCATCGTTGGTGCGTTTGGTGGGTTCGCGCAGATGCTGGAGAGCACCTATATGGCTACGCATAGCTCATTCTTCGGTACGTCAGGTCACTCATATTTAGTTCTTGAGACGAAGCTAAGATGATATTGTAGCCATGGTGTCTGTCGCGGAGCAATTCGGAAATCTAAGAAACACCCTGGGTTCCGCTCTGGGCATCTTCACCTTGCTCAGATGGTTCCGAACACTCCTTGCCAAACTCACAGGACGGCCACCCCCTGCAGATGCAACGGCCCTCACGCCGTCTGCTTTCTCTGCCTTCTTGCACGGAAGATCGGCTCCCTCATCTCTGCCCGATGGCTCCCCTGCCCCTCCAAAGCCATCGAAGAAGCCTTTCCTCATGTTTATCGTCGCTGTATTTGGTCTCCCTTACCTGATGGGTAAGCTGATCCGCGCTCTCGCCCGTTCTCAGGAGGAGGAGGCAAAACGCCAGCAGCTCCTGATGGGCTCCGGCGAACCTGGCCAGCAGGGTGCGCCTCTTGACCCCTCGAAGCTTGATTTCTGCCGTGTCCTGTACGACTACACACCGGAGACGCAGAACACCAACGGCATTGATCTCGCCGTCAAAAAGGGCGATATCGTTGCTGTGCTCAGCAAGTCTGACCCGATGGGCAACCCCTCGGAGTGGTGGCGTTGTAGAGCTAGAGACGGCCGTGTCGGATACCTCCCCAGCCCGTATCTCGAAACCATCCAGCGGAAACCTGCCCAGCAGGCGATCACCACTGGCAGTGCTCCCGCGAGCAGGACTGGTACCATGCAGAGCACAGCCGCTGGCGCCGCAGGAGTGAGGTCTCAGAGCATGTCCGCCGTCTCGCAGCCGGAGGAGAAGAAGCCGGAAATCAAGGGCAAGATGGGCGACATCTCCCCGGAAAGTTTCCAAAAGAGCACCTTCTACTCATGAGTTCGTTTATTCTTTCTCTCTTGGATGGGTTCCTTGATCAGGGCGCTCTCGATCCTACCTATTATTGTCTTACCAGTCTTCTATTATCATCAGCGCTTTATTTTTTATGCCTAAAGAGCGGATATCCGTTTCCTTATTTGTCCTTGTCTTTCCTTATGTTCTCAGGATTGCTTTCTGGGTGTGTATACGACTGTACTGGCCTTTCCTTCGGGTGGAGGGCTGGCGTGTGACCGAATCGTTAATCTTGGGTGTTATTTACAGGGTTTCATAGCAAAAGCTAGTCTATCTTATGTCTAATTTATCTCTAGACGATACATTTGTCCTGATGTATAACAGTACGATTGATGGGCTTCAACTGTATGTGCGGAGCAATTGTAGCGTGAATTGACTTGCTCCTAACTTCGTAGCACACATTATGCTGCCAAACTCATGGTGGCATCCTCTGGATCTGGTCAAGATGACACCATATCGCAAACTACCGACATCATGCGACCTCGACTTCTGCTTATCCATTGTATTGTTTGCCTGGTTATTATTTGCTAATATATTGTTATTTGTGCATCCCATGTGCAATTAAATACGGTGTTATGTTTGCTGTCCAGCCCGATGATTCTGAACGCAAACATGTCTGCATTTGAAGTATAAATAGGAGTAGAACACGCCGTGCATCTTAGATATCCAGACTGACCATACGCAAGGGATCTTATCTTTCAGTTTTGCAATTTTTGATATATCTGTATAATCATGCTTTATATATTTGGTTTCCTTCTTGGAGGCGAGCACTTTCACGCGATATAAAGACCATGGCTGACCGCTGATAGGTTTGCCTTTGTTTCTCGACTGAAGCATTGACAACCATTTCGGACACGACATGGCGGCATTTGATCTTCGCTTTTGTCGGGAAAAATTCCCAATATGAGATCTTCGCACTCTTGCATGGTTCGGGAGGTGCCACGGCCGGGGATCTGGCCCAGCAGATGAAATTTATATAAATGGTATGTGCCATCCACGCCGTCCCAGTGAAAGAGGAATCTGCCTTCAAGAACCAAATTACTCACTTGTCCTCGGTGATAGACGGAGTCATCCGCGCTCTCCACTTATCGTGGAGATGGGGACCACCTTCTTATAGACTATTCATTGGAATGACTCTATACTCGAGGATGGAGACCATACTCCTGGCTGGGAACGCTTAAATAATGAGCAGATTCCTTTGCAGCTCTCTCTTTCTTTCTCGTTCTTCTTCAGTTCTTCGAAATTATCATATTCGATATCCTTTGTTGTCCTCACGGTCTTCGCTGCAGTCGCAGTTATATCCTTTGGTTGATCGAAGCCACCTGCGAGTTCGGCTGCTACACAGTACACACTGCCATCGCCTTAGGACAGTTCATATACATTCTCCCTCGAAGACACCTCGAACCACCTTCCCTTCTCACACTATCAGACAGCCATCATCATGCCTTCAGACACGAATCCACCAGTGTTTACCAGCTACGGGGTTGAACGCACTCCTGCTCCGATATCGTACCCGTCAGACCCGGACGTCGATGTCCCCGAGCCCTATCCCAAGAACCCCTACGCCGATCAAGGCACCCGTGCCTGGATCCAAGTCCGTCCCGAAGAGAACCCGCTCTGGTCAGAGTGGGCCGAGCTGAAGCCTCGAATCACCGAGAAGGTGCGCGCCGCGGGACTGAACCCCGTGGTGTACGATATCCGCGTTGCAGCCGACAGGATCTGGAACAAGACCATCGCGAAGGATGCTGCGGAACTCGTCATCGAGGTGGAAGGGATGCCACTGCAGCATGAAGGCGAGTTGTACAGGGAGTCGCTGGATGCTATGAAGGAGATTCACGATTTGTCTGGTATGTTTGATATACATTATGATTACGTTTATATAAGAGAATATCTTTGGGGGTTTGCTCATGCTAACATATAATGCGTTTAGGTGTCGCTTTCGTTGTCCTTCATCAGTGCCCTAGACAACCGGATGGCCAACGTCCCGAATGGATACAAGAGATCGGAGATAAATTGGGATGGCCTTAGGAGAGTGATTTGGCCATGCTGGGGTTCTCTATTTCTTTATCTCTTTCTTCTTGTGGAATTACTAGCATAGTGTGACTTTTGGTGAATGGTTAATGGCTGATGCATGCATGATTTCAAGGGGACGGTTTATGGTATGAGTGTAGGAGTGGACGGTGGAACTCTTCTATTTTCTCTACTCAACTAGAATGAACAAATGAGATATTTATTAACTGCTTCTATGGAAACACTATTACCTTAAAGGATATTTCTCATTCGGCTGCATAGCACATTTCATACACCATGAGACGGGACATTTGATGAGTATTCCAGGCCCTATGAATTCTTACAGAAACACTCCCATCGTAATTGTTTTACCCACCATAGGGGTAGAAATGAATACTGTCTCTTGTTTGAATACAAGTAATCACCATAAAGAGTATTTGTAGCGCTTAAGCCTTGACAAGCTTTGAAGCACAGGCCACTAAAAGTCCTCCCCGAGGACGGCACAATAAAACTAATGCATATCAAGTTAGGAAAAGGATTCCATTTGAAACGGCTTAATCGTAGGGAGGAGATATCACATCGGCATAGTTAACTAGTTAACTTAGTTGATTGATTTGCTATTAATAATCCATCTCTCTCCCCAGACATCGGCAAAGTTATGTGCCGGAATGTTTAAGCCGGTTAATCCCCCGTCTGGAGAACGAAAAGCCAAGGGTCTCGAATCTTGAACAATTCGACTAAAATTAATATTCTACTGCAGAATTGCGACAATTGGATTGGATTGGATAGCAATGTTAACATTTGCCTGCTAGTTTTTTCACTTTTGGATTCTTATCTCCATTTCCTACCTCTCTCCACTCTGTTCAATGATTATAGCTAAAACAATTAACCTCACCCCTCTTTTCTCTCCTTTGCCTCATTCTCCCCCCTACCTTCATTTTCTTCATGGGAGAATTTGAACCGACCTCCTCGGCCGAGTCTCCTGCCGCGGCCATCGAGGATGTCCCCATCTCCGAGACTCGCTCTCGGATTTCCGCATCCGGAAACCAGAGACCACTAGAGAACGCCCAGCAGCGGAGGAATATCGGCCGACGATTGTACGACATCGTGACATGGACGCCGCCGCGATGTAGGTGGGATCCGAAGAAGCCACCGGAGTTCAGTCTTGCGCTCAACCTGCTCTTCGGTTTCGCTGCTACGTTTACGGTGAGTGCTTTTCTTTCATCCTTTCTGATCTTTCTACGTTGGGATGTTGCGGTGTATCTGTCGAGTTCATGTAACATGTGCAACGTGCATAGTGTAGATTTGAAATGCTTATCGGTGATCGTTTTGTGGGTGGGAATGGCCATAGTGAAATTTATGCCAGATTGCCAATGAAAAGACTCATCTAGCAAATAACTCTTGTTGGAAAAGTAAGAATCATGCTAATAGCATCCAGGTCGCGAACCTCTACTATAGCCATCCCATCCTGGGCGTCCTTGCAGACGCTTTCGATGTCAGCTATGAACGAGTCTCCGTGATTCCGACCGTCATGCAGGGCGGATATGCCGCAGGACTCGTCTTTCTTTGTCCGCTGGGCGATCTGGTCAAGCGGAGACCGTTCGTGCTGCTCCTAGCATGGTTCACGTCTACTGTCTGGCTGGGATTGTGCCTAACGAATAATTTCGGCGCGTTTGTCGCGTTAAGCTTTATCACGAGCGTTACCACTGTTACGCCGGTACGTATTGATTGAATAGAGAATATGCTCTGCAGCACAGTATTTTCGGTCTCGTGAAGTAGAAGAAAGCTAACGAAAGTAGCAAATCATGCTCCCTCTAGTAGGGGATCTCGCGCCTCCGCAACGACGAGCAACAGCGTTATCAATTGTGGTCTCCGGGCTGCTTTTGGGATTGCTTATTGCGCGAGTCCTCTCCGGTATAATTGCCGAGTATTCTTCCTGGCGCAATGTATATTGGCTCTCGTTTGGGTTGCAGTACTTCATCGTTATCCTCCTATGGTTCTTCATGCCAGACTATCCTCCCACCAACAAGAACATCCACTACGGTGAAATATTGTGGACAATCGTTCAGCTTGTTTTCAAGTACCCGGTCCTCTTCCAAGCGTGTCTGATCGGCTTCTTCGCTGCAGCTACCTTCACCGGTTTTTGGACCACGCTCACCTTCCTCTTGTCTGAGGCGCCATATCACTATTCTACTGTCGTCATCGGACTGTTCG
Organism: Paecilomyces sp. PK2413; assembly: GCA_023624055.1. Lineage (NCBI taxonomy): Eukaryota > Fungi > Ascomycota > Eurotiomycetes > Eurotiales > Thermoascaceae > Paecilomyces > Paecilomyces sp. PK2413. The sequence continues at coordinate 2,445,717 of JAMADQ010000002.1, forward strand.
CCATTGCCGGTATAATACCGATGTGCTTCGGTCCCCTGTACTCGCGCTTCGTGATGGAGCGATTCGTCCCATTGCTTTCCGTATTTATCGGTCAGTCGATTTCCATGACATCCATCGTAATCGGGACATACACGGGGAAGATCACCGTAGCAGGTCCAATCATCCAGGCGTTGTTACTGGATTTCGGGCAGCAGACAGTGCAGATCGCCAATAGGACCGCTATTTATGAAGTTGCACCCAAGGCCCGCAATCGTGTCAATACCGCCTACATGTTGGCGGTTTTCTGTGGGCAAATGATGGGAACTGCAGTGGGAAGCAGTCTGTATGCGAGAGATGGATGGGTCCGCTCCGGGAGTGCCAGCGTCGGGTTCATGGGTGCAGCAATAGTGATCGCTTTGCTCAGAGGTCCGTGGGAGACCGGCTGGATAGGATGGCGAGGCGGATGCAGGCTGCGGAAGCAAGAGACGCCACTGGAGCAGTCTGGGCAGCAGCAGCAGCCTCCTGTGGACGAAGAGGCCGTGGGAGTCGACAGAGAACCGAAGCAGGAGAGCGCTAGAGATATACCTGTTTCTGGAAATGAGAAGACCGATCAACATATGGCCGGGAAGGAAACCGAAGTCAAGATTTCATGAGGAAACGACACGGAATTGGTTCTAAAGCATATAGAGGTAGATGATGTACTATACTCGACTTGAGAGCGCACATAGGCGCGCAAAAATAATTTAATCGACACTTACCAACCAGCCTGGCAGTATACTTCTTTGAATTATAGATTAAACTGAAATTTCTCGAGTAGAATACACAATTAATACCGAGACATAAACCAGATTATATCGAATGACCACTGTCTGCGGTCTACAGAGAGAACAAGAGAGGAGTTATAGCGGATAAAAGCCAGAATCACCAGCCCAAGCGATATGCCTTATTCACCACCAGCTTATCTTCTGTACTTCATCTCCATTTGTGGAGCCTTCCTCATCTTCAGTTTCATCCCACCCAGCGGCTTCATTTATGTTGTCATTCTCGATTATAGCTTCTCAAAGTTTCATAGACAAGGTCGTGGTAGCAGCATATCTTATCGGCCTGGGTTGTTTCCGGGGTTTCAAAGGTAGTAGGTAATTCGAGCCTCGAATTGTTTCTCGACAGTGTCCAACAGTTATTATCGCTCTCAATCTTTTCCGTAAACGGGGTATTTTCATTCTTATTGGCGTTAAGATAGGCTATGATGAAGCGAAAATAGAGGTAGCGTTTTGCGGGCTGGTTTGGGACTCAAATCATGACTTCCTATAGACCTGTCAGATACGCCACGTTTATACTTTGCGCAGCCTAGACTTACATGCCATTTGACTTGGCCTCCATCATCAAAGTTGGTAACTATGATGCGGTTTTCCCCTCTCGAAAACCAGGGTAGCAGTTCATGGCGTCCCTTCTGAATGTATTTCGCGATGTCTATCGTGAAATAGCCACAGCTCAAGAAATCCGACCTCCTTCTTTTCTGAGACAAATCATTGAGTGGTCTGGAAATATAGAAACCGTGTTCTTCTGGGGCTGTGGAAGAGTTTGAGATGGTTTTCGCTTATCACTGCACGCAAGTTAATCTTGGGAAGAGGGGAAGCAGCACTATTACCTTTATTCTATCCTGTGAATGCCTCCAGTACTTGGCCGTTTCTCTCTGGGTTCATCAAGAGATGGGCAAAAGGCATATACCAATAAACCTATGTGCCAACAGCATCGACTCCAAAGGCCGCACCAAGTATCAAGCCATTTCCCTCAAAGACAAGAGCGTTAGTTCTCCTATTCAGATTTCGGTAAGCAAAGGGAGTTTCTTTTGGAGATATGACAATTTCTCATGGTAATAATAGCGCATAGGCAAAAAGAGGAAAACAAAAAGAAACGAAAGCTTCTAATAGGAACCTCCGTGGAGGTATGTATACTTCCCACCATAGATCTCAAATACAAAAGAAATAAAGAAACACCCTTGGCCAATGCAATAGTAGTCAAATACCAATGCTGCACCATCTACTCCACTCTAGGTCCCTATCCAGGTCCGACCATCCCATGCAAGGCACAATCCCGATCTTGGTATAACAAAGTGGAAAATTAAAATGAAAGGATAGGACCCATCGAGCATCTGAGGGAAAGGCAAGTGAGGACGAAATGTTCCTCTGCCGAAAGATCGCCTTCCCTCTCACGTTCGAGGTCTATATAGAGGACTTTCTGCTCTAGGGAGCTTGGTGCCAGTGGTATTGGTTGTCTACTTGACTGTAGTGAAGTCAGCCATCTGATCACGAAGTATAGACCTTTTTTGTATTTACCTCCCATGGCTTGCGGGATGGTGCATGTCCGGATTCATCAGAACGTGCATTTCCTGGTTTCTTTCGTTTTGTATATCTTGTGTTAACTTATCTTGAAGACCGTGTAGCTTATCCTGGAAGACTAACAGGGAAGATTCCCATGAGCCTCCGTATGGCGGTTGTAAGCCAAAACCTGATACATCCGTATGTTCTGGTCCACAGAGAATGTTATCTGCATAACGGTCAGTCTTTAGTGCTCTAACTTTTCCCAAGACAGGAGTCGGGTTTACCATAATAAGAGACTGGTGGCGGTTGAGAGAAGTCTGCATGCTGTGGGAACGCCGGAGGCTGGGAATAAGAAGATGACTGCGAAAAGCTTTCGTCGAATGCTTGAGTTTCTGGTGTCGATGGTCTATCAACGGGCGTATAGCAGCTGATGTCTGAGGGTGTCTCTGTGACAAAGTCAGCCATCTTCAGGAAGACAGGCTACATCAACAGTCAGACTGGGAAAAACTGCTGGAACTCACCAGGCTCTGGACTGGATCCAGAAGTAGCAGTGTTTCGAGATCTCCTGGCTGCACGAAGGATCTTGTGCATGCCAACCTCCATCCCGCCAACGCGGAATGCTGAACGCTTTCCCTGAGCTGAGCGTTCTTGCTGCTTGCGAAGCATGATGCGTGCCTCACTGGTTTTGATGTTCTTCCTTGCCTTCCAGGCCGCCAGACGGTCCTTGTATTGCTTCTCACTTGTGTCAGTTAGCATCTGCTGTCAACTCAAAGTTGACAAGGGACAATGTTCTTCATCGAACGAAGAATAGAGAGGAAACAAAGAAGGAAACGGGGATGAATACGATGCAACAAAGCCATAGTCTCGTTCCATAATCTCCTTGACGTCTTTGAGCTTCAACTGGTCGTTGATATACAAATTCAATATGATCGGACGGTATGGCTGCCAGTCCTCTGAGCTGCGAGGACGGAATGGTAACGAAGTCATCGGGATCCGGGGTAGCATAGAAATCATAGACTCCTCCATTTTTTAAACTTTCTTCTTCTCTTTTCTCAAGTCTTGTTGCTCGTGAAGTGTAAAGACGGTTTAATGGTCCCGTTGTGGACCCGAGGCTAAGCAGTTAGATGGAATAGGATAACAACTCACCGTCCAGGGACCGTTCCCCTGGGTCCTCTTATAGTATGTATGTATATACTCGGGTTGGTTATACACACTGGCGGCAACTAGCGGTCAACAAAGACTGTTTGGAAGCAACAGATTCACGCTGATAGCCTGCTCCCGGTCATATTGCCCCATGGAAATACCCGGGGCCACGTATCAGGGAGAACCTGCCAGACCCGGGGTTGAGGAAAAGCCGATGGACAGAAAGCAGCACGAACCCGACGATATGGTTCAACGCCCCGGGTTGGAGTCCGTCGTAAGAGAGCAACGCCCGACGGGGAGAAGAAACCCCTGTTCCCCGAGCCTATCGGTCATCCACTCCTATTCTTTGATATCGTACTTTTGGAGGGAGTACTTCGGTACAAATATCGCCTTCATTCCCTCATTTGGAGGTCTCAAAAGAGCCGAGAAGGGCGGAGTTCCATTGTTATTCTTGGGCACAAACTGAACACGAAAAGATATGCGTAATGAAGCGCGAAAGAAAGAGGGAAGAAAGAAATGTTGCATGGCTCTGACGCTTAAGCAAGAAACCTGCGCCAATTGCATGTTCATCTCTTTGTTGGTGTCACCTGGACCCAACGGGGTTGTTTCGCTATCTCTCCACCCATGTCTTCCCAAAGATCGGGCTGTCGGAAACTTGGCGGGTTGGTTGTATTTTATTTTACAGGGCCTCTGCGCCGCACACCCATACCCTGGCCGATCGCAGGACGGAGCTCGAACCTCCCAGATCCAGGGTTGACGTTGGGATGTCATGGTAATTACGATCCGTGTGAAAACTTCCTGTGTCGAAGGATATCACAGACCCGGTCAGTGATATCTCGGAACTTTAAGAATGCTAGTCACGGAGAACCACATTGCTGGATCCAGCACACCCCATCTAGTTCTCTATATCCTCCGGAAGAATCTCTGTATGTGCGCAGGGACCTAGATGATTCTGTTTCAGCGAAGAACCTTTCTGATTTAAGTAGTGACAGTTACCCTAAGATCTGCGTCATGCAGTTTGGGGGGAGACTCGAGCCATAGACTAGTTGGATAGTATCACACCCCGGTAGTATTACCAAAAATTGGCCGCAAGATTTGAAATTGGCACATCGCGCCTAAAGGCACCATCCTCGAGGCCCATTATTGGAGCGTCTACGCCCCTAAATTTGGTAGGAAAAGGAGAGCACAGGTCACTTTGAGACCAGTGGGATTTCAGTCACAGACTCACAATCCCTTTAGCCGCGGGGTTGGAGGGACAAAGGTAGGGCGAGGCCAATGGCATGGTTGTCGCAGCTGTGACCTCCGAGAGAACAGGACTGCCTGCTTGGCATTTAGTTATTGCTCTAACTCGATTAGATAACTGGTCGTATCTGGACATTTGACCGAAGAACAAGCCGGGACATCCATGTAGTTGTTGTTCGAGGGAGGTCACTCTCAACTATTTCCCTCTGCGCATCGTCTAGCGACTGTCAGTAACAAGAATCGCTCTCGTCAATGCTTCCGGTGTTCATCTTACACGATACTGGATCAGTCCCCGTATTTCCATGGGCATAGCTCAAGATATCATGGCCTCCATTTCCCTATACAATAACCGCGATTTGCGATCATCCAATGTGCTCTGGAGCGAAGTCCAAGTGGCTGACGGATAGATCGATAGATCCCGTCTGCAGAAGCCTGTCATCAAGATCCGCCATGAATGGCTCCACGGTTCGACGAGATCGGCCTATGAAGTATATGGGCGTCAACAAGCTTGGACCTACACATGTGCTGGAAGAGCAGATGGATAGAGGGTCGTCTATATATGGAAATTCAATCCGAGAACTAGTATTTGTCGCACAGAGGCACATTGCCGTTGAGTCCCGTGCAACCAGCCGACTGCAGGCTATCATCAGTCAAGACCACTGAGGCACGAGGTATACAGCCGTCCATCTGACTACACCTTGACTGATAACTGTCGCTATACTTACCTGACAGGGCAAGAGATGGACGCAGTGGCGGTTTCTATAGCCACCACCACTTGATTCTACATCCTCTCACCTCTATCGTTCGTCAAAGAGCTTGTTTGAACGCCTTCTACGATGTGCATGCTGCTATTGAGGCGCTGTCCATTTGACACTATAGCGTACGTGCGTACGGAACGAAACCTTCTGAGATATGATCTCCATTGACCCTGACATGCATCTAACTGCTAGTAAGAGGGCTATGGCTCATGTAGATCATGAGGCAACAATAGAAAGTGGATGAGAGAGGACTGGAAACAGAAGAAATAGCGGAGCAGAAGTACTTCAGTCCCGTGAAGAGTCAGCAGTAGCGCAATGTATCTGCAATTGCCGCTACTAGCCGAAGATCTAGAGCATCTTGTTATGGAGCAAAACAGATATGCAGAATGCTGTATCTCGCTTCTGGAGTTCTCAGTGTACGTACATGTTATTGGAAGGATCAGAAACTGGAAGCTACTATGGCCACTCCGAACTCGTTGGTGAAGACTAGAGATTACACCGCAAGTAAACTCCTCCAACTCCTTCATACTTCGGTTATAACTTAGGAAATATTCTGACATAATGCTCATGACAGGTATTTGTTTCGATTAGGAGATGCCTCCTTCTATGTACAGGAAGTACACGAAGTCCACTTAGCTGCATTCCTTCCCCGCGACAAGACACTCAAAGCAATGGTCTGCATTTCATGGGTGCATTGATTGCAGATCAATAGCTCGACATCATTTCATCGCAAAGTGCTGCTTGCAGAAATGCCACTTACAGGAAGACCGCTCTTTCCTGCTTCAAGCACCCGGGCATGTAGACCAGCGGTGGCAAGCAGAATATGAGGCCATTGCCATCAAAGAAGCCATAAAGCAATCCCTGGTCGTAGAGCCGAAGTACCTACACTTGGTAGACCATGGATATATACCCTGAATGTTGGTAGTTTCGTGGCTTATAACTGGGATTCATAAGACCTCTGATGTGCTCCGAAGGTATTCGCTGACTAAAGCTTCATCTCGAGAACTGATGTCCCAGATCAACGACGAAAAGTACCTGTCATTCCTCGATGGCTGATTAAGAGTTGATCCACAGGAATCGTTGTAGTTTGAGAATGTTATATTTTCGCAATGGCGAATACAACGATCCAGCGGCGATCACGCGGACAAATAACTCTTTACGGTATACCGTGATACTCATGGAGGACTGACAAACAACCGGTCCGAAAAAAGCTCTATTTGGGAGCTAAGGCAACAAAGAATAGTGCTGCTGGCTCAAGTAACTGTAGCAAACGCGCTAGGGGAGGGTTGAAGAGGACCGTCGCTGAGTGATATTATACGTGACCAATAGCTGTGTTCGGGTCTCTCTTGGTCAAATCCTCGGCGGCTATTCCAGGCCCTTCACTATCTCTGAAGACCTTCGCTGTGTCTGGCTATTCTTGTGTTGAGGGTACTGCTGTTGCCCTCACAATCATCCCGCTTTATTTTTTAGCAGGGCTGCTACCTTGAGCTCTCGCCTGCTCATTAGTAGCAGCAGCGGAGTTGCTAGAAGCTGCACTGGCAACATTACTTGCATGGGCAAGCAAGAATTTGCAACATGTAAGTGTATATTTGCAGGCACGTGTCCAGGTCTCATCATTCTGGTTGAAGCCCAATTTGATACTTGCATCACCAATCTTGTCACGTTTGATCTCGTATGGGAGTCGCAGTCCCGGTGCAGTAACGGTGGTATGGCCACGACGCGGTGAGGATACAGGTGCTGGAGTGGATTCAACATGCTCCCCGAGCTGGCGCAGACATTCGAGAAAAGCGACCATTCCAGCATCAAAGCGCCGATGAATCCAGGGGAGGCTGAGGGGGAGATCCCCAGACGAAAATAAATCCAGCATAGTTACTTTCGGAGCTGCCGATGTAGTGTGATCCCGAGTAGCGGCAGCTGACTGACTCGATGATTGCTGCGGGTATTCAATCTTTTCGATTCTGGAGGTTGAGCCCATTGGTATGATCCTGTAACCTCTGAATTGGAACGCAAGCCTCTCCGCAATGGTAGCTAGCAACAGAGCAGTCTGGCCCCATGCTGCGTTAATCTCTGCCCAGTCAACAGACGGATTGGCAAGACGGCCCAGGCGTAGCCCATTTATTGTTCCGAAGTATCCATCATGGCCTATGCAAAAAGCATCATTGTACACATTGGTTCTCTGCAGTCGTTCTAGTTGGCGAGAGTCGTGGTCATATCTCATATTCAATGCGTCCCTTTCATTTTGGAACTCGGCAAGAGTCAAGGCGAAGGAATTCCTATCGCGCCAGAACTTCTCCTCTTCCAAATCCAGTTTCCGTGATTCTTCTTCCAGTGCCGCGATTTCTTCATCCAAAGTTGCGTTTTCCTTTTCTAATGCCAGGAGCTCTTGAAAAGCAGCTTCTTCAGCCTCCAGAGTAGACTTTAACGAGTTCTCCGCTGCTTCTACCTCTTCCACACTAGGCACAGAGGCATTCAGGTTCTTCAGGAATGATATATACGCATCCCGTTCCTTTGTGGCTGTCAATAGTCGCTTCTGAAGCCCATCGACTAGCATATCAGTGCATTCGGCGCAAATCGGATGGTCGATATCTGAGCGCGCAGATATGAGCTCGAATAATCTATTTGTCCGCTCGACCTGATCTGCGAAAGAACCTTCTTCCGCATCGCCCCCAGCATTGGTTTGTCTCTTGCCCCTAGGGCTTTCGCCGTTGACGCCGTGAACTGCATGATGAGGCACAACTTGCGACTCAGTGAGCATAACGAACGACATCCCTCCACTGTCGCCCCTTCCTAGAGTCGGAGGGGTGACCTGGCTTGCCGTACCATGACGCGGGGCCGGGATGGTTCTCCTGTATACCGGTGATGTCGCTTGTCGAGAGACACGGTCGTAGAGTTCTCGTCGCTCCTGGGGATAGGAGGCGCGACTGGAAGGGAGATTACTCGCATTTTCAGGAAGTGACTTGCCCGTAGAACCTGTGGCATGCGTTAGATAGATGATCGTAAAGCCAGATAGTCCTCACGAGTTCGGCGCGCATACTGATAAGCAGATCAAACGCAGCCGGGTTCAGGGACTCCAGCGACCCGTCCAGCTTTAGGGGCGTTCGACACTTCTGGCAGTACATTGTGGACAGATCGCAAGGTATTCTCTCAGGTCATAGTGGAAGTCAGGCTGCATGTAATGAATCGGTGATTGTGCTCCAACACTGGAAGGCTGGTGGTCTGCTGAAGAGTCGGAATTGCGACAGCGCCGGAGAGATAATCGGAGATCTGCAGGACGTCATGCCAGGCACCGCCGAGAAGCTCCTCCGCAACGCCAAACATAAAAACATCTGACAGCTTCCTCAGCCCGCCATCGCGTGCCCCTCGCACGCGCCCCCATTCACTCTCGCGATACTCCAACAGATCAAGCAGTTCGCCAGTTTGATCTCAGGCAGCGGACAGGGGATTTTGATTGCGGAAAACCCTGGAATGTAATGAGCTTGCAACGGACCTACCTAGCCTTTTATCTCGGAGCAGTGTCACCAACTACACTTTTCTACGTTACCACATTCAGAGACAGTTACTCATTACCTTAGTACCTATGGGCGACGATTACCTCGAGCACGATACTCAACAGTCGCATCGATACGCAGGTGATTGCGAATGAACGGACAATTGATGGCTATTTACAGCTCGGATGATTAAAGGATGGAGAGACCATTCAAGCGGCCTCGTTTATCCCTCCCTGAAGATTCTGAAGAGTTCCCCGACGATTTCGATGTACAAGAAGCCCGTGCTCAAAATGACCTGCGCCTTAAATCTGTCTTCGAAAGCATATTCGAGAAGTATGGGAAGGACTTCACAGATGTGGGAGACGAAATAGATCTGCAGACTGGGGAAATAATAGTGAATAATGGGCATCTGTCGAACCTAGAAGGAGAGGATGACCTCGGGCAGAACAACGGGCCTATATCCCACTCGGAACAACCTCTCTCCCCGATATCATCTTCTCTTGACTTCTTGCCTGATGGTCAAGAACACGGTCTGGACAACGCCGACGGTGAATTGGAAGGTGTATCCAAAGATGGTGTCGGTCCGTTGGTTCAAACGGGACTTCATCAAGAGAGACGACAGAACGCATCTGATGGCACCTTCCACGAGGTTAACGAGCCTGAGTCAGACGACGACAGAAGAAGCGTTGACTCGTTCGTCCAGCACATCAAAGCTCGTTGGAATGACCCTGTTGGAAAGAGCTCCACGTTCTCTCAAAAAGAGGCCGCAGCACTAACGGAAGTCGCTAATGTGCCTGAGACTAAATCACCGCTATCAACAGGAGATGTTTGGAAACAAAAACAACTAATAGACCCAGTATGGCACGTTCCCGAGATTGAATCGCGGTTCTTGACGCCCACAGTCCGCAAACAAGCTCCTCGCACTCCCATGCTACAGAAGAGAGCGAGATCAGCGTCACCCCCAGGGGCGGGCTCTATATGGGCCCTTCCTACTCCCGGCCGGAAACGGAATACGGATGTTGCAAAAAAGAGCAAAAAGGTGGTCGACATTGACAAGCCAAAACGCTGGCGCAGTTCTAAGCCCAAAAAGAAAGATTGGAGTTTCGCAGTTATTGCAGACGCAAGTGATTCTGACGATCCTCTACAGGAGGATTACCAAACAACACTTATAAGAGCTCCATCGATCACCAAAAGGAGCGGGTCTACCTTACCTGAGACGCAGACCGAGAGTAACAGTTTTGTGGAAGAATCATTTACTATTACAGACCCTATTGAGCTTGGCGACCTGCAGCCGCATGGGGACGTTGGCGGGCTACATGAACCAGATGAAGAGCAAGAACGGTCATTGGATCTTGAGCCAAGCAGCTTACTAGTGCCTGAGTATGGAGAATCGTCTGGAGAAACTCAAGAACCCGAGCAGCCTGAACAGCCCGAAGAGCCTGAAGAGCCTGAAGAGCCTGAAGAGCCTGAAGAGCCTGAAGAGCCTGAAGAGCCTGAAGAGCCTGAAGAGCCTGAAGA